>VWPW01010637.1:4188-41514 GCA_013389825.1 Crypturellus undulatus
TTTTTTTTTTTTTTTTTTTTGTATTAGTCCTGTGATATTCCAAATTGCTCACATGTATAAGGCTTCTTTGTGGCTGCTTCCCTAAAAGTAAAATGGAGACAGCTGTCAATATTTACAAAAGAAACAGGGGAATTGATTGAGTAATGCTGTTATAAAAGTACTAACACCATTAAATCAGGCATCATTTTGTGCAATTTTGAAGCATATTATGACAAATTGGAGGCATGATTTTGCGGTATACTGTGACAAAATGCTTTATCAAAAAGACATTTACTCTTTCAAAGCTCAACATATATTTATTTGCAAATAAACACCAAAAGAGAAAACTCTTTATTGTTGAAAAAAAGCTTTGTTTCTCTTTGCTAGGCACACCTAGCCTACCTCTCAAACTTCTGAGAATGTGTGGACTCCAGTCTTCCTTAGACCGCTGCTGCTAAAAACTAGAAAAGCCATTCTCTATTTCCTTAACCACCTAAGGGATCCTGCACCATCACACACATTTTAAAGTCTCCTGGACTCACTCTTATCCAAGGAACTAGCAGTGATTAAGCACGTAATTCATGGATTCTTCTCTTATGTGGCACTTTGTGTTCCTTGGACATAAAAAAAGCTCGTCTTGTGATAGGTACTGCCCAGCTTTCTGAAATCTCTGGAAAAATTATTTTCTTAGTTACTGACTGCAGAGAAAGGGCTTTCAGGATCTCTCATCTATTATGAATATTGCCAGGGTTGCATATACCAGCACTTTTACGATTAAGTAAAGCTTCCTCTCCACTGGAAATATGTTAAAAAGTTTTATCATCAGCTTTCATTACGGAGTCTACACCAAAAAAAGGAGCTATAAAATACTATAAAAGAGCTATCGATACTTGAATGAAGTCACGAAGTGCTCCCTCAGCAAGTTTGCAGATGATACAAAGCTGGGGGGAGTAGCGGATACTCCAGAGGGCTGTGCTGCCATCCAGAGGGACCTGGACAGACTAGACAACTGGGCAGTCAAAAACCTCATGAAATTCAACAAGGCCAAGTGCACGGTCCTGCACCTGGGGAGAAATAACCCCAGACACCAGTACAGGCTGGGGACCGACCTGCTGAAGAGCAACTCTGCAGAGAAGGACCTGGGGGTCATGGTGGACGACAGGTTGACCATGAGGCAGCAGTGTGCCCTCGTGGCCAAGAAGGCCAATGGGGTCCTGGGATGCATTAAGAGGAGCGTCTCAGCAGGTCGAGGGAGGTGATCTTACCCCTCTACTCAGCCCTGGTGAGGCCACATCTGGAGTACTGTGTCCAGTTCTGGGCCCCACAGTACAGGAGGGATGTGGAGCTGCTGGAGAGAGTCCAGCGCAGGGCGACTAGGATGATCAGGGGCCTGGAACATCTGCCCTATGAGGAGAGGCTGAGGGAGCTGGGCCTGTTCAGCCTGGAGAAGAGAAGGCTGAGAGGGGACCTGATCTGTGTCTATAAGTGCCTCAAGGGAGACAATGAGGAAGATGGGGCTGGCCTCTTTTCACTGGTGGTCACTGACAGAACCAGAGGAAACGGCCACAAATTGAAACATAAAAAGTTCCCCGGGAACTTAAGGAAGAATTTCTTGACGGTGAGGGTGACAGAGCACTGGAACAGGCTGCCCAGGGAGGTTGTGGAGTCTCCTTCTCTAGAGATCTTCAAGACCCGCTTGGATGCAGTCCTGTGCCACGTGCTCTAGGTGGCCCTGCGTGTGCAGGGGGGTTGGACTAGATGACCTCTGGAGGTCCCTTCCAACCTTAGGCATTCTATGATTCTGTGATTCTATGAATGACAGCGGCTGCATGTTTGTGGACATTTTCAGGTTTCAGCAAGTCTAGTTACCAATAAAGTTCCTATTAGACTCTCCCAGGAGGAACAGAACAGAACTATTGAGATACTATAGAGAATATTGACCTCTTTTATCCTTATCTTTCCAGTTTTTGATGACAGAATAACTCAGATTTATTTTGCTTTGCCACAGACCCGAATAGCATCAATATTGCAGTACCGCAATGCGCCACATCCTGGGGCAGTAACTCATAAAAGAATCCTTCTAGCTTGGCACCAGGCAGGTCCCACGGCATGGTTTCACAAGACACAGCAGCTATCTGTTTCACAGGCATGTGGCTGCAAGCCTAAGTCCTACATTTACGCACACCAGTGGAATTCATAAAATCCACCCCCAAATCCATAAGTGCCTATATTTCAGGATCTGACTCTCATGAATGCTTTATAAGCCCACATTTTAAGGCTTAGCATGTGTACAAGGAAAGGTGTTTCTTTGCAAATAAATTTATTATTTATTTCAGAGAATAAGCATTTCTTTTCAGAGCACATCTAACAGTAGCACGTCCTTTCCCATACATGCAGTTAAGTTGTGGAACTCCTTACTGCAAGACATACAGATACTACATTTCATGTGGGTTTAAAAGTGAGTGAGGTAAATTCGTGAAAAAAAATCAAGCACTATTAAATAAAGAGATACCACTTTCCATTCAGGAAGTGTCTAGTCATCTGTCAGCTTATTCAAAGAGGTGGAGGATATTCAGAGGAAGTGTCTCCCTGTGTTTGCTCTTTTACATGTCCTTCCCCAGTATTTGCTGTAGAAGACAGCTTGTGAGAGACAAGACATCAAGGAAATTTGGCCACTAATCTGGCTCTGTATAAATATTCTTGTGATTTTATGAGGTCACTCACCACAGAATTGCTCTTCTTATGGAGCTCTTGTATATCTTTTGGCAGTCCATGTATCTACAGCACATTTAAAGCCCCTCATTCAGCAGGTACAGAACCCACACTGGGGCTGATCTGATGGGAAATTTATTCTTCTTCCTAAGGACATGCAAGGTTTCTATATTCCAAGAAACAACTAAAGCTAAAAAGGAAGAGAATTCACAAAGCCCTAAGACATCATCTTCCTTCAAATTTCCTTTTGGCAAATCTAGATGGGCTCATGGCTCAGCATACAGAGAATATTCTAAATTGCTTCTGATTACTTTGTGCCTTTTAAAAGAGTCTAGAAGCTGAGAAGGCCTGTACTTCCAACTGGAGCTGTCAACTACTCTAAATTTAGACAATTTAGGTCTGAATCTAGCCCACTATTGCCACAAAATCCAGAAGAGCACTTAGGAGAGGATGCAATATGCACTTGCTTTCCTCCACAGGAAAACAGTTTTGCTGACTTATGGAAAGTACCAAGCGTTCTGTTGCCACGGCCAATGCCAAAAATTGAGTGCATGGAGTGTCTGTGCTAACAAATGATAAGAAGAGTGGACATGATGCGTGTCGCCTTCCCATCACAAAGCCCCCAGGCAAAAACATCTCTGGTGACAGGGAGCCCTGAAGCATTTGCTGCAGACAGAGAATTTCCAGACAGATGAAAACACATTGTACTGCCAGAGTCATATAAACTAATTCTGGTTTGGTCAGCATCATCTTATGCATGATTTAGTAATGATTTGGTATTCTCTTTTGTAGTAGAAGCACTGCACAGCTCAAGGAATCCTAATTCTTTCTCCTTTCAACTGACTGTAACTTTCTCTTTTGTGGGAAACCTGAGAATTCTTTTGCTTGGGGGCTTATGCTTCAGACCTGCTTTTCTTATCCTAAGGACTGATATCTTGACTTTGTTTTCTTCTATTTTGTGTATTATCTGAGACAAATATGCTTGTTAGATATTTACAGCAGAAAAAAATGCATTTCTCTGAATATATGGAAGTTCAAACAAATTTAAAACAGATATTTCCATCATCACTCACTGAAATCTGCTTATGCTACTTACAGTTACCTAAGAATAACTAGTTGATTCTTGAGAGTCCAGACTCTATTCGTCTGTTCCTTTCTTTTTTTTATCATGATAAAACAAGATTTCAAAAGTCATGTTCTTTCAAAAGGTATACAAGTATCTTGTAATACTGATAGCAAAAGTCTGGGAAAAAAAAATAATAAAAAAAATATGGATGTACCTAACTAGCAAATTAGCAAAAGATTGATAAATATGTGGGAATCCAGAAACAGATACATTTTATTATATCCTCATAAAGCTTCTGAATCTGACAGAACAGACACTCCTTTGCTCTGTGAGGAGGTGCTGTGACTCAGCATCACTGATAATTCTGCCTGGCTTTCTTCCTATCTCCATGTTCTCGGCAACCCTCAGCAGGTATAGTATTTAGTATAGATAATGCTAAAGCTAATTTAGTACAGATAGTGTTAAGATGGAACAAAACAAAAGTCATGCATTTTTAGGTAAGTACAGACTTATCCTGTCTGCACCAGTGAATGAAAAAGAGAGCTTGCCTTGAGAAGTCGGGACACGTGAGGGGACGTAGCCAGGGTTTTTCTTAAGACAAGGAACCATCCGAGTTTTATTCTCCCAGGTCGACTTAAGAGAAAAGAGGGCCATCTGCTGTCCTACAGGAGACATGCCACAGCACAACTTGCCGTCATAGAATCACAGAATGCCTAAGGTTGGAAGGGACCTCTAGAGGTCATCTAGGCCAACCTCCCTGCACACGCAGGGTCTCCTAGAGCATTTAGCACAGGTCTGCGTCCAAGCGAGTTTGGAAGATCTCCAGAGTAGACTCCACAACCTCTATGGGCAGCCTATTCCAGGGCTCTGTCACCCTCACTGTTAAGAATTTTTTCTTTAAGTTCCTATGGAACTTTTGATGCTTTAGTTTGTGGCCATTTCCTCTATCAGCGGCCACCACTGAAAAGAGGCCAGCCCCATCCTCCTCACTGCCTCCCTTGAGGTACTTATATATACACTGCTCAGCTCCCCTCTCAGTCTTCTCCAGGCTGAACAGGCCCAGCTCCCTCAGCCTCTCCTCATAGGGCAGATGTTCCAGGTCCCTGATCATCCTCGTGGCCCTGCACTGGACTCTCTCCAGTAGCTCCACATCCCTCTTGTACTGTGGAGCCCAGAACAGGACACAGTACTCCAGATATGGCCTCACCAGAGCTGAGTAGAGGGGTAGGATCACCTCCCTCGACCTGCTGGAGAGGCTCCTCTTAATGCCCCCCAGGATCTCATTGTTATTGTTGGAAAAGACCTTCAAGATCATCAAGCCCAACTGTAAATCCATCCCCACCCTGACTGCTAAACCACATCCCTAAATGTGGTTCTACACATTTCTTGAGCACCATCAGGAACGGTGACTCCATCACTTCCCTGGACAGCCTGTTCCAATGCTCTACACTCTTTCTGTGTAGAAATTTATACTAATACCTAAACTGACCCTCCCCTGACGCAACTTGAGGCCATTTCCTCTTGTCCTCTTGGTGGTCATTTTGAGGGGGATGGATTTAGGGAAGGAAGGGAAATCTTTGCTCCTTTCTCATGCTGTAGAGCCAGAAGACAAGGGAAGCTGCTGCTGGGCAGTGCTATTACCACCTTCCCAGCCTAGGGCAGGGCAGGCTGTAATTTTGGTTATAAATATGATTTCCTGGTAAGGTTGACTCACATAATACATTCTCGGGCTAATTTTGAAAATCAGACCAGGAATCCTGGTTTGCTCTGCATGTTCAGATTGATTTAATATTATGCCACTAGAACACAATTATAGTCATTCTACTGATATTTGCAAATTCATTATATCTACCTTGCACAGAATGATGCAGCTATAAAAGTGCTGTCAGGAATCTTCTAATTTTTTCTTCTTTTAAAATCATTTTTCTGGTGTGACAATTTATCTAGACATTTATTTATACCTCTCTTTGTTGACACGGGCATTTAACAAAGCAGAAATTTTTGAAGGACGACCAACAGGATCATCAAAATGACTCAGCACTCCTGCCTTGCCAAGGGCACAGAAGAGAAGTAGCTTCATATGAAAGAGTCTCTAAAGCTTTGATTAAGATCTCTACCCTCTTGTTAGTTTTGACTGACATAGGCCAATAGTTCAGAAGTTGCATGGAGACAAAGAGAGCACGCATGATTATAAAGAAAAGAGTAATCTTAACAGGAACTATAGTATTGTCCTTTAACCAACAGCTAGGCAGCAGATTTTTGCCCTTTCCTTGTGTATTGGGGAAACAATACATTTTCCTTGCGTATTTCCAATAAAATTGCAATGCAGAGATCACCAGGTTTTAATGCACTCACCTGCAGGACAAAGTTTTACTTCATTGTAAGCCTGGAAGAAATCAGCCCTTAAATTGACAGCTGCTCCTAATGTTAAGCAACCAACACAGAGAGGCTGCCCCTACAAAAAGAGCTGCCAAGTGGAGATGAGTACCAATTCAGCAAGAATTTGCAGTATTGTTTGTAGCTTTTTGCTACTGGAGCTTACTAAAAGATACTATGTCATACAGAACACCCCAAACCAGTGCTAGCCTTGTCTGCCATATAGAGGCTGTTTTGAGTCTCATCATTCTGATACTTTAAGATGTGCTTCTGTGCTCTAAAATGAGCACATAAAGGCATTGTTAAAATAATCTTTGCTGTCTCCAGCAGTTTCTTCCTCAAATATTAATTTTCCGTCTAGTTCTCATTGAAAGACAAGAGAACATTTCAAGAGAAAGGAATTTTTTTCTTGCTGTTTTCTGTCTCCAAGCACTTTGGTGTTTTTTCTTATTTATTCACTTATTCTAAAGTTTCAGTTACATAATAATTGTAATGATACTCATGTCCTGCTCTCAAGTCACAGAAGTTGCTTTTTCCTAACTTACTTTACTGCCAATAAAAAAAAAAATCTGCCAATATAAAAAAAAAACAGCATTTGGATTTGAATTGCTGAGTAATTTTCCATCTCAATTTCCAGTAAAAACAGAACATAGAGCACCTGGCAGAGTATATCCTGAAGAAGTGGGTCAGGTTTTATGCCCTGCATTGCATCAAAAGTTAGAAATGATTAATCACGATGGTCCATTTTAGCCTGTGTCGCACCTTGTGAAGACACGGACACAGTCTGCGATCCAGAGTGAGACAACTTAATTCTCAAAACAACTTTTTATACTCTCTTAACACAAGTTTTGCAAAGCTTACAATCAATCAGTATCTTGCCAGCCATGCAGTTGTGGTTATCTTCTTCTCCTTGCTTTGTTCCTTATCTGCTGACAAGATATTCCATATGTGCTTGTAGTCCTCCTGCCTCTCCTGCTTTGCTCCTTGCTGATTAGACATTCATCTCTGCAGTTAATCGTTTACTACCAAGGCATCTGGTACTACTGTCTCTGAAGCGGGCCTCCACAAGCCTGTAGATGCATAAAACTGCCACTGGCAAAGAGCAATTAAGACCTGAAGGCTGGAGGTAAAGAAGAAGTTGCTTTCTAAGGCAGGCTTCCTGTCACGACTGCTTTTAAGTCGTGGTAGCCAGAAAGTCATTCTTTCAATTTTTCTTTTTTTTTTTTTTTTTTCCTCTCAAGACTTTTTCTCCCTTTCCTTACATGGATATTCTTAAAGTACATATAGGCTACACTTACATGAAAAAGGAAAGTGCACTCTCATATTAGCCTTTGTTAAGATATACCTTTCTATTTTTTAACTTCTCCAGCATAGATATATGCCAGCTTTGAAATACACTCATTTGCACTAGTTGTGTGAATTAGGCCTTTATGTACAAAGCGCAGAGACCACAGGCAGCTCACTTTGAGCAGCCTCCATTTATCACAGATTTACACAAGGGTTGAGCTTGGACAGGACCTCAGGAGACCGCCTAGTCCAGCCTCCCTGCTCAGGCAGGGTCACCTAGAGCACATTGGCCAGTGCTTGAATCTTCCCTCCTTAAGAGAGGATTTTTCGGCTTGCAGACAGCGGGAAGATGCTGAGCATTTGAGATAAAGCACTGACGATCATACAGCAGATCATGCGCACGCACGCTCGTTTGAAGCGATTATACCAAAAACATCCCTGCGCAGAGGAATCCTTTACATTGGCCACCCTGGTGCTTTTCTGTGCTGCTGCCCCTCTGTTTCAAGCAACAGTAGGCATTTTTATTACACCAAAATTCAAAAGAATCGAAAGTCAAATTCATTGCCGAACAGTAAACAGCAGCTGCCACAGAAGTACCACGCAGCGCGGGAGGGCGTGATTTGCCCAGCAAAATAAGAGGAACGCTCCCCAAACAGCTGAGCGGGGCGGGATAGGGACACTTTCCGTGCGCCCGTAGCGAGGAGCAGCGGCCGCTACCGCCCGGGGGAGGAGCGGCCGTTAGCGCCCGTCCGCCCGCCCGGGCGGGGAGGAGCGGCCGTTGGAGCCCGCCCGCGCGGGGAGGAGCGGCCGTTACCGCCCGCTCGCCCGCCCCGGGGAGGAGCGTCCGTTACCTCCCTGCCCTCTCGCATTCCCGGCGGGAAGGTTGGGGTGGTGGCTCTTGCCCTCACCGAAGATGGCGACTGAGGGTAGGTGAGGAGCGGTGCTGCGGCTGAGGCCGCTTCCACCCGCCCACCCGCTACAGTGGTCCTGTCCTGTCGGCGGCAGCGGGCGGCCTGGCCTTGGCCCTAGGCAGCCTGCGGGGCACGGCGGGCAGCGCCATGGAGCCCGAGGAGGGGGCGGACCGCACGCCACTGCTGAAGGAGTCCCCGCCAGGCACCAGCACGGGCACGGGTGAGAGAGGCGGCGGGAGACAGGGATCGCGGCTGCGTCGCCTTGCCGTGGGGCTGGCGCGGCCCGTGGGGCCCGCTCGCCCTAGGACGTCTTCGCAGCCTGCTCTGGCGGGGTCCCCTTGGGGCCGGCGTTCTGGCCTCGCTCTGCGGCAGCGCCCGCGCTGCCCACCCGGCTTTCCGCGCTGGGGGCACTGGGGCGTTTCCACCTAAACGCTGTTAGCCCAGCTGTTAGCAACCCATAGGCTCCTCCAAGGTTATAGAAGAACCTCATCTTAAGAGATAAGTTGAGTGAAGAAAAAAAAATGGAGGAATATATATATATTTCCTCCATTTTTATGGAGAAACTCCTATTTCCTATAAAACTATAGGAAATTATATATATATATATATATATATAAAACTATAGGTGTGTGTGTATATATATATATATATAAAACTATAGGAAAAGGTAATCATTGAGGGATCCAAACCGCAGCACTTAACAGCGGATCTTGCCTATTCAGGATGTTGTCTGCATTATTTGGTTTCTTGGCATAGACAAAATTTAAAAGGCTTTAAGTTTTCCCCTCTGCTACACAAAAATTCTCTCATGTAGTTAGCAATATAACTGCAACCCTAAGTGGATTTTGTGTTCAAGTTGGTTATTAAAGCAATAGTTTCTTCAGTTTGCACAATGAGTCATGTCCTAGTTGAAGTAGTTCACCTCGCCCACAAGGTAAAACAGAAGAGAGGCTTCTTCTAACCGCACTGCAGCTCTCCCTGAAGACCTAATTGTTTTTATGGGAAGTAGAGATCCTGTTGCGTTTTAGCCCAAGTATTGCAAAACATGCTCCTGAAATGTGCATTAACGAGAGATGTAGTACCCAAGACTACTGATCAAGGTAAGGTCTTGAATATCATGGTTACCTTTAACTTGAAAGCAAAAATGTCTGTCACTTTGTCAGTGTATTCTGCCATCTCATCTCTGCAGAAGTCAAGTAACTGAAATACATCAGGAATCTTCTTGAATTTTCTTCTCTTTTGCTACCTGGATCTGATATTCTCCATTACTGGCAGATATGCTTGGTAGAAAGATAAGAAAGCAATAATATAGCAGCAATTTATTTCAGAATTCACATCTACATGTTAGTCTGATTTTTATGCCAGGCTATTTGCAATTGAAAAAAATGACATGCGGTCGTCAGTTTTTGCATTTCTCTCTTGTTGAGCTGCTTTCCAGCAGTGTATACCAGTAAGAGTTTCCAAGGGAAGAATAGCTCCAGTTCATTTGCCTTTCCAAGGAAGTGGAAATAGGATGATATTCGACCTTCTGTTATTGCCCATTTAACGCCAGCAAATACAGCTACAAGCAGTGAAAGAATTTACTTGCAGCCGTAGCTAAAAAGCAATTTGTCACAAGCAGAAAATGTGTAGTCAAACAGCAATAATGGGCAGTGAAGCAGTTTGACTGGTTTTTGTGCAGGAAGAACTTCCTGTTCTATTGTTTTTAAAGTAATAAAAGTTTGGCTGTTGCCCTTGATTTCGTTTAAAAATCAGATGTCTGCAGCCTGTGGAAAAGGCAAAGACTCAGTTATCACAGGTCTGGAAGGCATGGTTAGTATATTAGCACAATAATCTCTCTTGTTACTTACTAAAGAAACATGGCAAAAAAAAAGTTTCCTTTTATCAGTGTGTGCAGCCATAATAAATTTCAGATAAAATTGACCAGGGAGAGCAAAGACTTCCCTATGCTACAAGGTCTACAACCTATTTGTAAAATACAGTCTTGCAGAAAGACAATCCCCTTCCTTCCCTTCCCTCCCAGAATAAAAGAGCTAGTTTGTTCCCTTTCCTAGGAAATTTAGGAGAGGGAGAGAATCTTTGGACACGCTGTTCATAGGAAAAGTTTTTTTGTCTAACTGCAGATCACAAAATCCAGGCAAGAAACATGGAGCAGCAGCTCATCAGGCTTGCAGTCAGCCGTGCTGTTCATATAATTCTTTGTTCTGATCATCATTCGCACATTGACAGAAAGATATGGCTGTTGTATACTGACATACTGATGTAGTATTTTCAGGTGTTGATCCCCATCCTGCCAAAGTTTCACATGTCCAGGTCAAAATTTTCCATTAGCACCATAATTTCATTATAAATGAAAACTATCTTTTATTTATTTATTTTCATCTATTTTTAACTTCAGCATATTCTTCGTGGCAGTTTCTCAACGCTTTGACATTTCTGTTTGATAACTCTAGGCATCTATTCAGCTTTTATAGGGAAGTAATGATTTATTTTCCTTGCCGCTCTCTTTCTTTCTTTTTTAACCTAGTTTCCCATATGAGATGCTTTGCACAAATTGGCAAACCCTATTGTCTGCAGTGTTACTATGATGCATCATTTAAGAACTGCTTACTATTGTGGGTTTTTTTTGAGGAAGTACATTCTTTAAATCTCTCTAAATCTCTATTTATCTGTTACCTTTATTTCTTTGGGTATCACTTTGAACGTATCATGAGGTTTCAGTTAGGCTCATCCCATGTTAATCTTATCTCCTGTAGATGATTGTAGGTTGTAAGGATTAGCAACCATACTTCTGTGAGTTTGTGCTTTAGCACAAAATATACATATACTTTTTAATATGCAAATATTCAATCTTGATTCTTGTCATTCAAAACAATGTTAATTTTCCTGTAAGCCTACAACAATCTTTCTTGAATCAATAAGATCTGGGTGTGTTTGCATGTGTGTGGTTTTGTTTTTGTTTTTTTCTTGTTTGTTTTGATTGTTTGTTTTGTATTTATGCAATAGGAAGGTTTGAGTTAAGCTACCCAGTCAGACCTTCTACCTTTAGCACTCTCTGCTGTCTTGTGCTAGGCACATAATTATAATTTCAGCTCTTCTACTGTGTTATAGTTTTGTGTGTGTTTTTTTTGTTTGTTTGTTTTTGGTTTTGCTACAAGGATTTAGCAAAATACAGAGAGGACAAGGATTTAGCAAAATACAGAGAGGACAAGGATTTAGCAAAATACAGAGAGGACTGGCTACTTGCTTTTAAGCTTATGCTCATTTCCAAATGGACTACGCTGTTATAATTTCACAGGCTCAGTGTTAGAGAGGACTCTGACTTCAGTCACTAGTACAGCTACTCCTGCGAAGGTCATCGTGTGGACCCACATGGATCTTCATGGCGTGGATGGATGGGCCCCAGGAGGAGGAATGTCTTGGAGAGTAGAAGGGGCATGACATCACCTGCACATATCATTTAGATCCCTTTCCTTCATTGTTTTGTAAAACTGATTTGTAATACCACATTTCCTTTCCTGAGATCATGGGTAATACCTTCCTAGTTCATAGAAAGTTAGGGAAAAGCCTCCCTATTGCAATTTGTGATATGTTGTCCAGAGTGCAATTAGACTGATCTGAGTGACACACAAGTATGATCTGGCACTGATGAACGAGCCTTGTCAAGCACTGCTTGCTGTGTGCAGAATGTGAGAAGGAGATCCCTAATTGTGCACTATAAGATAGGCTCTGGTATCTGGATTTAAAAAGCTGACAGAGCTGGCTTAATGCTGAGTCACTTTGTGCTGAAGGCTTAAGGTCCATTTTCCTTTGATGGCTTTAGTACTGTATAGTGATTGCAGAAGAGAGGCAGAATGGCTAACTGGAGAACTGGTAACTGTTCACAGTACCACAGCACAGTTTGCCATTCCCCTTTCTGTTAGTTTGATGATTTTCTGTTTGGCATCTGTTAGAAAACAGAGCCTAGTTCATAAGCAAATTCTTAGGGGATGGATGGTTCTAGAAAACAGCGTGGAATCTTACCCATTGTTCCTTAGCTCTACTTTAAGAATCTATCTTGAACCACTTTTGAATATATAGCAGGCTTCCCACCCATCTTATTTTCTTAGTGTGACATTCCAGTATGAATAATTACCGCTGTATTTACAAGAGAATTTTAGAAACCATGTTTCTAAACCCATTTCTACAAACCATGCATCGCGTTACCACTGCCGCTCTTATGCTTAGACACATAGCTTCTGCTAGTCTAAAGCAGAATTACTTTTGTGTTTCAAACATCAGCAGATATTTGGTGGGCAGATGTTTACTGCCCCTGAGCTCATTTTACCCTTACTGAATACTGTCATTAAGGGTAGGGCAATTAACCCTCTCTTTTTTTTTTTTTTTTTTTTTCTCTATTTTTCCTTACCCATAAATATTAGGAATAACTAATAAAATTGGTTTTTGGTCATTGTTTTTCTTTGTTTAAACAAAATTTAACCTTTTATTTACTCTCATTTCAGTGCCTACATGCTGCTCAGCCCGTTATAACTTAGCACTGCTGGCCTTTTTTGGATTCTTCCTCCTGTATGCATTACGAGTAAACCTCAGCGTTGCTCTAGTAGACATGGTAGAACGTAACACAAGTTTAGCAAAGAATACAACTTCCAATGTGTGTCCAGAACATTCCTCTTCTATTGATGTTCCTCGCAATACATCGGTAAGCTCTCATTTATATTCTTATGAAAGATTTTAAACTTGTTTTTCATAAACTCTGTAATTGATCACTCGTGTTTAGGTTGCAAGAGAGCTGCTTGCTCTTTACTAGATAGCCTTTTCAGAATGCGTACTGGTTCTTTCAGAGGTATTCTGAGAAGATAGCCTTAAATGATTACGTACTTTAGAAGTGCTATGCTCACAGTTGCCAGGTTTTCATAGAATCATAGAATGCCTAAGGTTGGAAGGGACCTCTAGAGGTCATCTAGTCCAACCCCCCTGCACACGCAGGGCCACCTAGAGCACGTGGCACAGGACTGCATCCAAGCGGGTCTTGAAGCAGAGAAGGAGACTCCACAACCTCTCTGGGCAGCCTGTTCCAGTGCTCTGTCACCCTCACCGTCAAGAAGTTCTTCCTTAAGTTCCCGTGGAACTTTTTATGCTTCAATTTGTGGCCATTTCCTCTGGTTCTGTCAGTGACCACCAGTGAAAAGAGGCCAGCCCCATCCTCCTCATTGTCTCCCTTGAGGCACTTATAGACACTGATGAGGTCCCCTCTCAGCCTTCTCTTCTCCAGGCTGAACAAGCCCAGCTCCCTCAGCCTCTCCTCATAGGGCAGATGTTCCAGGCCCCTGATCATCCTAGTCGCCCTGCGCTGGACTCTCTCCAGCAGCTCCACATCCCTCTTGTACTGTGGGGCCCAGAACTGGACACAGTACTCCAGATGTGGCCTCACCAGGGCTGAGTAGAGGGGTAAGATCACCTCCCTCGACCTGCTGGAGACGCTCCTCTTAATGCACCCCAGTTTTAAGTACATCCTTTCTCTACTATCCTTCACAAATTGGCTAATCTGACTTTATAAATCTGACTCACTGTTTTCTCTACTGGTGACTGACTGTTGCTATTACATCTGCGTCAGAGTTCACATCTGCGCCTCTATCTGCCTCTCTGTTTTTCATATTGTCTTGATAGCATGAAATTACACTATGCATTGCCTAACATGTAATATCTTCTTAGTGCTTTACTCACTTTCCCATATGATGGTTCTTGTCTTATATCCTTTGTCTCCTGACATCCCTTCCTGTAATCCTTAAAATCCCATTTCCTAACTGGACAGGACTATGTTGGGTGCAAAAAGATGCTTTTTTGCATTATAACTGCTTTTTGTTTGTTTGTTTTGTTTTTTGTTTATTACTGATACCTCTTCACACTCTTCCTGTCTTTATCTTGTCTGCTTAGAGGTTGTTTATTATTTATCATTATTACACTATGATTGTAAATAGGGAAGAAGATCACCTCATCACTTACTTGAAATGTATGCGCATTAGATGCTCATAAATAACATCTTTGAAAGTGATGCCATCCTTTGAAATGAATTCCTTGGGAGACAACGGGTGTCATCTTACTCATTTCCTATATAGCTTTAGAGTTTGTATCTCTTTAATCTTTGCTTTTAACTGCTTGTCCACAAAGCTCATTTTTCTGCGTCATACTTGTCATCTTTGACCTATCCTTATGAATTCTGTCCTTGACTGCTCTCTTTTTAGCTAATTGGAGCATCTCCACCTCTCTGTTTGATTTTTCTCTCCAGTAAGTTTTCTATAGGGAAAGGCATTTTCTAGAGAGCCGTTCTGTCTCCTTTCTTTGTTAAACAGAATGTCTACACTGTGATACACGCGTGGGGTTTATGCTTGGGAAGATACATCCCAGCAGTTAGTATCTATGTCCAGGTTGTGTGGAACTCGGCAAGGAATAGCCCAAGCACTTATTTAATACTCTTAGGCTTTTCATACTTATCCTAGGTATGTCTGTACAGACTGCAAACTATTTGCTTACTCAATCAACAAAACTTTGACTGGATACTAGGGAGGACCCCCTGAAAGATTTATATTTTAGCCATAAAGGACTAAATGATGGATCAAATTCATATTTAATATGGCCAGAGAAACTGCTATTTTGATTCTACTGCATCTCAGATTTTGTTTTCTCTTTTTCAGGGGAAAAAATACCCTTGGGATGCTGATACTCAGGGATGGATCCTTGGTTCTTTTTTCTATGGCTATATCATTACTCAGATTCCAGGTGGATATCTCGCAAGCAAAATTGGAGGGAAGCTGTTGCTGGGATTTGGCATCTTTGGTACCTCTGTATTCACCTTGCTTACTCCCTTAGCAGCAAATCTGGGAGTTGGTTATCTCATAGCTGTCAGAGCCTTGGAAGGACTGGGAGAGGTATTCTTTTTTCTCTTTATAACCTGAAAATGTATCTGAATAATTTATTAATAAGTTGGAGTGGTTGAGTTTTGTGCAAGTCATTAGGCTTTTTGAAGCATGTGGATTTTTTTCATTGAAAGTAGCTTAATTTTACTTGTAAACTATTCAGAAAAAAAAAAGCTTACTCAATTTTTGATCTAAGTTTGTGAATAGGAAAATAGATTTATTTGCAAGAACACCTGTAAAACTCAGCTACAATTATTTATTTTCTCCTTTATGAGAAATAAGGAATAATATCAAAAGCAGGAGAGAAACTAATTTTGACTATCTTCACACTATGAATGTTTTTCATCAATTAGCCTCTTGCTAAAGAAACCAACAGATTGCACTCCTGTTCTTAATGAATCAATGTGCTTTGAATTTTGGGAATTTGAGGGGGGATTTAAAATTTTCACACTTCAACGGGATGAATTTTTGCTTTCTAGGGTGTTACCTTTCCTGCTATGCATTCAATGTGGTCGTCTTGGGCTCCTCCATTGGAACGCAGCAAGCTCCTTAGTATTTCGTATGCAGGTGAGAAATTCCCACGCTGATAACAGGATTATAGATTTTTACTGCAGTAACAGGGAGGATTGACTTAAATCAAAGGGATTTATATTACCAAATTTAATCAGGCTTTAAAATGAAGGTGTAACATGGAATTAAATTTTAGGTTTGCATTTTTTGTATTTTTTTTTTTGACATGGCTTTGGTGACTGATTTAAAAAAAAATATTGATCTGCAACTAACTATAAACTTCAGACTAAATCTGGTACATTTTGCTAACAGAAGGTAACAGAGTAGGCATTCATCTAACACAGTTCTCTGAAAGTTCTCTGATTTCTTTTACTTTCCTATGAACTAGGTAATGGCTAACTGTTAATATTACTAAATGTTAATTTTTATGTTCTTGTGACTCTTTTCAAGGAGTATTTCAATTAAAAAGTGGTATGATAAATGCTTGGAAAAGTGCTAGTCTTGCTAGCTTTGTATGTAAGAGAAAGGCAAACTTTAACTATATGTAGTTGACTGGGAGGAGTTCCTGAACTGCAAGCCATTAGAATTTAGTAAGTAGTTTAAGATGTATTCTTGTACTTAAAGACTGTCTTCCTTTTTTTCAAGTCCTTAGCTTAGAAACAAAGAAGTTACATTTGCAATGCATATAATATGATTTTTTAATTTTTATGTAAAGAGTTAAAATTTCTTTATTCTGTGTATGCAGTTTTTAAACAATTGTTTTGAAGAGAATTGCAGTGTTTTTATTTTCTTTTAATACAGTAGATCTAAACTCTGCCAAGTACCGAAGAAAGCTTCTGATTTAATATTCTTTAAGGAATGATCTTTAAAGAAAAAGTTATTACAAAAATGATTGTTAAAAATGAAAAATGTGTAGGGTTTTTTTTTTTTTGGAGCTCATTTCGTACCTTGTTCTACGAAAGCTATTTTAAAGTTATTTCCTAAACAGTGTCCTCTTGGTAATGTACTACTATTCAATCTATTTTGCTGTTCTCTAAATTTTCAGTAAGATAATGATTTCTAGACCTTAACCTGGGAGAAAGGGAGAGATTTCATACTTCTGTGTCCATGCACCACAATGTGTTGTTACTTCTGTTTTTATTTCATAAAGCTTTGTTCCTCTGGCCTTTAAATACATGTTAAAAAGTTGCTGTGAGTCTGCTTAATAAAAGATAGAGGGAAGTTAGTGGTAGGAATCACAGAATGATTGGGGTTAGAAGACACCTGTGCACCAGCCGATCCTGCTTAAGCACAGGATCGTGTTCAGGTGGTTTTGAAGATTTCTGAGGAATAGAGACTCTACAACCTTTCTGGGCAGTCCTGTTCCAGTGTTCTGTCACCTTCACAGTCAGTTTTTTTTTCTGTAAGTTTTCATGGTCAGATCGACCTTCCTGTGTTTCAGTTTGTGGTTGTAGCCTCTCGCCCTCTTGACCCTCTCCTTCCAGATACTTGTGCACATTGATGGGGTCCCCTCACAGTTGTGTCTCCTCCAGGCTAAACAGGCCCAGCTCTCTCAGACTTTCCTAAAGGAAGAAGAAAGATGAGGAAGAATCTCCTGTTCTTTGACTGCCTTAATTAAAAAAAAAAAAAAAAAAAAAAGGCCAAGGTCCCACACATTGCTGCAAGAGCTGCTTTTATTTGTGGAAGTGATTAAAAATGTAGACCTCCAAATTCACTAGTCAAAATTACTATTCAGTAGTCAAAAATACTACCTCTTTTTAAAAGGACAAATTTTGCCTTCATTTAATGAATTATTTGCTTGGTTTACCCGTTCTAATCAGTATGAGTTCTGTTAGAGCAGAATTAACCGTTCTTCTTAGAACTGAGTTTCAACAAGAAGACAGGCTACGCCATGCAAACCAAGGCTATGCTTGCACAAGCAGCTTGTACGAAGAGAAGGCAGCTGTAATCCCTTCTTCCTCGCTTTCCTTGCAGCCCTCCCACCCAGCCACACAGCACATGCCTGCTCTTGGCTACTGTTGTGCTCAGCGCACGCTTTCATGAGCCACACTAACTTGCCTAGGAGCGCACTCCCTTCTGTCCCATTTTCACATGCAAACATGTGATTAATGGCTTGCTTTTTTTTAAGAACATGTGAGTGCAGTTGCATGGAGTTGTTATTTTGACTTGTGTCGCAACTTGCAAAAGAATGGACTCCAGTGTAATGCACTGAAGAGCATGAGACAAAACTTACATAGTGTACTATACCAGATACCATACCTTATTTGTCTACAGGCATGCAAAAAAAGGCTCATATTAAAACTACCCAGTCAGCCTCTTGGTCACGTAGCAGACAGGATAGCAGACAGGACAGTTTTTTTTGCCCCTTGTTTTGCTGATAGTGCACCTGCACTGCCGTCCTTGGGGTTGGCTATCTACTAACAAGACATTCTGTACTGCTGTCAACAAGAAGTCCTGTATTACCATCCTTGAAGCAGACCTCCACAGACTGTCATTTTATATGATACATGTGGTTTGTTGTTTGTGTTTGAAGATTTCTGCCCCAAAGAAAAATGATTTTCTCCTGACGATGGCATCTAAACCCTAAGCAGTCAGCATATTGAGACAATCCACTGTTTTCTGACTTCCAATTAGGTTTGGAAAAGTGAGACAAGGCTGACTCTTTAACACTACCTGAGAGTTCCTAGTTACATAAATAATGTGGTTTAGGCTTCTAGTATAGATTAGAGGAAGGAAAAGTGAACAACATCCTGTTCAAAATGTATCTTGAATTATAAACTCTGTAACTTCATTTTTGGCTTGTGACTTGCAGCTGAGCTGCCATCTGCTGATCTTTCCCCTCCTCCTGGCCTGATCCTACTCGGCATTAAGGGCCAGCACATTTAGAAGCGCTTGATTACTTGGGTATCCTCTGGTCTTTGTGTTAAGCCCTTCTGGTCCTGTGGAGGTAGCAGGGGTTATGAGTCATGAAAACTGAAGATATGAAGTTGGGAAATGTTTATCAGGGAAAAACATCCTTAATTGTACTTTGATCCCTTTGTTTTCTAACAATATCAGTTCGCTACCTAGCATTGTTTTGAATATATTTCCCATTCCGTATCACCTTTAGGTCATCACTTTATTGGAAACTTATAATGTGCCAAGAACTGCTTTACATTCTTTGCCCATGTCATTGCTTTTTGCTTGTGATTATGTACATGTGTGGGTAATTTACTTTAGGGCTTTGAGTCTATGTTTTTATAGTTGCCAAAGTGGCTTTTTATGCCTGTGTTCAAGATGAAATGGCAGCCCTCTACTGGTAGTGAAAAGTGTTTTCTGCATGATTTCTTACACAAAAATAAAAAAAAGTGTGACATGCCACGGAGTTTAAGAGATATATAGGGGTTTTGTTTTTTGGTTTTTTTATTTTTATTTTTTCTTCCTCCTGGTAGGTGCACAGCTGGGAACCGTTGTGTCTCTGCCACTATCTGGTTTAATTTGCTACTATATGAATTGGATTTATGTGTTTTACATATTTGGTAAGTGTTTTCTTAAGAATGCAATTCTTACACTTTTCAGAAGTTGTGGTATGTTGTATTAGTACCTCTTGCATGAAACTTGAAATAAGATTTAAAGAGATGTTTGACATGTCACAGTGCTAATTTTTCTCCTGGGAAGTTACAGTTATTTAAAGCTAAGAAGATTCCTGAGGTTGGCTATGTTAACTATGCTTCCAATGAGCAAAGCTGTCTCTCAGTTGAACAAAAGCTGGTCCGAATCAACAGTTCTCAACTCTCTCACCATTGGGAAATAACAGACTGTAATTTCTCATTTGAAGTGTGAAATTGAGTTAATAACTTTAATCCTAGGAACAGATTTCTACTACAAATGAAAGGACATCTAAAAAGTCACTGTTGTTGTAATGCTGTTCTGTAAGAGGCTCAAACAGAAAATATTTTCTACTAGAATATCATGGATCTAAGTGCAGCTTTTAATAGGTCTGTGTGCATATCTGAGCTATTTCATGTTCTGGATGGGAAGGAAAAAATCAGAATAGAAGGGATTACATTTTCCTCAACAAAGCTCCTCTAATTTTTGGTTAGCTAAAAAGGCTCAAAATGGAGAACTAGAGGAAACAAAATGAGTTGTAATATTATATAATAATTATACTTGATTTGCACAAATTATTGAAAAAGTAACTTTTACTAATAATATTTCTGGGGTTCAGCTTAAAAAAATAAGAAGGAAGACTAATATATTAGTAAAGCTTTATGTAGTACTATTTTTTGTGTGTGAGCACTATTTCATTGTGAGTTTTTATTCTCTCTAAGAGATATATATCCTCTGTGGTGGTTCCATGTGACTGATAAAAATACAATGTGTGCATGTATGCAACTTTTTTGCTGTGTGAGGCATTGCTTAAAAAAAAAAAAAAGTCAACTTCCTACTAAGTCTGCTGTATTGCTTATTGCTTCTAAGTGTGTGTACTTAAGCTGCTTCTGGGAACTACTGCTTTTAGAAAGACGTTTTTTTTCCAAATGCTCTAATATAATTTTAATGAACACTTTCTCTCACTAAATCATCTGGGAATGCTGTTCAGTCAATATAATTGCT
This sequence comes from Crypturellus undulatus, assembly GCA_013389825.1. Classification (NCBI taxonomy): domain Eukaryota; kingdom Metazoa; phylum Chordata; class Aves; order Tinamiformes; family Tinamidae; genus Crypturellus; species Crypturellus undulatus. The sequence goes on from VWPW01010637.1 coordinate 24,537, forward strand.
TCTATTTTTATTTCTGCTTCTTCATCCATCTTTTCCTGATAATAGGTGCACTTGGTGTATTGTGGTTCTTCTTCTGGATGTGGTTTGTTAGTGATACACCAGAAAGTCACTGGAGCATTTCTCGTGCTGAGAGAGAATATATACTTTCTTCTCTAAAAGATCAGGTATAGCATTTTTGTATAGTCATTTAAGTAAGAACATAAACTGTAAATATAGGAGTCAGCATAATTCTCAGTAATTTCTAGCACAATGCTATAAAAATGTCCTTTATCTAAAGGATTAAATTAAAATTTAAAAATCCTACAACTAAAACAACAGACTTGTATTATCTTTTCAAGCTTTGTAAAAGAATGTTTTACTCCTCTTTTTCATATGCATTTATTGTCTAGAGTGAGAAGGGGGAAAAGATTGCTGTTAGCAGAGGAAGCAGTTTGGGAACACTCCTGAGAATTCCTAGGGCACTTGTGTTTGCAGATATGCATTTCCCCTTGTGTGAGGGATCAAAGTTAATACATAAGTTTGAATAGCAAAGATTCAACTCAGTAAACATGAGCAGTGGCTTTAATATTTAATTGATAGAATAAACAAGAGGTAACACATCTCAAACTACTTATTAAACTGGTTGACTTGCAATAGTAAGCAGAGCAATAACATACCTTATAAGACACCTTCAGTGAAAAATGACCACAGCAATTCTTTCATTGCTGATGACTTCGTCTGTTACATAGACTATATTTTGTACCTTCAGAATGAATAGTCACTGTTTGTTTGGATCGTTGTTCAAATCACTCCAGTTAATTCTTGTTTCATCTCCTCTCTGCTTCTCATGTGCCAGCTTTCAACGCAGAAATCAGTTCCCTGGAGCCAGATACTGGAGTCCCTGCCTCTTTGGGCTATTGTCGTGGCACACTTTTCTTATAACTGGACTTTCTACACTCTTCTTACACTCTTGCCCACATACATGAAGGAGATCCTAAGGTTTGATGCCCAAGAGGTGAGATAAATAAGAACTGTTTAGAACAGAGGAACTTATTTAACACTCTTAGAAAGTAAATATGTAGCTGGGAAATAATAAATACAACAAAAGGGATAACTTTTCAGTGTTGTCTGTATTGTAACTTCCATGGGACTTCAGAGTTTGATATTTGTATCAACTTTATCAGCTTTAACACTAGCTTTCCAGCTCCTTCTCCTGGTTGAACATGCATGTTTTTTTAACTGCTATAATCTAAAACAGTAAGTGGAAAAATATTTTCCTGTGGAGGAAGGAATAAATTAAACCACAGACCTAGAGTCCAGAAAGTGGTGGGGTTTTTTGTTTGTTTGTTTGTTTTGTTATTGTTTTTGTTTTGGGGAAGAGGGGGGCTGAGAATTTTAAAAAGTGAAATTTTTATCAGGGCAAAAAATAATGGAGCAGTTATAAGGAGGGAATACTCATTGTTAATTACTTGACTGTGAAAGCATAGTTTACCTGGAGGAGCTGGTACAGGTTAATTAAGAGGTGTTCACACAGAGCCTTGAAGATGTAGAGCATAGTCTCCTTCCAGTGTAACACATAAATTTGGTTTAGAGTAAACTCTTCAGGTACATCTTGCAAGAAAGAGATGGTGCCAGCTGTCTTGGGAGGAAAAGGAGGTATTTTGAGTACCAGAGGAGTGGGATGTGCTGCAAAATGACTGGATGAAACTAGATGAAAGAAGTTGCCATTAAGGTTCAGTTGCTATGGCTCCCAAAAGGAATATCTGAGTAAACATCTATAAAAGCTTTTGCTACCAGAGCCCTATATGCATTTGTTTTGTAAAACACTATTGCATTAAATGCCAGCAAGTTCTGCTGTGGAGCAGTTTCCTATGACCTTGGCTTCTATTTCTTTTTGGAGTGATTCCAAAGTATTAACTGTTGTGACACTTCAAGAAAAACACTTGCAAAATAGTGTTGGTTAGTTTGGTTGCCACACCTTTAGTTGGGAATTGTGTTAGTTTTTTTAAATGTTTAGTAGTAACAGTTGCATAGTCTACCAGTTTCTGCTGTAGAGTCTACAGTTAAAAATGCTACTGCATCTTTGAACAATGTTTCGGGAGAAAAAAAGATTTTTAGTCCTGAGACTTCTTCTGTTTTTTCAAAGTTTTACTGCTTTTTAAAATTGAGCATTCAAATCCAACAGGCAGCCTATTTGCTGATAGAGTAGATGCTGATAGAGTCTTGGGTATGGTTTTGTGCTCTTGTTTCAAATGTTATAGGGAAACCCTCTCTTGAAGCCCGCATTTATAGTAGTATAATGTAGTATGTAAAGCCACGTTTTATAATAGTATATGATAGTATGTAAATATTAAAACACTTCAATTCCATTCAATATGCGTCCAGATATCTTTTTAACCAAAGCTACAGTTAGCCATAAGCAAGTGGAAAGGCTGAAAATTTATGCAGCAAGAGCTTCTTGTTTCTTATCAGAATGAGACAGGAGCCACTAATCAATTACATTTAATTGGATACAGAAGGTGACATCAGTATACATAATGGCAGGTCATGAATAATAGCTTTGAGATCATAAAATACACAGACTGGATATGATGAAAGTTCTTCTGTGTTGTCTCTGGTTATAGTCAGCTTTCAATTTTGGGTAATATGAACATCTTCGACTTACGTTAATTGACTTGAAAGCCTGCAGGATTTGAAATGGCTGAACCTGAATCTCATATGATCAAATTAATGGACATGAAGAATCTTTGTGTATGTTTTTTCTCTTTCCAAAATCCAGTTGCAGATTTATACCTGTGATCGTTTTTTTTTTTTTTTTTCAGTCTGGCTGCATTGGTGGTCAGGTAACTCAATAAAGAGTTTACCCACCAGTAACTTTTGACTGTTTAGCCTTTTCTACGCCCAGGTTTATTTTATGATAAAACCAACAATAGTTATATGTATGATTGTGATACCTTTGGTTCAATCTGTCTTAATACTTCAACACAAATGTTTTTGCAGCACATTAAAGCGTTGGTTAAGTGTTTTAACTATCTTTTTTCTTCTTTCCTTTTTAACAGAATGGTTTTTTATCTGCCCTACCTTATTTTGGCTGCTGGTTATGTATAATTCTGTCAGGGCAAATTGCTGATTACTTACGGGAGAAACAGAACTTGTCAACTGTGTTTGTCCGCAAATCTTTTACCCTAATAGGTAGGTGCAAGTATCTTCTTGATTTGGAACGTAACCTGGGCCAGTCTGGGAAAAATTTAAGACATTGGGACACTGTGAAATTCTGCAAAGTTACGCACGGCTTGAGAGAAACTGCTCTTCAGTAGTATTAATTATACCAGGATATGGAAGGGAAACTAAAATGTATGCATCATACTGGACATGTGGCATCATATTACCTTCTAGTAGTCCTCTGAATCCAAGTGTGTTAAAGCCTGGGTCGTACTTGTCTGGCTGCCTGAGCTGAAAATACTCTATATTTCAGTGGGTATTGTTGGTGTTTTTTCCTCTTCTCTGCCCAACTGTCAACTACCATTTTTGCTACTAGTCCATAAAGGCCTTGTGTTTCATTTAACTCAGAGAATTATGAACGATACACAGAGGTGGAATATTCGATGCCTTCTTCGGTTCCGTTTTCAGAAAAAAAGATCAATTGTGACAGCTACTTGACAATGTTAAAAAACTGAAACCTACCATAAGGAAAGAATTAAAAATTTACCTAAATTATGTGTATTCAAGTGGGCAGGACAGTGATAACATCCACTCTAGTACTTACTAATATAGCTTGCAGTCTCTGAAGTTTTTAGTTATCTTGTGAGGGTAAACAGAAATAGTAACATAAATGTTGTGTTTCTTTTTTTTTTTTTTTAGAATGCTTAAAAAAAACATTCCTAGGATAAGAAACCTTAATAAGTAGACTGTTTGGATAAAAGACCATAGGCTGCTGTATTTTGACTATAGTGAAGGTTTTGACTTGTTTATAAACAAACTAATGGGATAGGTAAAATTACCATTAAAATTGTGATAATTGCTTAAAAGAATCATATATTGTGAATACCCTCCCTAGATTGCAGGGACATATTGGGTGTGAATCTGTCCCCTGCCCAGTGTTTCAATGTTTTTCTTATTTAAGACTTTGATAATTGAATAGGAATACACTTAGGAAGTTTTCGGTCACCACTGGGATAGACAGACCAAATACACCCCCAAATCATCCTGATTAGCTGGCAGGGGAGGTGATTTGAAGTCAGGATGGGCTGTCCAAAGGGTTTGTATGGGAAGGTGAAGTAGACTGCTTTTAAAAAAAAGTAAGTAAAAAGTGAGGGAGAGCCATTAGGCAGCAGTGCTGCAGGGCATGACCTGGGTGATGTGAATCAGCAGTTAAATTGGCAATTAGTGGACCTGCATTACATATGAGTCCACATAGGGTGCAGCATGCTAGGTGGCTGCTAGCACCTGTGTGCAGCTGGCTGTGTGCCAGTTTGATTGTGTGCTCTGAAAATAGCTAACAAACTGCGGATCTGCCACGCTGGGGATCCTGTTGGCTGCAGGGCCTCTGCACACAGGGCACTGTGACATAATGAAAAGCAGGAAGCTTTTGGGTTGGTTTCATCAGCAAAGAAACATCTTCTAGAAGCTGTTTTCCAAGATTGCGATGTGTGTCTGCACTTTGCCAGTTCTTTTGGGGAAATGGGCACCAAAGTTAACCTCAGAAAAGCAGCAGTAACAGCTCATGAGAGCCACTGTTCCCAGCACCTGAAGTAGTATCTCCAAGGTAAACTTGAGCTTTCTACCCTATGCTGTAGGCTGCAGTATAGCTGTATGAGATACTCAAATTTTAAGCAAGAAATTAAGTTAATTCTAGGTGTTGTTAGTGAGGAAACTGCAGAACTGGAAAGTTAAACGAGAGTAACTTATTCACAGTACAGTGTTCAGTGTCAGCACACCTTCTATAAGTTGTTGGGAGGGATGTGTGTGGGGGGGTGTTTGTTCTTTAATAACATTAAACTAGCTTTTTGAAGTCATTTTCAGTGTCACTTGAATTCTGGTGATCTTTTATTCAGCTAAAGCTTGAGTTTAGTAACCAGAGTGGCTTTTTTAGCCCTGCCAACCTGTGCAGCCCGACTCCCTCTTCAGGCAGCAACATGCTTGCTTGCAAACCATCTCTCACTAGGCTGCCTTTAATGTGCAGAGCACACTGCTGGAGTTTGTTCACAAGGTGGCAGTGGAAGCTGTATAGAAAATGTATATGTAGCCTCTCTAGCTATTAAGAGTTCCTTGACTCTAAGATTTTTTTTTTTTTTTTAAAGGGATGATTGGACCTGCTGTGTTCTTAGTAGCAGCTGGATTCATAGGCTGTAACTATGAGCTGGCTGTTGCCTTCGTGACAGTATCAACAACACTAGGAGGACTTTGTACATCTGGCTATGGCATCAATCATCTGGACATTGCACCATCGTAAGTACTACTGAAGGTGCTGTTAGTGCTTGTGGTATAAACACAGCCACCTTTGTGTATTGCTGGGGTGTCCAGAAGCCTGACATGTGGACCATGAGGCTGTGGAGACTTGGAATGCCAGCTCTTTAGAGCTCTTCAGCATGGATTCACTAGACACACACATAAATGTTTTGTTACTTCTTCATCTTCAGATCAAAATTGTTGCTGTTTTCTTCTCAGGCCCTGATTTCTGTCACTTTTATGCTTCTAAATAAGATTATAGGAATTGATAATGGAGGGTTTAGAGTTATCAGCACTGTATTTGCAAAAAGTTTCAATTTTGGCAGAGAATATGATATGAACAACTGTTTACTGAACTGTTTCTGATCCTGTGGTAATAAATAACAATTCCTGGAATTATATTTACTATTTTTGTCCAATTTGACTTTTGAGTAATAGTAGAACAGTGTTTATAGAAGTGTAGTATACTTCAGAGGGTATAGTACACCCTTTTAAGCTTTTCCATTAGGACTATCAAGTCATAGTATGAGCATAATCATATTAATTGCCATTCAGGTAAGCTATCTGCAATTGGAAAGCACCTTCTATGCACTGGTGCCAAAATTTTGCTATTAATAGATGATGTTATCAATGGACAGAGACTCATGTACCAACAATTACTCTTAAATAACTTCAAAATAGAATTTAGCCTTCAGGTTTGATTGTTTCCCTAATGTTTCAAATTCAGAACCTGAGGGAACTGTGTGTTTCCCTAAACACAGGGATATGCATTGTGTTCTTTTAGAAGTCCTTATGGATTCTTTTGAAAGACTCCATAATATTTTTGCCTTGGTAAAAGTCACGCACTTTGCTTAATTTACTATTTGCAGTAGTACTTAGACATAAACAGACCTTTTTAGGGACAAAAAGAAAAAAAAATGTCTACTACTAACGACTAAGACAACAGGCATTTAACTGAGTGGAAATGAAAACCTGTGTCTAAGGGGAAAACATTGAAGAGATTGAAGAAAGATATAAAGGAAGAACTTGTTTGGAATTGGGAATTAGGATTTTTCGAAGATGATGGATAGTCATCTGAAAGGAGAAGCTGAAGAAACAGGGCAATATTGACTAATAAATTAGTGTGAAATAATGGCAATTGAATTAGTCTTAACAGATGAGAATGTAATAAGCAAAAGGGAAGAGAAAAAGGAGCAAAACCAATTAGAAAGCTGAAGTGGTTGTTGACAGTCCTTCAAAGGACAAGTGGAAGAAGATTTTGAAGGGAAGTTAAGAGGAGTAGAATAGAACCAGGGAAGGATAGTCTGAGAGAGGCTATGTAAGGACATGTAGCAGTGTCTTAAAATAAGAAAGGATGGCTCCTAGGATCTTGCTAGGAGGAAACTTAAAGGTTATGAGGTAAGAGAACATGTTTGAGGGTCTGCTATAAGAACTGAAGAAAGAAAATCACTTTGGCTGTAAACAGCTTGTCCTACGAATGAGTGAATATGAAAGTGTGTGTTCTGTTGTGCATTGTGTTTTCAATCAAGAAGAGTTATGAATGATGAAAAACATCTAGATGAAGCACCTGGGGAAATATGGGACTATTATACAACTTCAATTTTAAGCTTAGCTTTGCAGAACTGTTTCCTAAAATGTGAAGCATTGGTAAGGAGTTTTATGTCTATTTTAGTATGAAGTATAACCATTAATGTTGAAAGACATTACTACTGTAATTTACTCAATGGTAGAATTAATGGTAGAATTTGGATGGCTGTATGACTTTGAATTATCCCTCTTTCCGTATGCATTGCAAGGGCTTTGTTATTGCTGTAATATTTCCCTGCATGGGGCCTTTTCTTTATTGACTATATAGAATGGATCCGGCCCTAGAAAATATTTAGTGTTGTGTAGAGAGGGAGATCAGTGTTTGTAAGCCCGCTACCTCATTGCTGCAGAAACTGAGAGCATGTAGCAGTTTAGACCAGGTATTACAGGAGAAGTCTTGCATTTAAGGTAGCTGAACATTGCTCTTGGAATTCAGGCTTTCCACTACTCTGCCATGGAGTTCATATTCGATAAGTTAGTTGGATCAGACATTTCTGTGATCATCTCTGAGGCCCATATTCGTATCCACTGACTTCAGGAGTGTGGACTCTTAAGGATTGCTTAGTCCTGAAAAGGGATGGGCAGTTTTTGAGGATGTCAGAGGCTGCCAAAATCTCTAAAGGGAGCCCGCAGCATTTTGAGTCTTGTTCTTTGAATATAAGAAGTACTGTGTGTTGTTAAATACTCTTAAATTCAGATCCTGAGGATGTCAAATCAAGTGTTCAGTAGGAACACACAGTCTTGGCCTGTGTTTTCTTTTCATATCGATGGGATGTGTACCATATTGTCATCTCAACCCTCCAGAGTGTTGTGAAAATAAAGCAGCGTCTGTGAGGAGTTCCAGTAGAAAGCCTTTGGGAAAACTCTGCTTGTAGTAATTGAATAGTAGGCAAAAAGTAAGGCCTGAGTTCATGCATATGCAGAGTGAAACAAAATATTAAATGCTGCTTGGTAAGTGAGCACATCCATCCTATGCTCTGAGTGAACCAGAGCTGTAACAGGAAAAAGGAACCAGTGCAGCTGCAGTGTCTCAGGAGATGTGTGCACAGCCAGCATCTTGTATGCAGGTGACAACTGAGGTTTCCAGATCTGGGAGGAAGTATGTGTTCGAACTGGGGAGGTGCTTCACTTTGCAGGCTTAATGTTCATTTCAGGGGGGAATTTGCATTTGAGAGTTTACAGTATCTTTTGTGTTCAAAAAAGCTACAAGAAGAAAAAATAATGTGGAGCAGCACTAATGCTTCTATACCAGCTAAGCAGACCTAATTTGATTCACCACATGAAATGCTGATGGTCACCTGACCTCATCCTGCTCTGCTCTACCCATCCTCCCCAAAGTCCTGTTTTATTCCCTTTGCACTTGCGTCAGACAAGTTCTTCCACTCCTTTGCCCTCTCACATGGGCAAAAGGGAGCAGAGTGATTATGGATGCAGGAGAGGCAGGTGTCTTGCTCTCTGCTCACAGCCTCTGGCCCAGCGCTGCCTGTACAGATGAGCATCTGCATCTGCAGGAAACTTCCCTGCAGTGTGCATGTGCTCAGAGTGGATACTGTTGACTTGAAATCAGTGACTTTCAATTCAGGACATGAAAGCTTTAATTTGGGGAAATCTGTCCAAAGGGAGACAGAGAAGGAAAAGGGAATGTCCTTATAACAAAGAAAATTGACTTCAAATACAGAGTTACCAGAACATCTAATACAAGAGAGGAGTCTTTTTCCTGTATTTTTTTTTCCTCCTTTCTTCCCTCCCTTTTTCCCCTGCTGAGTTTTTTGGAACTGTCTGAACTCTAATGAAGTGGCCCAGGCAGACATCCACAGTTTCAAGGAAAAGCTTGGCATAATTGTGTATTTAAAAAAAAAAAAAAAAAAAAATCAGCTGAGAACAGCCTCTGCATACATAAGAATAACCAGAAGTGATTCAAAGCGATTCTACAATCCATTTTTATGCCCACTGTAATGGGGAAAGTATGCTGATTATAATAGCAAAGTGCTCCTTGTTTCTACAAAAACTTGCAATGGAAGTTTTCAAAGAAATAATATTTATATTCCCAGGAAAAAAAGTGAATGAAAATACAGATACTGAAGAGGAAAAAATAACTGCTGTGTTTTTTTGTTTCCAACACACATTTCTTATGCTATCAATGCATTGAATTGTTGGAGGTAGACAACTTTGTGTGTGGCAAATCTATTCCAATTTAACTTAAGAAAATTATAATCATGACAATACGTTGTTGTAAAATAAGTATGTCACTATGAAGAATTATATTATGGTCTTGGTCTACACTTTACAAACATGTTTTTGTAACTAGCTCAGTTCCGTTTGCATTCACTTATATTTACTGTGTCATAAGAAGAGCAGATTGCCCATTAGTCTTGCTCTCTAGATGTATTGTTAGTTATTTTCACACGACACACAGGAGTCTCCCCTCTGCAGAGGGAGGGGCATAGCTGCTATCTGTATCCAGCACGGAGCTTATCAAGAATGCACCCGTGTCAAACATTAGGCAAAGGCAGAGGCATTTGGCCAGCAGTGAATTGTCGATGATCTAGGCACCCTAGATATTAACACACATTCAAAACTAAACAGTTTGGATTAACAGTATTGTAATGTTTGAACGCATCAGACAAAAACATGTTTATTTTTATGTAAAGCCTTTAAATGATCGAACTGTATCCTTATCTGAGTAAAGATGCTTTTACTTTTGATTTTTTTAATCATTTCCAAGAACATTTATAGCCTTTTGGTATCTATATTCTATATTTTTAAGAAATATCTTGCACTGTAACTGCAGTAGTGAACTTCAGTCTAAAATACGTTGCCATATTTTAAACTGATGGGTGTTGACTTTCCAGAAAAAAGAACAGTCAGTTTAATAATTTACTTTCTCAGGAAAAACACAGGTTTTCCTAATCTTATTGGACTGAATGCATACTCAGCCTTTTATACCAATTATATGTTTGTATTCTTCTGTTTTAGTAAATGAAAATAGTCAAAAATACTTTAGAGACAGTTTTTCTTGTGAATACAGGATTTCTCTCTGCTGAACAGCTCAAAAAATCAATGGATAATACTTTCTTCGTTCTCCTTTAGTAAGCTATAGCCAATCTTAAAATTTTGTATGATTCTTCACTCAGGAAATCCAAAATGAAAATCTGAACTGCAGGGATCTGTGCTCTAGTAAGGTTGAGCTCTGGGTATAAAATGTCAAGGTCTCATTTCTCTTCAGACTCCCTCGCAAGTCTGTGCTTGTGCTACAGACTCAAATGCTTCTCACAATTCTCCTGTGAGATGTTTAATTGCCCACAGATGAGAGGCTGAGGCTCAGATGTTGAGCAAGTTACCAGGTTTTCCCAGCAAGTTTTTATGGCTGTTGGGGTGTGTGTGTATGTGTGTGTGTGACATCTGCTTGTTCAGGGAATCTTATATAAGTCTATGAAGCAGAGTGGAGCTGCAAGGATGGTGACCAGCAAAATTGAATGAGCCAGACCCACTTCCCACTGGCATTTAAAGCCTGAGCCAGAGAAAGCCAAAGGGAACGACCGCTGCAGAGCTCTGCTGACTCAGGCCTCTAGAGCCTAGGCTTCAATGGAAGTGGAAATATCCATCCAGGCTAGTGCTACTTTGGGCAGATACTTTTTAGCAATTATATCTGAACTATCTCTTACTACTGCCAGACAGCACTTTGTCAAACTCCTTTGTTGCCTTTCCTCTTCAAGGCATGTGATGTTTCTTTCTTAATTTCTCCACTGGACTTGTTCCAGAGAGTTTGGTTGTGGCTTAGCATGTGTTTTTTGGATTATGGGTCCTAAGCAAAGTTGAAAGTAGTTAATTTAAGCTAAATTCTGTTTCTGGCCTCTGGAGAATAAAAACATATGCGTTTTGGTTAGGATATATACAAGTAATTCCTTCCTGAATCAAGATGAGGCTTGTATGATCTGATTAGACAAAAATGCTTCCATAGCTGATAAGCAGGATAAGTTTAATAAGCAGTGGGAACAATTTCTCTTACAGGTATGCTGGAATCCTCCTTGGAATCACAAATTCATTTGCTACCATCCCAGGAATGGTGGGGCCAGTTATTGCCAAGAACCTCACTCATAATGTAAGTCCACTTACTCTTGTTTTGAGGGGAGATTGTTTTGGTTTTTTTTTCTGTATTTTTATCTCTGAATATAAATGAATGTAAAATCAAAGATGTATGTATATAGGACTTAAGAACTTTAGTGACACAGTCCCTACGTTCTAGGAAGACTTGCACGTTTTTGCCACACATTACAGTTCTCTTAAAATTCCAACTGCATGAGACAGTTGTAGAATTGTTTTATCAAATTAAGACGGGCTCACCCATATTTTTTTTCCTAAAATCAATCCCCCAAATAAGCTGTTGAGTTGCAAGGTCAGCATTTGCCAGATGAACAAGAAACTGGATTCAGACATATGGTTCTGGTAACATTCTAATTATTCCATTCTGGTATTCTAGCTATTCAGAACATTCTGAGCTATGTTAGTTTCCCAAGACTTAAATTGAACAGTAAGTGTTAAGTTTGACCTCCAGAAGTGTTAACAGAGTAAATGTTAAGTTTGACCTCCAGCTGGACAGAAAATGTGATTTAAAGGTGTGGGGTTGGGGGTTTTTGTTTTTTTTAAAGGTGGGAGAGAAGTGAGTTGTTTGCATTTTAAATGAACTATAGGAATTATTCTAAAATATTTTAAGAAAGGAAAATGCGAAGAACAATTGGTACAATTGAATTTCTGCCATTTGTGATCACTCCAGTCATTTCTTAAATAAACTGAAAATATTCACTAACGCATAAATCCAAACAAATAAGCTTCTCCTAGGCAGATTTCAGCAATTCTTCCTCACCCCAGTATGAATGTGCTGTTCTGGTATTATTCTGTTTTCTTTCTAGCAAACGTATAAATGTTTGCTAAAGTACTAATCTGCAATTTCAAAAGAAAAGTAAATCCTTAAAACAACTGCATGTTTTATTTCTTTATATATATAAAGTCCACAATTCTTTGCTATGCATGTCTTCAAAATGTTATATAAAATATGCTGAGTTCAGAAAATTCTCATTGAAATCTGAGTAAAGATAAGTATCTTGTCTGAGTAAAATTTATATATAGCTAAAATACTGATGAGTCTGGAAACCACCTCATAGTCATTAACTTGCTGCTTAGTGTAGGGAGAACGTCTACTCTCGAGCCAGCTGACCTGAAGGCCAAGTAGTGTTTCCATTAACTTCATATTCTCTGCGTGTCTGTGTAGTTCTCTTGCAAATCCGAACTTGGATATGACAACTGTGCATCTGAGGAGATAAACGTCTCCAGATTACCTAGTGGGATTTTGATAGGACTATGTGTATGGTAGGTTATTAAGCTGAAGTGGACTCAACTGGCAATATAATCTTTAATGTTTATAATGCTTTTATGTTGATATGAAAATGATGCTGTATAGCATTTACATATAAATTGGCACGCCACGTAGCATCTGTTTTAGAAATTCTTTTCTATGTATGTGGAGCTGCTAATTGACTGTATTTTTTATTCCTCTTTGACAGAATACCGTGGGAGAATGGCAGACTGTTTTCTATATTGCTGCTTCTATTAATTTATTTGGAGCAATTTTCTTTGCATTGTTTGGAAGTGGAGAAGTTCAGGACTGGGCAGTCAGTGGTTATCACTTGCACAGAAACTGAAGGAGACATTGAAATACCAAAACTCTGCTGAATCCCCATGTACTAGAATTATGTGTCCAGAAAAGTGCCTTTCCTGCTGAATGGCTAGGAGCCTTCAGAGCTTTTCAGTTTAACTGTTTTATCTGTGTATCTTTTGTACTGGAAATCATTGACAGCATATGTATGTTACTTCCTAACAAGAAACTACTTGAATTATAATAGAATGGCTTCACGTTAGGACTTGATATCAAATATATGATCAGAGAATTAACACTTTAAATTGATGGGCTAGGCTCAATTTCCTTCCAAATTTTAATTAATACTCTTTTTCTGAATTAATGAGTAGGAGGATGTTTGATACTAAAATGAAAGAAAAAAGTGATTGTGTAGCAGTATAAGGAGGAATGGAATACAGAAAATTGTACATAAAAAGCAGTGCTCTTATTCATAGTAAGATTGATATGTATGGTGTTTAAATGTTCAGAAAATTTCTAGTTTTCTACAGTCTTTTATATTTTTGCCTGTGTTTTAATTGAAGTCTAAGAAATGCACAGATGGTTTTATTCAATTTTCTGCACAGCTTCTCAATATATAAACACTTTCACGAATACAGTTTCACAATGGCTGCAGCGCAATGAGGAAGTAAAATGTATGGTTTTGACTGTCAGAGTAAGCCATGTGTTACTGTTCATAGGCCTTATTTTTATCTGCACAAACAAGTGGTGCAAATCTGTGGTTTAAATCTAGGCAGTGTAAAAAGTGAAATAGAAATGGAATGTCTGGATGTTTACATTCACATAACTTTCAATTTGGCAGTGCAATTTTTGGCTGTTAATTGCTACAGTGTTATTCTTTCCTCTTGCTTGTAGATATATGTCATCTTGTCAGTGTAAATGTATCAAAATAAGGGCAGGGCATAATGAAGGAAATCAATTCTATAATGGTCTTGTTAGATAAAGTAGAATAAAAAGAACTAGTGCAATATCCTGATGCTGTTCTCCCCTCAGCATAGAATTTGACGCTCAAGCCTACTTAGCACAACACTCAGTAGGATTAAATGAAGTCTGTGAAAACAGTGGCCTAGTTAAGAATGAACAACTGAGTAATCTTGTCACAAAGCAAAGGAAAAATCCTGTGCCAAAGATTCCTAGACTTGAGCAATTGGTTTAAAAATCACTTAAAATAGCTTAAAGGGCTCTGGGTTTTCAGTATACCATGGATTCAAAAGAAAAAGTCAGTCCTGAAGTGGCTCCAGTGGAGCCTACCTTCCTTCATTTCTGGGAAATGGCATCTGCCTTTTACTAGCTTTACAGAGCCACTGTCTTGTTTTGACCTTCCTTGTCCTGTCATGTTTTCTGATGGTGCAAGTGTTTAAATCTGTGTTTGTGTCTGCAGCATTTCCACAATAAATGATGTGAAGTTCAGATGAAATTAGTAGCTTTTTGGTGGGAGTGTGTTAAAGCTATGTTGCATCCCCCTGTGTTTCCACAATAAATGGAATAAATACTCAAATAATGCAACAGTTCTTGAAAACAGTCATCTTCTAGAAGTTAGAATACAGTTCTCTAAAAGTATGCGGAACGATATCATTGATTGAATTACAGGATAGCTAATGGTTTCCTGAAGAACTACCTGCTTCATCAGCTTCTTATCTAGCTTTACAGGTGAGTAGCATCTTCCACCTGACACTACATTGAAAGGAAGAGTTTCACTTTGTACCAGAAAATTGTATTTGCTTGTTAGTCTTTTTTTTTTTTTAAAAAAAAAAAAACTTTGGAGCTATATATTGAATTAATTTACTTCTCCCTTCTCGGGGTCATAAGCAGGGCAACATTCAGGGTTTCAGTTTTGTCTGTTCTGAAGATGAAACTTTAGCTTTTCGTGTTATCAATCTTTTCCATTGAAAAGAGTTGAATTTCAAAAGAAAAAAATACATATGTAAGAGAGCAGATGGAGCAGAAATATCAGACAGTCTGTATTGCTGAAATAAGCCTGATTTAGGTCTGGTAAAACTGAATGAAATTTAGGCATATCAGCTGGACTAAACAGTCCAGAAATTTCTGATCTGGAAACCAGATTTTTTTTTTTTTTTTTTTAACTCATTTGGTGCATCATTAATGCTTCTATTGAATACTGTGTTACATTGAGGTGAATTTGTGCAGAAAGGGAAACTGGAAGAAAAAAAAAAGGGGAAAAAGCTATAAATTGTGATATATTTTTCTAAACAATAGGCTACAATTACCTTGGTTGGAAATAATTATTTCCGACTTAATTTTAAAAGAATCAGAACACAGGATGGGATTCTTGCTCCCAGTCCCACAAAGCTCTTAAACCCTTAGCAGTTTTACCTTTCTGCATCGTGCTCACAGGAAGGAAAAATCTGCAGGAAAATACATCAAAATTATTTCTGCTAATTGTAATATTTCTGTGTTGCGTTGCCATGTTCCTGTTCACACATCTGTCAGTCAATCTGTTTCACCTCTGTTTGGAAACTGAGGAATGATGTACGTTTTCAGAAGTGATGGTTGTTTTAACTATCTCTAATTTCAACTCACCTGTGTGAGACAGGGTTTAGATTAGAACTGGGCTGTTTTTTCAGTTACTATTTTTCTACTGAAAATAGCATTTTGATTGTTGTTTTATGCTGAATTTCCTCCACAGATTTACCCAGGTAAGAAGCTATGTTCTCTCCTTTTCCATCAGGAACCCTCTGATTAGGATGGCCTGCTGCAAGAGCGAAGTCAAGAGGTCAAAAACAATTTTTGCCCCTTTCAGAGCAGGAGCTGAATCACTGCTTGGGAGCATGTCTTAATGTTGCCAGGTATTTAAGTACATTCTCCTCAATGTCTTCTGACACAATTCTGCGCTTACACAGAATGTCTGGTTTTTTAACATAAAGTGACATACAGGTGCAAAGCCTTACACCTTCAATAACAGCGTAACTGTCAGCAGAATACTGTATAGCATTAACATGAGAGCACTGACAAGTGCCTTCATCGCTCTTTTGAGAAGAGGAAGGCCCAGGTATGTGATTTGTTGTTACTTTTTTTTCTTTTCCACCTTTTCATGGTTTCAGGAGACCAAGTTGGCAGTCAGAATCCTTAAAGAAACCTTGAGTATTTTGATACCAAAAATATTAGTGAACTTATATAGGGTTTTTTTTACACGATAAAGTAATGATAGTTTACATGACTATCTGCACGTGCATCAGTGCATCTTTCCTATCTGCATGTTCTTCCATAATTAGTCATGACTGTATGCTCTGTGGAAGGGTCATCTTTCCCTAAAGTTGGAACTATTCCTTTCATTTTTTTTTCCCTCTGGTTTCTGTTCCCAGTTGCTTAGTTTACTCACAGCTTCTCCCCTTCTTTCTGGGAATATTTGAATTCATAATAAATGGATGGAGTTAAACAGTTCTTCTCATTTTTTTTAGCATTTGCCAGAAAGGCCCGGTAGGTACAGAAGCCTCCACGCTGTGAAGGTGAGTGAAGGAAAAATTCCATATGAAAAAGTACTGTCTTCTAAAAGAACACTTACGGTTTCTGGGAGAAACAGACATAGCGTTTAAACTTTAAGCCTCTTTCCTTGCATCATTAGCTCGAGCACTGCAATTGGAACAGTGCTAGTGTGCTTCGAAAGCTATCCCTTACAGTGACTAGAATCTTAAGAGGGTCTCCCATTCTCCTGTGTACCTAGGGCTCAGAAAGTGCCATGTCTGCTGTTACATCATGTCTCCCCAGATTATCTCTCACAGACAGCTGTTGTTGGCTACCTGGGTACTCTTCTGAGACCTATGGGTAAAGATGCAGCTGCTGGTTAGTACAAGGGCACTGGCTTGTGTTATACTTAACTTCAGGTACATCTTCTAAGGAAATGATATAGTTTACCATGAATGATTTGGTATTAACATAATTTGCTGTTACTGTGTCAAGTGTGAGGAAACAATTATATTAGTAGTACTGTAATACTGTAATACCAAGAGCAAGGCAGACCCTTGTGAGTTTTGCCAGCTGATACACAAGAAGCTTCATGGGGGTGGATATTCAAATGCCAGAAGCAGCCTTTCATGACATTGCTAATGTGCAGGGCACTAGTGATGTTCTGATTTTTCCCTATATTCCCAAAATATAGCCATTGTCTCTCTACTTTCCTTTAAAAAATACTAGTTCTACTTCTCCAGGGTGCTCACAAGTCCTAGGAAAAGCTGACAAGAAATCTCTTTGTTACTTTTGGGGCTGGAGGAGGTAGCCTTTTTTTTTTTTTTTTTTTTTTTTTTTTTTTTTTTT
>VWPW01010637.1:41548-58783 GCA_013389825.1 Crypturellus undulatus
TTTTTTTTTTTTTTTTTTTTTTTTTTGTATTAATATCCATCAGAATTATTTCATCATAAGTAGTAAAGGCTACAAACAAAATCTTTAGGGCATAAATACATAAGAAATAGAGGTTAGTTGGCCACATAAGTCTCTTTCTATAAAGATAAATAATGAGCCTTTTTTTAATTGCATTTATTAGAAGCACAGTCCGATTTGTTGGATTAGTCAAATCAAAGCCTTGCTTACCTTATATTAAAAGTGGTCTATTTCTCAAGTTGTTGCAGATTTGGACATAATTGTATTGCTGCAGTTTTATAGCATTACCTTTTTCGCTAAGTCTCACCTAAACCTTGACAGGCAGCTAAAGCTTATGTGTCAAACCGAAATGGATTAGACATGCATCTGGTTCTGCTGCCTTTGCTTCCATCAAATCTGCAGAGAGGTAAAGCAGGTGGACATTCAGTGAAAATGTCTAAAGTTGCCCAGTTAAACTTTCTGAACTCTGAGTTGTTTCCTTTGCCATTTCCTTATCACCAGAGATAGCCTTAACACAAGCAATGAAGTGTATCCTCCCCCTAGAATATGTCTGAGGTAAGAGGCATTTCATAATAATTGAGATTGCAAGGAAAATTTAGACCATACTTATTCAAAGCAGTGTTCAGCTACCTTTGAGGACTAACACCTTTTTCCAGGAAATAAGGCTGAAGAGTCTTCCAGTGATCACAATCTCTACAAACTTTCCAGCCACTTTTCCTAAAGCAGCTAGTGTAACTAAATTCATAATAGCTATTTATTAGTTAGTGGTATTGTTTGCTTTTATGGTAGCGCTCAGGGGCCCCACTGGGTTAGACCTCATATAAAAGTATATTTAGTTAGTTTAGTTATATTTATTTGAATTTTTCGCCCTTCCCCAGCAGAGTTGCATATAACCAGTAACTTTAAAGTAACTTTTAAGTGTTAGTAATTAACATCTTGTAAGATTCAAATAAGACTCAAATTAACATTTTTGTAAGAAAAGGATCTGCTAGGAGATACCAGCAGTTATTTACATTTACATGCCGGGTGGCACAGCAAATGGAGGGCACAAAGACATGCCTGATCGTACAAACGTATGATCAACCATACTATGTCAGCAGAGGCAGAACTTTATGAAGGAAAGGAAAAGAAATGTTGTAAAGGTGATTTTTATGGGCAGTTTCTCCCTCAAGGCTACATGGTATTGCTTTGTGTTTGTTTTTTAATTAAAACTGCACTAATTTAAACCCTAGTCATAGAAATAATTTTGTTTCATCAGCTTTCTATTCAGTGTAAAGCAGGTAATTTAATATTTGACGTAACACTAAGCACTAAACTTTCAGATATCCAAATAAAGATCTGGCTAATGTAGTAAGAGTCACAAATCAATTTAGTGAAAACTGAGTTTCTTTAAAAATTATTTCCATGGAAAACTTTTAACTGTCTAGCCATATATGTTAAGCAGAGCTGTCCTGAAAGAGTTGCATATGTTATTTTTGAGAAGTAATTTTTCCTACCCTTCTTAAGTTCCAAAAATGTTGAGTTGATTTTTTGCTTTTCAATAACATACTTGATAATAATTCCACACTGGCTGAATTCAGGCTTGGATCAGACACAAAAGAGCAAAGAAGAAGTAGCTGAGCACCTAAAAAGAACATTGAGATAGAAATACATATTTGAAACAAATGTAGTGTGAATTCAGAATAATGGTAATTTTGATTTAAATGCATTATAATGGGTAGAAGATTGCAGCTTATTGGAAAAGATGGTGCCTACTTGCTGCCCAAGGAATCACAGCAATGGAAGGAAAGCAAGCTTGTTAAACCAAAACTCTTTTTGCCTTCCCATTACTTTAAATGATAACAATTTTTTGAGTAGAGCTGAGTGAGAGTGGTAGTAGAATTTTAAAAAACATTTTAACATGTGAAACGCAATTTCATTAAAGTATTTTTTTTCATTTGATTTCTTTAGTAGTATACAAAAGCTTCTATGTGTCTATTTCAGTAAAGGGAAATAATATATTTGGTTTTTGTCTCTTCCTAAATTAAATTCTAGTGTAAAGACTTTAGTTCCATTAGAGTTTAATATTGTTATGCTTTCTAATGGAAAATATGATTTGTTGATGTGTTTTTGACCACCTCTTCTGCTGATGTATTCCATCAGTACATGACTAATCTCTTCTTTTTGAATCATCTTACTAGCTGAGAAGATGGCCAGATTTTTTTTGCCAAAACTCCCTCTTTCTCCCATTTCTTTTCCCTGACCATCTGAGCTTTTCAGAGAACAAGAAATGACAAGTGCCTTCTGTATCGACAAGTTTAAACAGTCTCTGCAGAAAGAAAATGTGCTTTCCACACATTCATAAAAAGGAAAATAAGCAAGACTCCTGCAGTAACCGAAGTCTGCTAGCATACTAGGGAAAACAAAATATCCTAAAAATCACAGGTAGTTTTTGTCAGAATGTGATGGTATGAAGAGTGTACTATATCCATCCTAAAAGGAAACTGAAACGGAGTATATCTTGCAGCTGAACTCGACACCTTATTCTGCCAGTTTTGCTGAGTGGTAAGTAGGTCTAATGGCATTATTTAAGGAAAAACACCTAAATTGACCTCTGAATTATAAGATGGGCTTAAAGGAGGGCATTTGCTTTAATGACACCAAAAAACACTCAAAATATTTCTTCTGAACAATCTTAAAACTGTACTGTATGAAAATACAAAGCAGTCACTAAGTGAATTTTGTTTTTGACTTGACTAATATATGATGCTTTCAAATTTGCATGCTATGCATGGTCAGCATACTTTGCATGGTTATTTCCTTCAGTTGGGACATAGTAACTTTGAGGGGAGGGTGATCTTTGCACTTTGTTTGGGAGGAGACAGTATATTACCCTGCATCAACAGGGGGGAAAATTGAGCCCATAGTGATTATAGAGGAATTATTGCCGGAGTCTGATTTGCACACATGTCTATCTCCATTCATCATCGTAATGTTTATTTGTGTAGTTGAGCACTACTTCTGCAGTCAGCAGGCCTGATTGAAGGTTACAGAAATGGAAAACTTGTCCTGATTTTTTTCATTTAGTTCAGTCCTCTTTTTTTATTTCAGACTGATATGCATATATTTCAGAATCTTCTCCCCAGAGTCTGTTACTTTTGCTAGTATTTTCTGCTATGAAAAGAGCCTCTGACTAAGCCTAAAAGGTCTTCGAAGTGAAAGAAAAAATATTTCTAAAAGATGTTTGACAATACATGGCTGATAACAGTGCAGAGATACTTAGCAATTTTGAAAGAAAATGGGAAAATAAAAGTACAACATAGCAGCAGAGAAGGAAAAGATTGTTGAATAATATTTGCACAGGTATTGGGCGTTTGTTTAATCTCTTTGCACTCAAGAGTCCTGTTGATACAAATAGTACTTGCAACAGCAACAGACAGCTGAGCATCTGTTTGAGTCTTTTGCGCTAGTATGACCTAAACACAGGAGATGGTGGGTGGCGAAGTTGTGTTGCCGCACGCAACTGGTGAGGCACCTCTTCACAGTGTGAAAACCATAGCTCTCTTAAGGAGAGACATGGCTTCTCCCTGCCATGGGAGAGATGAGTTTGAATTCCCACAGGCAGAGGGTGGAATTCAGCCTAGATCACTTTGTCACTGGCAAAAAGCCTCGTATTGAAGGTTTGGGTAGCTGCATGTGTGCAGCCAGTAGCTGAATCTTAGGAACCAAAGAGCTTTAACATGAAAAATGGACATATGTGGGCAGCAGTTGAGTTTTTGACTACCACAGCCAAAATGTGCAAAATATGTTAGCTCAGGCCTAGATGTAATAGATATCACTAACTTTGAGCGCAGAGAGTATAGCAACATATGCAAAGTATTCGCTTTCTCTAGGAGAGGCATGCTGTGCAAAACCAGCCCCCAGCAGTCTTGTTCAATCAACCTGAGCACAGACTGAAATAACGAGCTGCAGGAGCTGTGATTTCTCCCCCATATCCTCTCCTAACAGAGCAAACTTCAAAGGCTGTTTCTGACCACTGAAATGCCAACTGTATGAAAACAGTGGCCAAACCAGTGTGAGTTACTGAAGCTTAATTATAAGCACCAGCTGGCTTCACTTCTGACTGAGGATCCAGTGCAACAAAACAGATCAGACAAATTCCTAGTGGAAATCCAGCTATCTGCTCCTGCTCAATGTAATCTCAGTGTGACGTGTGTTGCTTGGAGCCTAGGTGGATGTTTTGGTGTCATTGACCTGTCCCAATACACCTTCAAGCGGGCAAAAAACTCTGCTGATTTCCTCTTGCAGACACCAGTTTGCACAGGCGGGTGGTTAGGGCAGCGCTGGCATTGTTGCGAGGAGGCTGCCTTTGACTGTCTCTTTTGAGCTGAGTCATGAAGCGTGACCGCGGGGGCTGCGCACGCTTTGTCCCTCCTCCCCGGCCAGGAGGCGGCCGCTGGCGGCAGCGATTCCCGCCCGGAGGCAACACAAAGCGGGATGCCGCACTGCGGAGCTGGTGTGCGGAGCCAGGCCGGCCGCGCGTGGCAGCGGGGCCCAGCGCCCGCTCCGCATGGCGCTTCACCCCCGAGGGCAAGGAGAGCCCCACAGACAGCACGGGCAAGGCAGTGCGAGAATCCACGGCGCCTGGATGGGAAAGGCTTTCCCTTAGCACGCAGACAGCTAAAATGCTGATCATTCAGAATCCCAAGATCAACAAGTCAATCGGGATTACTTACTTTCACTCTTAATCTGTATTTGGACTTGGACTGGGAATTACTCTTAAATGTTCCAAACCTTCCCAAATAGGCCTCGGATGTGCCACAAAGTATTCTTTGGGGTCTCTCCAGCCCTCACGCAGTTATTTGAAATCGCTGTCTCCAGCTGTAATTGTGTCCCAGAGCCTTTGCTTTAACTGAAAAGGGCTTCGGGCTGAACTCTGACCCCCATTTCCATGCTCCAGAGGAAAGGGGCCCAGGGGGAGCTCGGCTCCACAAAGCTGTGAGGAGAGGCCTGACTGAGTGAAAAGTGAGCTGAACTAGGCAGGCACAATGTTTGGCTGGTGAAATATTAATGGTTTCATAACAAAGTACTACGAGTAGTTAGCCTGTGTCCCCCCTGCTTTCCATCTGAGTGACTTCAGACACCTCACAGATAGATGGGCACTATATTGCGTTACTGAGAGGGAGCACGTCCTGAGTGCGACTGGCTGCTCTTCGGAACACACGGACCCGGCAAGGGCTCTCCAGAGGTCCGTGTCACCTCTGCCAGGTTAGCGGCGGGATGCGATTGCAGCCCCAGCCCGCCCCGTCATGAGGCTGAACACACGCTGGCTTCCACTGCAGAAGGGGTTTCCACTGCAGAAGGGGCTCCCACCTAGAAAAGAGGTCGTGCGGGAGGGGAGCCGAAAACTAAACACTTTTTATAGTGTTTATAGATTTTGTTTTATTGATTTATTAAGAAAGCACAAAGGGTGTCTCTGAACGCAGAAGCGCTGCAACCACAGTATCTAGAGGCACGGGGAAGGGATTACAGCCAGCAAGTAACACTTGCTCCAGCAAAAGCATTTGACAAGCACATTTTCAGCTGTGTGCTTAAAATTCCCTTTGGACTTTTTATACATAAGCAAAGTTAAGAATGATGGGCTTGTTAAGAATACTGGTGCAATTCCAGCATAGCTGGTTTTGGTTAAATGATTGTAAATGATTTCCAATCACGTGGATTGTCTAATTCTGCTATTTTAAAACTGAAAACAGTGCTCAAATTCTTAACTTTTCTTTGTAGTATATGAATCAATCATTTGACTTTACATAATTAGTAAAAATCTACACATTGCAGCTGGGTTTTTTATTTTAATATTTGTAAAATCAACTCTCCTCAGTAAGTTCTCTTTTAAAATAAGTCAGTGGTGAAAATGTATAAATATTAGAAGGCAGCAGGTACAACAGATTACAGCCTTGCTCAGCAGGGAGAAGGAAATTAAAAGATGGAATGTGCTATGGATGGTGAGAGGCAGGCAGGGCTGCTCATAGCACTTCCCAAGCTACCTGAGTTTTTGTGTATTTATGACTTTTAAGGCCAAGAGATTCATTTCTCCTAGTTAATTTTCCTCATCTGTTGGAGGCCAAGCTTCCTATCATATTATTTCCCTGAGCTATGAAGGTGAAAAGCTTAGAATAGCTACACCTGTGCTTGGCTCTGTGTTTACCTCTCACTTTCATTGAAATCAGTAACTTCCTGATAAGCAGACCTTGCTGCTGTTTTGCTTTCTTGTTCTCTTTTTGTCTGACTGAAAACATGGGCTTAGGAGACTTTACTTCGTGCATATTAACTCTTTCACTTGTTTTACTCCTAATTCTGCAGTTCCTATTATCTCACGTTCTCAAGTGTTATACCCTGGTAAAAAGTGCATGCTACAGAGGAACCACCAGAGATGCTATACTGGTAATTGTCTTGCATCTCCAACTGCAGTAGTATGAGGCCTCCTTTATAGTTCATCCTTTGGGGCTTTTGTATTTATTTTGAAGTCTCTGATACATGCTTACCACACAGTAATGGAGAACTGCATCCTGAGGCTCTCAGGACAGTGATTTTTTTTTTTTTTTTTTTTGGGAGGGGGGGGGAACCTTGTGGGTACTTCCCACAGGGGTACTTCCCAGCTGAGACCTGCCTAGCATGTTGTAAGAAATACAGTATTATAAATCACACTATCCTTCCTGATCACTATGGCTTACCTTAGCAAGCCTTGAAAACCAGTTCCACTAATATTTGAATGGTAGCTGGAGTGATTTTTAGCAACACAATTCTCGTGTCACTTGCCACTGTGGCCGCACAGAGTGTTTCTGAGACACCAAGTAAGAAATCTGGCTAGGAAACCCACCAGGCAAGTCTTCTCTGCATGTAGTGTGGGACAGAAGAGGGTCAGAGCCTGTTGCAGATCTTGAATCACAGTGGTTACTGTGGATTTGTTTTGGTGTTTGCTACTTAAGAGTTGCATTCCCTCCCCCCACTGCACAATGCGTGTTTTTTCTTTATTATTTTTTATTTTGTGTTTGCATAAGAAGAAAGTCTGTGGACCCACAGCACTCGATGAGTTTCTTAGCAACACCATGTTTTGGGCAATGCTGTTAGCTTTCCTCATCAGTATGCCCAAAGCAGATGAGCAACTATGATCTTGTCTTTTCATAGGAAGAATGAAGGGTTTTGTAATTAATTTTGGTTTTGTGTGGAGTTGTGCTTTTTGCATCTCCTCACAGTAAAATGGAACAAACCCTGCAAACACCTATGAGGCAGGCAGGACCAGAGGAGCTCCACAAGTGGCTAAAAAATGCCACTTTCTTTTCATGTTTCAAGTGAACATATTTAAAAGGACATAGTATTTTTACCACATGCCGTGCTTATAAAAATGAAAATCATTCAATTTCACTGCTGCTACTTTCTGTAATATTTGGCAGCTGTTACTTAAATGAAGGAAATTTAGAAAGCATGAACTATTTGATACTTGATTCTTCTCATCCTTTACCTCAGTTCATTGCATCTTCATTCAGCAGAATTTATGATAAATTCATTATGAATAAGACGGGAAAGACAAGAACTTCTAGTTTTACAACATAATTTGTCCAAAGAAAAAAATATATAAAAGTGTTTATTTTTAAATGGTATGTATTACTTTATGTGCACTTATGAAAGAGATTCCCTGTTAAGCAGGGGCTACAAGTTGAAGCAAACTTAAGTGTTACTAAAAACATCTAGGTTGGGCAGTGATTTAAAGAAAAAAAAAAATAGAGTGAAACATCCAGGTTGTACAGCTTGTGCAGTATTTAGAGAAAAAAAAAATCAGAGTGAAAGAACTCTTGCCAAGTGAGAACTCTGTGGCTTCAGAAAATTCAATGAAATGTGCCACAGAATGGGCTCAACCATCCCTACCCAAAATTGATACGAACCCAGGTGAGAGGCTCCCTGTCAGATGCCAATGACCCATGACTGAGAGCAGTACCAGTGTAATGCTGCAAGGAAGGAACTGTAATTTAAAGACTGTAACTCTGTGAGGTACGAATAGTTTAACTGTAAAAACTGGCCTCTACCTGTGATTCCTGGTCACTTTATCCTAAAAATAAGCATTGGAAAGGATCAGACAACAGGAATTTAGCAGAGTTCCTATTTGCATTTAGGCACATTAAGACTTGCATGGGGTACTTGAGTGCTTTGGATATGGCCATTTAGCTTTTCTTTTTGTTATCCTATGTTTACAGTCATGAAGCTACTTACAGTTCACAGAGACCTGTAACTGTGAGGTGGAAATAATACCAATTACCAATACCATCCTATGCATGTTGTGAGGTAGGATGATGCTATGCCAGTTTGTTATGTTGAGTAACTCTGCTAACCTGTGGAGTAAGAATAGGTTTGGAGCTTTACTCTCTGCTTAAAAAAAAAAAAAAAAAACCCTACTCTGGTGTCATTTGCAAATGGGTAACTTCGGGGAGAGGTGCCTGCATCCTATAGCTGACGGGGCCGCTGGAGGTGCTGCTGCGGCTGCCCGCATTGCCCCCTGCCCGCTGCTTCTCAGAGCCTGGGCAGAGAGAAAGCACCAGAGATGCTTCATTGCTGTTATTTTGGGAGACGCTAAAGGATGCATCAGCAACAGTTGGAAATGTTGCCGGTTTTGCTGAAATCGCCATTCCAAAGCCACAGCACAGATTATTGTTCATTGTTTTGTTTTTAAAGAAGCTCTGAGGTAGCTGGTCCTGTGATCCAAAAATAGTCACTGTTCTCTCTCTTGTGCAGTATTTCTTGCCCGCCAGGATCTGTTTTGGGGATTTACTGGATATCCAAATGCGTATGACTCAGAGGGAGAAAAATACTGATTTAAAATTGAAGCATAAAATGTTTAGTTAATACATTAAAAAAAAAAGTTGCTTAAGAACATATGTTTTGAAAAGTGTTGCTAAAAAGATTATGTAGATTAGCTGAACCGCTGTGACATGCCAAAAGTCCAGGTTTGCTACTCTTAAGACAAACACAGTGGTGAATGACACTTTAAAAGCCTGTAAGCAAAATTCAGTGAAACTAAAACTCAGGCCCTTCTGTAATTAATACTTGCTTTCAACATATTTAGAAGAATGAACGGAGTCAAAGGTAAACAAAATGTATCCCGTGACTGTTGTGTATTGCCATTGTTAGATCAGTAGGTACCCATGTATTTTCTGTTGTGGCTTGTCTGCTTTAAGTCCCATCCCCATTAGCAGGTGTTGTGCGTGTATATAGCAAGAAAATAAAAAAAGGTTAATTGGATCAGCTAGGTAAAACTTACCCCCCCCCCCCTTTAAAAAAAGGGGCTAACTCTCCTGCTTCCACTTCTCTTTCCACTGTACATTCACTAGATCCAATGCAGGAACTATTCAGACAAAACAGGCCTTCTGGCAGGGGTTCACATCTGCATAGGCTTCATTTTGGCAAGGAGTGACTGACCCCTTTGAACTTTCTTTCAGTTTAGGAATTTAAAGTTTATTTTGGACACTTTCGTTTTCTTTCGTATCCTGAGGTTTCTTGCTGTAGTCCAAACTGAATCTGGAGGAAAAAAGGAGCAGCCATGTACATCTTAATTGATTCCACTCTGGCTTTTGCAGAAAGAGGCGGTTACATCTGTAGCTAATTACTCTCCATGACAGGAGTCTATGCCTCTCTCTCCCCTTCTCCACATTACGGCTGGTTTCTGCCCCGCAGCTGCCATCAGCCCAGGGGTGGTGTTGCTCTGAACCGCTGCTAGCGGTTGATGCACCGAGGAGGATCCCAGAAGGAAAGGGGAAAGCAAGCGAACAAGAGTTTCTGCTTCCTTAGTTTACACGGATGTTGCTGGGAAACGTGACTCACCACAGAGTTTTATGAACTAGATGGCATTGTGTTAACTTATACAACACACACAAACTATTCCATAAATAGTGATATGGCAGTTTATCTCTAATGACTCTGCAGAACTAAGTTTAGAGAAGGATCTAAAATTTACCTCCTAAAAAAACCCCCAGCATTCCTTGGCAATTTCTACTCCCCCCGTACATACTGGGACCATTCGGATGGTGGGGGAGAGATGGGGCTGTTGCTTGTGGACGTTCCTGCATGTTGCTTACTGCACTGCTGAAATACAGTGTACACACACGGGCCTTTCTGGTCAAGTATGTATGTAAAACAGCTGGCTGGGGTTATTTAATAATATCTGCGCTAAATTTAAAGCAGTGTACAGAATTTAAAACTTGGAGCATGCTCTACATTTTAAATGTAAAGAATTAAAGGAGGTCATCTCCGCGCACGCGCACCGGTAACTACGTTAGACCTCGTCGGGCTGCCTACCCGCACGCAGGGGCTCTCTGCGTTCCTCTGCGCAGCGTCCACTGCCCAGAGAGGGAAAGTTCCAGCTCCTGGCAGCAGAGGACAGCAACGTGGGCCTCGCTGTTACAGATCCATTGGGGGTTTTTTTTTTGGTTGTTGTTTTAAGGACACTGCTCTTTTACACACTTTACTTATTTCCTGGCCTGCAGGACAGTCCCATCTCCGAGCTTGCGTGTCCCACACTGCAGTTCACGTGCCCCTCTCTCCCCGGCGCCCGCCCCGGCTGTGCGGGCTCGGGCGGGCCGGCGCGTCCGCCCTGGCTCCGTGCGAGCTGACTCAGCGGGCGCTCACGGTTAAAGGGGACGAAGTCTGCGCAGCGCCCGATGCAGGCGTCCAACCCCTGGAGCGGCGTCCCCGCCCGCTGCCCTTCCACGGGCACCGGTACCGGGAGGGCGCTGAGGAGGAGCCTGTGGGGACTGGCCTCCCACACGGGCCCTTCCTTGATAGGTGCCTGTGGGAAAGCAGCACGCTGTTTTTAGCATTCTTCTCCTTTCTCTTTGGGAAGTGATGGAGAAGCCAAGCATGTTTTCCACGTTTTGTTTCGATAATAAGTCAGAAGCGAATGCTTCGTCTGGTGAAGCTGGGATTCTACCCAAATCCTGGCAGTTTGAACGTGGCCTGCCTTAGACGGTGGCAGGAGAAGCGTCTGGTATAAAATGTGTTCTCCCTTCTATTGGTTTCTAGTCCGACCTCTCCTTGGTTCCAGCCTGGAACTGACTATTCCACTGCCTCCTGTGTCCTGCCCTCCCCTCCCCCCCGCTGTCGGTAGCGTTTGCCCGATCGGTCGATGTGGAGGATGGAATTCATCTGGTGAGGCGCAGGAGCAGCGCCTGCGGTGTCATTCATGGATTTCAGTTCCGATGAGGTTAGCATGACTCATAGGAACGACCTTTGGCTGACGTAAACTCATTAAAGTCCCGGGAAGAGCTCCTTATCGTGCTTTAAAAAAAAAAAAAAAAAAAGCACGATGAAATTAGTATCATCAGCCATGCTTCCTAGCTTAGTTTTAATTCCTGGGTTCCTGTTTCTGCTGGATTTCACATTTTGAAGCGTTGTTCCTAACCGGGGCAAAGATCCACGCAGGGGTTTTAATCGGTGCGGAGCAGGGAGGAAGGTTTGCTTCCCGTATCTGGCCTGCAGGAGCTCTGTTTATACACCTCGCTGTTTGCTTTTTGCACAAGACCATGACAGTGTTGACTTATGTTCAGTGTGGGATCTGCTGCAATCTGGGGTCCCTTTCTGCCGGACTGCGGGTTAGCCACTTGTTCTCCTTTGCCTCTGCCGTCAGCTATCCCTTAATAAGGACAAACATTAATCTGGGTTTATCTCCTAATTATTTTGGGCTATTTCTTCAATTTGACTATGTTACACTGAATTCCATCCTTGTCCTCTGAAGTGCTTAGGCCTCCTCCAGTATAAAATTTTAATTATTTATTTACGTTTTGTAAATATGTGTAACTATAACTGTACGACGAAATAATGTCTGTGCTTATAGAATCCAATTTGAACAACCTTCCAGAGTGCTATAATCAATTACTTTGGGTATACTCACATCTTTCTAAAACTAGTCTCTTGCATTTCTGTTATTTTGTCCAAAGTTTACTGAGCCTGCCTATGCAACATGTGTGTAAGAAATGTCAAATTTTCACTCAAGTTCAATAGTATCCACATTTCCCCTACGCATCAGGCCTGTTACACTGGTACGGTAATAAGGATTAGTTTGACATGATCTGATCTGTCCCTAACAAATCTATGTGGCTGTTACTTATCAACCTATTATCCTCTAAAAATACTCTGTTCTGGTATATTTTTCCAGGAATTGAAATTAGACTGACTGCTCACTATCTACTCTGTGCATGCTTTTTTTTTTTTTTTCTGTTTTTATTTTTTTCTTGCCTCCTGTTAATTCATGAATATTTTTTCAGGAGTATTTGCAGTGTTGGAAACATATTCAGTGTTTCACAGTATTTTCAGGGGAAAAAATCAGGAGTATTTTTCCAGTGCTGGGGAATCTTCTCTATTCTATGAGGTGCTTGTGTGTGTGTGTGTGTGTGTTCTTGTTTGCTTGTTTTTTAAAGATAATCAGTGGCAGTAGCTTCATCTGTTTGAATACTTCAGAGAAACTATTAGGATCAGCCAGCTAAAAGCAAAAGCATAATTTTAAGTGAATGGTCTTTCCTGTGTCCTTCTACCCTGCATTCTAGATTACAGTTTTTGCTTGTTTGCTTGTTTTTTTTTTCCACAAATTTAAATATTAATCATTTCTTGGTCTTTTGGCATACTGCTTTTTAGTAAGATAATTCTATTGTTCATTCCCAGTTATAAATAATTAGCTTATATCTCTACCTTAATTTAACTACCAGCAATTGAATCTTTTTATGCCTCTGTATCCAGGCTCATGATTCATCCTTTATACGATTTTGTCTCACGTAGGTTTCTGAAGGCTAAGTCAAATTGCCTTTGAATAAACTTAATAGATCGAATGGGTTAAAAATAAGCACATTTCCAGAGCTAAATTTATGCCTGCAGTTCTTCACTGAAAACTTTCCAAACTTTTAAATATGCCTAGAATCTAAATTCACAGAATAAATGTGAAGCGTGAGTACGTCCTCCGTCTGAGCGGGGCGTGTGAATTGTGAACGACTTGAGCTGCACCGCGTGGTGTGGCGGTGGTGACCCCATGGCAGGTCAGCACGTGCGGCTGCAGCGGACACCGGTCCGGGGCGCTGGAAACCACCGCGACGTCGAGCTGGACGGACCGGGCCCGCGGATGGCACCATGGGCCTGCCTGGAGCCCAAACGCTGCTCAGGCCCCAACAGAGAAATTTAAAACGCGGTGGTTAATGGGCGACAAGTTGAGATCCAGTTAGAGGTTTCGTCACAGGTTTGTCAAAATGAAAGGATTATGCAGTTGGTCTGGGCAAAATGATTTTTTAGCAAAAGAAAGCGGTGCCTTGAAATGGAATTTTAGAAGAGGAGATCAGGGTAAATTGAGAAGAGCCAAATTGCTTGGTGAAATTGCTGCTTCTCACAAGCATCCCACTGGACTTCTACTCTGTGTCTGCTGTTTTGCCTATGCGCAGTGCACTATTGCTTGTTTTATGCGCACTGGTAGTGTGTTTGTTGTATTGAACTCCTATAAGGGCCTATGAGTTACCTTTATTTAGGGTGCCTGAAACGTGAGATGCAATAAGAACGTGCTTCCAGTCTGAAAAGGAGCGAATGCTGCACAGTAGCCTGTTTGCCATTGCAAAACGCTATAGGAAAACCACGAAACAATTTATTAAATTATATTGCTTCTCCGTAATAGTGGTGGTTACCTCCTCAGCCCTTCCACTTTCATTCATCAGCGAGTCTCCTAACTTCTTTGCCTGGGGCCTGGTCAGTCCTCCTTCCTCTAGCAGGGCGTCCTCCAAGCAATAGCCCTTCCCCATTGGAAATGCTCTAAGCAGGACATAGTCCTTCCTGCAGGCAGCTGCTTCTGTGCGAAATGGTACCCTCTCAAGAGGCCCATGGTAAGTAATTCAGAAACCTCTGGACCTGTAGGTGCGTATTCATCCCGGCAATGCTCTCAGTAGCTCTCAAGGGCCACTTTTTTATGCCTCCTACAAAAGAGCCTATTCTGTGTCTTTTAACTTTTGTCAAATTGCTTTTGCTTTGAGATGAAATCATCTGCTGAGTCAAGGGTCTAATAAGAATGAAAGCGTGTCCTATAGCGTACATGTGTAACCCTGTTTCTGGTAGTACTGAAGTATGTAGTAGTGTTAAGAATTTATCCTTTGTGATTTATTACTTTAAATTTTTCAATCCTTTGTTGTCTTTCTTCCATTAGAGAGAGTTTTTTGTGGGTTGCTTTGCTTTCTTGTTGTTTTTAAGGGGGTGTTTTTGTTCGCATTGGCAGTGTGAGTTTTATCTCCCATGAACAGAGACTTCCTTAGAATCATAGAGTAGTTCAAGTTGGAAACGATCTCAGGAGGTCTCTAGTCCAATCTCCTAATCGAAGCAAGATCAGCTATGAGATCAGACCTCCTTGTTCGGATTTTGAGTTGGGTCTTGAAAACCTCCAAGAATGGCTGGGTTTATTTTGTGCTGTAACTTAAAATGTGTGGATTGTATGTGCTGTTGTCTTTTCTGTTCATCAGCTAACTTGTTTATATAAATATATACATTTATATTTTATATAAAAATGTATATAATGTATAATATTATATATAAATATATAAATATATATTTTATATATTAATGTATATTAATTAATTAATTTATATTAATTAATATTAATTAATTAATTTATATATTAATATATAAAATGGCTACTCCTGCCAAAAACTTTCAAAGGTAGTTAGTTCAAGAAGTTTAGATTACCAAACCTGTTAAGTTTTGAGTTATTTGAGTTTGGCTCAACCATGATCAAGGGAGAATGAATAACTTTCCCCTCACCTTCAACAAAGCCCTTCTAATAATGGTCAGGCTGGACTTTGTTAAAAGCTGCTCCAAAGCCTGAAAGATCATGACCTCCTGAAATATCTTACTTTCCTCATAAAGTTTTTGTATCAAAGAATAGTTATTTCTAATGAACAGAATCTGAAATATGTAACCAGCTATTTCCATACAGGATTTAATCCAGTAAATGCCTCTCTGTTAGCTGTTTGAGAGGATCCTTGAGAATGAATTTCCACTAAATTATGTGAGGCTACTCATATATCTGAAAGCTCCCCAGCTGTATAAATATTTGCAAGATTGGTAATATGAATGTTCCGCTAATAGAATGGACAATGAAAGACATGCTAGCTGTCGAGAGAGTCAAGGCATACATTGGGCTGATTAAGGAGGAAATAATAAAATTCTTTCGGAAAGCTCAGTTAAACAAATGGAGGAGAAAAAAATGCTGTAGGCTTGAATTAAGACCATAGTTAAAAGGTTGTCCAGCAAATTCAACAGACTTTCAGTTACATACCTACCACAGAAATTCTTGTTTTAAGAAAAAGCATGGTTTCAAATGGCTACATTTGAAAAAAGACTTCTAAAATAAAACTATTTAAAGTTAAAAATAAGGTTCATTGTTGGTCATGTAAGAAATCAGTAAAATAATTCCTTTCTTCTCTCCCTGAAGCAGAAGTCATTGACTACATGCTGAAAGTTTTAAACTACCATTTGATTAGAATGGATCCTTTGGTCCCTTAAAAATGCTTGCTACTGAAATACGTATTTTAGAAACTAACTTTAAAGCATCCTGAATAGGAGAGCTTTCAGGTTGTGTTTATAAACCATCTTCAATTTATAGGAGACCCCAAAAATGCTGCTTAGCTTTCTTGCCAAATATTACCCTTTTGTCATCAGTCTAAAAGTTTTTATTACTTTATGATAATAAATATCTTTTTAATTTAAAGAAAAAAATGAAAATTGTTTCCAAAAAGTGATTTATTTCCCTTCCCCCTTCTGTTACTGAGTCTTCATATAAAACTTCTTCACTACTTCCATTATTGCACTGAACTGTTAATTCTGAAGAAAGCCGAACTAGCTCCTACCCCCACTTCCTGCTGAAAACAATCAAGATCGATAGAAAGAACTTTATTCCTTCCCCAAAAATTAGTTTAGCAATATCAGAACTTTTCTACAGGCTTTTATTCAGTGAAGCTGAGGCACTCTGTGTGTAAAAAGCATTTTCTAAACCTAACAGCCTAATGTATGACAACTTAAAATGAAAAAAGCACCCTGATTTCTTTTTAACTGTGGATATGGAAAAACGCCAGACATTATGGACACGTTTCACTTCTGGAACACTCCATGATGGGTTAAACTTACTCTCCTGCGGTGAATTTGATGCTGGGTCTATTTCAGTTTGGGAAACTTAGGGAGAGTTTTGATGCATGAGGTTTTTTTTTTTTTGGTTTGGTTTAGTTTTGGGTTTTTTTGGGGGGAGGGGAGTTATGGAGGTGCGTGATTCTTTTTCTTTTTTTTCCCCTTCACAGGTACCATCTTTTTAAAGGAACACAGGGGAAAATGTTCATCCTTTTTATTTAATTTCTGTTTAACAGAGATGAGATTTGAGTATGTAGTGGGTTTTCTTGCATCATTTCAGAGTGGACCAGATCAGAAACAATTCAATCCATTGGAATCGCGAGGAGCTGCTCAGGGCATGAGCCCATTCACTGCTTCTCCCATTGATGAATTTTGATACGTGGAAAAAAAATAGTGTGAGAGCACCTGGTGCAAATGCAATTTCTTGTAGTGAAGTGGTGTGTCTTGGACGTGCACATGCCCTTCTATTTCAGATACATCCTCTGTTCAGGTCTGTATGTGTCTTGATTGATATTTTGGGCAAAAGACTTTTTTTTTTTTTAAGCCTCAGGGTAACAGGTGCTGCATGGCGCCCAAAATGGATAGATTTAGAGGAGAAAAAAAAAAATTCTTTCTAAAAAGCCTTGTGCTGCAGGTTCCCACTGCCGTGTACGGGGCTCTCCTGCTCTCCCCGCTCTGTTCCCGGGGACCCTGCACTACCTCGAGCTCCAGGGGCTCTCGCAGCCCCGGACCCTCCCCACGTCTGGGTGAGTTTGGGTGAGTTCAGGAGCCGCTCGGGTGCAAAGGACCTTTCTCACCCCCAACTCCACCCAGCCCCCCACGCGAGGCGGCCTGTGCCTGCTCAAGGGCCTCCCTCGGCCTGTGCCGGCGCGGGGCTCCGTGTCCCTTTCCACCTTTTCTTCCTCTCCGCCCGAGCTGGTGCCGCACACGCAGTTCGTGGGAGGAAGGGGGCCCGGCCCCACGGCGCCCGCTCTCCCTGCGCCCGCAGCTCGCAGCCTGGAGCGCCCCGCGGGCCGGGACCGGGACCGCGGCCGGGGCTAGGGGGGAAGGCGG
>VWPW01010637.1:59450-79292 GCA_013389825.1 Crypturellus undulatus
CGCGCTCCCCGCGCGGCGGGGCGGGGCCGGGGCCGCCATCCCGGGGCGCACGCGGCGCCATCGCGGTCTAGTGCCCCCTTCCGCCCGCTGCTCCGCGGCGTCCTCAGTCCCGCCTCTCCTCGCGCCCTCGGCGCCTTGCAGGTGTCGCTTCTCTTTCGCCGGAAAGAAAGAACCTCGCTAGCCATCCGCCATGGGAAAGGAGAAGACCCACATCAACATCGTCGTCATCGGCCACGTCGACTCCGGCAAGTCCACCACCACCGGCCACCTCATCTACAAGTGCGGCGGCATCGACAAGAGGACCATTGAGAAGTTCGAGAAGGAAGCTGCTGAGGTTGGTGGGCCCCGACAGCCAGCGGAGTTCCAAGGGAGTGTGGATCGGGAGTGAGAGACTCGGTTATGAGATTTAAGCCAAAAAAATGCAAATTTACTGTTTTGCGGTTGCAAGGAGGCAATTAGGTTGGAAGAGTGCCCAAAGCAGAAAAAGTGGTAACATTTGTACCTGTTGATCCTGAACCGAGTTGGCTAAACACAAATCCATCTCTTCTGGCAGTGGGGTGGTAAAGCTAATGGTGAAATGAGGGGAAGGGTAGGCCAAAGCAACACCTGAATAGTAGTGGTAGCCTGGGATTGGGATTAATGTGAAGTTCCCACCACCTTAAGTTTTTCTGTACATTTAGTTGGGGATAAAATTGAACGGTATCCAAGTGCACTTGGATTTCAGTACTACAGTTTGTAGACTGATAACCTGTCTTAACAAAGTTTTCTTTTATTTCTGTGTAATTTTGGAGGGTAGATCTTAAAAACATGTTTCACAAAGTGAAAAATACTAAGCTTTGCACAAGAATCAGTTCAAATGATGATCGTGGCAGGGATGGCATTACTAGGAAAAGCAAAAATTTCTAGAGGACACTTGATAGGGGAGCTTAGCTTAACAAGGTTTTACTTATAATGTGTTAGTACCGCTAACAAGCTGTCAAGAGGACTAAAGTGTCAACAGGTTAAATAACAGAAAACAAGTTGGCATCTGTCACTAGTGGTGCCAGGTGAACCCAAGCCAGAGTTCTGCAAGCAGCGGCTTTCTTCAGCATAGGTTACAATTATTTTTAGATTTTTGCCCTTTACTCATTATCTACTTAATGATTTTTTTTCCTGAACTAAGCTAAAGTATAAAAAATACTGATTTTTTTTTTCTTTTTGCCTGTAGATGGGCAAAGGTTCCTTTAAATATGCCTGGGTCTTGGACAAGCTGAAAGCTGAACGTGAGCGTGGTATTACTATTGATATTTCCCTGTGGAAATTCGAAACAAGCAAGTACTACGTCACCATCATTGACGCTCCTGGACACAGAGACTTCATTAAGAACATGATTACTGGAACTTCTCAGGTATGGGCATAGAACTAAAGATTTTAGGAGTTGAGAATTTTTAAGTATATTAACGTATACATAAACTTCTAATGAATCTACAGTAATAAGAACCTTTCTTTTTTCCCTTGTTTCTTTTCAAAGGCTGACTGTGCTGTCCTGATCGTTGCTGCTGGTGTTGGTGAGTTCGAGGCTGGTATTTCCAAGAACGGGCAGACCCGTGAGCACGCCCTTCTGGCTTACACACTGGGTGTAAAACAGCTCATCGTTGGTGTTAACAAGATGGATTCCACCGAGCCACCCTACAGCCAGAAGAGATACGAAGAAATTGTCAAAGAAGTCAGCACTTACATCAAGAAAATCGGCTACAACCCAGACACTGTAGCTTTTGTGCCAATTTCTGGTTGGAATGGAGACAATATGTTGGAGCCCAGCTCTAACGTAGGTTTCATCTTTATATTAAGAGCTTAGTAATATCTTTGTAATCTTAGTAATTCATGTAATGGTAAAGTACACACGTATTTCGGTAGTTTAAATTCACTTAGTAGATGCTGAGATTGAAATCAAGTTGCACCACTTGACAAATTACAACTCTATAGTACTCTTATGAGATAGTACTAACACAAGCAGCTTGGTGTATCCTAGTGTTGTGCTATTGAAGCCAAGGGGTAATTTGTGCTCCCTTTTGTTGCAGATGCCCTGGTTCAAGGGATGGAAGGTTACCCGGAAGGATGGCAATGCCAGCGGAACCACCCTCCTTGAAGCTTTGGACTGCATCCTGCCCCCAACTCGTCCAACTGACAAGCCTCTGCGTCTGCCTCTTCAAGATGTCTACAAAATTGGCGGTGTGTATTCTTGTGTCTTACTGCTAGCAAGAAAGCAGCACGGAATAGATGGGACCAAGTGATTTGTTTGCCTGAAGGCTATGGGAACTGTAGAAATTGGTCTGAAGTGTTTTTATTTCCACAGGGGTGCTCATTCACTGAGCTGAATGACCAAAGTCACGTCTCTCTTACAGGCATTGGTACCGTGCCAGTTGGCCGTGTGGAAACTGGTGTTCTGAAGCCAGGCATGGTGGTGACGTTTGCCCCTGTCAATGTCACAACTGAAGTGAAATCTGTTGAGATGCACCACGAAGCCCTGAGCGAAGCTCTGCCTGGGGATAATGTCGGTTTCAACGTTAAGAACGTGTCTGTGAAAGATGTTCGCCGTGGTAACGTTGCTGGTGACAGCAAGAATGATCCTCCCATGGAAGCTGCTGGCTTCACTGCGCAGGTAACCCCAGCAGCTGTTTGAGAAGGCCTGAAATGTAGTTTTGCACTGTGAAAGGGGGGAGCATCTTCCTCTTCCTTACAGTAGGCTTAGCTAAGAAGTAGCAGAGGCCTGTTTGTTGAGATGTGTGCCTTGAGCAAATCCATGGGAGAGCTTTCCAAAGTATCTCAAGTTAACTTCAGCCTTTCCTGTTTTTCTCTAGGTTATTATCCTGAACCACCCTGGCCAAATCAGTGCTGGATACGCCCCTGTGCTGGATTGCCATACTGCTCACATTGCTTGCAAGTTTGCTGAGCTCAAAGAGAAGATTGATCGTCGTTCCGGCAAGAAGCTGGAGGATGGCCCGAAATTCCTGAAATCCGGAGATGCTGCCATCGTTGATATGATCCCTGGCAAACCTATGTGTGTTGAGAGCTTCTCCGATTATCCTCCTCTGGGTAAGGGATCCACTAGCATGTTGAATACTGACTTTAAGAGACCTCGCCCTTGGATTTCTAGGATGGGAAAGCAATCTGTTCTGCATTTTTACAGAACAGGGATTGAAAATTGCTAACTCATAAGAACTTTATCAGACCAAATCCTGAATAGGATGGATAATGCCTAGACCCTTCAACAGGTTAACAGTCCTGCAGGAGTTTGTGCTCCCTTATACCAGGCCTTGTGTTGCTGGTGCACAGATAGTGCTCAAGGAATATGACGCTAGGCAAAAGCTGAAAGCATGTTTTTTGTTTCCAGTTAAAAAGCATTTTTTATTTTTTTTTTTTTTTTTTGTTTTTGTTTCCAGGTCGTTTTGCCGTGCGTGACATGAGACAGACGGTCGCTGTTGGTGTCATCAAGGCAGTTGACAAGAAGGCTGGCGGAGCTGGCAAGGTCACAAAGTCTGCCCAGAAGGCCCAGAAGGCTAAATGAATATTCTGTACATCAGCTGCCACCTCAGTCTTAATCAGTGGTGGAAGAACGGTCTCAGAACTGTTTGTCTCAATTGGCCATTTAAGTTTAATAGTAAAAGACTGGTTAATGATTACAATGCATCGTAAAAGCTTCAGAAGGAAAGGAATGTTTGTGGACCATTTGTTTCGTGGCAGTTTAAGTTATTAGTCTTTAAAAAATTCGATAAATTTTTTAAAATGGAAACTTGACCAAAAATCTGTCACAGAATTTGAGACCATTAAAGCAAAGTTCAATGCTACGTCTGTGTGTTCTTTGGGTTAGTACTGATTTCACAAAAAAATCTATGAGTAGTCAGGGATACAAAAAGATAACTATGCCTTAAGTGTGCTCAGAAACAGGAAAAAATGCAGATTAATGGCTTTCAAAAAGCAGAGTGAAACTTGGCTGCAGATTAATCTTTTTAACTGCATTTAAGCCTTAAGTAATTTCACTTGTAGGTAGGGCTTTCTACCTTAAAGATGTCTGTTAAATTGGATAGTATTGGTACCAGATAACAACTGTAGTATGATACATCGAGCAAACCAAGAAAATTTGGTGTTGCGGAGAGGAGATGGCAGGGAGAGAAACACACTAAATGTTGGAAAGCCTATCCAAGTGTTAACTTTCACATTGCTCTCGTACCTACATTTTTCTAATTGTTGGATTTCTTTTCCAGGAAATGGGTAACTGGCTTGTAGATCTTCAGAGATAAAACACTAGAAAAAAGCATTTTAAGTGCAGCATTTAATAGCTAAATTATAAAAAATACATATAGGTATATACGCACACGCACATGAGTACTCCAGTGTTTCTCAGGCCATCTCTTACAGCACCTTCCTGTGTTTCTGAGAACAAAGCTGAGAGAGTAGCTACTGTAGCTGCTTTATTCACTGCTATCCAGAGGGATGCTGTTTCTGCCTGTCCTCTTCAGAATTTCTGAACCCACTTTTGGGTGGAGAATGTTCATGGGTTGTGTGGCTGGAACCCACATGGTGCCTTCCCCAGAGCGGTGTGATAGGTGGGTCCTGGCAAGAGGCCTTGAGGCCATGTAGCAGGGCTGTGAGCATGGTGGGTTTAATAACGCAGCTAAAGCGTAGGATTGGGGCAGGTGG
Organism: Crypturellus undulatus; assembly: GCA_013389825.1. Taxonomy (NCBI): domain Eukaryota; kingdom Metazoa; phylum Chordata; class Aves; order Tinamiformes; family Tinamidae; genus Crypturellus; species Crypturellus undulatus. The sequence goes on from VWPW01010637.1 coordinate 64,131, forward strand.
TTCCAGTGGAATGGGGTAACTGGAGTCAACATTACCAATTCCTAGGTGAATAATCTGTGTGGAAAATGGGATGTAGGAAGGCCAGGTGTAATAGGATTTGGGGATGCAATTAAAAACTAACTTTAGATTGATAAACGGAGAGGAGCATTTAACAACTAACTAGCATATCTTGCTTACAGTCATGCAGTTTTATTACCCTTTTAAAAGGGCTACCCCACAGCCTCCCCACGTTTAGTACTGAAAAGCTGTATTTCTGAAGAGTTACTGCTCTATAACACCAGGAGTTTGTTATCTGTAATGCACCTTTTCCAAAGCAAAGCCCTTGGCATGGCTCTGCTGCTCAGGTTTGTTCCTCTCCTTGCGCATTCATAGGAACCCCCACCATTCCTGTAATTTTACCTTGGGTAGTGGAGGTGATGAAATTTTAAGAAACGCTTGAGAATACTTAGTGTATTCTGAAGGCTTGATATCCCCAGGACAAGAAGAAACTCATAATTGAAAACCATAGGTATCTTTGCCATAAGAGACAAGAGTGAATCTTTTGCCAAATTTTTATGTAATTTTTCAGTTAAACTACCAACTTTGCCAAAAGACTCCTCCCCTGCCCCAATAAATGGGTTCATCAAAGTAAAAAATAAAAAGTATTGGGGATGAAAGGAAAAGCAGCTTTGGCCTAACTGCATCTTCAGTGCAGCTCTGTGTCTGCTCAAAGTCTGACCGACACTCCTGTTAAGGGCAAATTTCAGTCTTAGAGGGCTAGGAAGAGGCTGAGTGTGGATTGGCACCACACAAAAGGGCAGTATCTGGTTACGAGTCCCTCGCAGTTCCTTTGTTTTCTTTGGACACTGTAGTCTTACGGTGGGAGTTCTGTGCTGTTACATGTTGGGAAGTAGCTGGTAATGAGAAACCGATGGGAGCTGCAACCTGGAGGGAAGCAAAGCTCGGGCAGAGATTGAGATACGTGACGAGCAGCTCGGCGGAGGCAGCAGGAGGGAGGGAGGCAGCGGGACTGCGCTTACGTGGAGAGGCCGTTTCCTGGTGAGCTGCAAATCGGGGAAACTGCAGCATGTGGAAGCCACGAGCTGCAGCGTGGAAATTTCCCAGCTCATCAGGCATAAAAGTTGGACAGAAATGTCAAAAACTTTAAAAAAGAAGGGAGGGAAGGGGGTCGTTTCTGCCTCTCTTTGGGGAATGGAGAAAATTTCAGCCTTGAGCAAAAGGCAGTAAACCAGCTTGCAGCTCTAATACTCAAAAGTCTCTGCCTGTAAGACTAATGATTGTTTTGAATTATTCAAAAACTCATTTTTACATCAGTTCTGCATTATTTTTACTATTGTAGAATAGTGTTGCCTTCTGTGTGCTAACACAATGCTGTCTCGGTTTTTTCGTTAATCTTTGACTACGTGTGGGGGGGAATTATTAAGACTTTTGTAAACAAAACTTGGGGATTAAAACTACTTTGGTCAAACTTCTAATAAACTTCAATAGTTCAGAACTGCATTTGACTTCTGGTCGATGATTTCTTCAACGTCCCCAGCTGCCCTGAATTCTTGTAGCACTGTCCTGTAATGCTCAATGTGTGTTTGAGGGTTCTGCAGGTTCACAGAAGTACCCAGGAAGTGGGTGCCACTGGCATGTGGAGAGCTGGGTACGCCCCCGTCCTGGAACCCTGTGTCTGCGGAGGGAAACGGAGCCACAAGGCCAGGGACAGCCCCGGCCAGGGACAACTCCAGCCAGGTAATTTCTTGTTCAGGATTGTTTACCTGTGTGAACATTTTGGGCTGGAATGAAACAGGCTCCTACCCTAATAAATTTTAATTGTATCAAACCAGCTCCTGCTAAGGCTATTAATTTTGGAATATTTTAATTTAGTGAGGTTTCAGAAAAAAGATTAATTCATTCTGATTATACTTGGCTAAAAATATGTCAAAATGTATTGACAAATTAGCTTTGCATGTTTTGAATTATTGATGAGTTATAATACTTATTTTTTATTCTTACAGTTGATCAAGATCAAACTGCCTGTAGGAATAACACTGGCAGCTTTGTACTGTAGGGTAATATTCTTTTTGCTCCTTACTGCTAAATAATTCAGTATCTAGTTAGGAATAGTATTAATTTGGTCTGTATCAAAAATAAAACTCATCGGGTTTTCATTCCCTACTTCTGTATTTATGCAGGGCCCAGAAGAGGTTTGGGGAGCGGGGGAAGCTTTCTGCACACTCCTGGGCAGAAATGTGCTAGTTTTGCGAACGGAGCCTTTCCTTTGAATTCCTCACGTGCTGCGTGTGACTGGCGAGGAGCAGTCACCGCAGTGTTAGCTGGGGATGAGTGTGGTTGAGAAGAGTTTCTCAGTGCTGAGTTTACAGCATAGATCGGCCCCTTCCCTACTTGGTGTTTGGGAACTCAGAATTAGTGCTGAAACTTCCTTTTTAAATAAATAAATAAATAAATACAATTAGTATAAGAAGCTACGTGCTAGAGCCTTTTTCACCTGAGCACCACAGCTTTCTTTCACAGAATCACGGAACAGTTGAGACTGGAAGGGGCCTCTAGAGATCACCTAGTCCAACCCCCTGCTCCAGCAGGGACACCCAGAGCACGTGGCACAGGGTGGCATCCAGGTGGGTCTGGAAGATCTCCAGAGAAGGAGACTCCACAGCCTCTCTGGGCAGCCTGTGCCAGGGCTCTGTCACCCTCACAGGAAAGAAGTTCTTCCTCACACGGAGGTGGAACTTCCTGTGTTTCAATTTGTACCTATTACCCCTGGTCCTGTCACCGTCCCCCACGGAGAAGAGCCTGGCCTACGTTCTCCCCTCAGGTACTTGAACATATTGATGAAATCTCCTCTCAGTCTTCTCTTCTCCAAACTAAACAGACCCAGCTCCCCTTTAGTCTTTCCTCATATGATAGATGCTCCAGTCCCTTAATCATCCTCATGGCTCTCCACTGGACCCTCTCTCCATGTCCCTCTTGTATGGAAAAGAGCACTGAAAACCCTTCCTAACAGCATCACTACTGCTGAGGTTACGGGACTCCAGACCTCCCTTTACAGCAAGTTGTTCGACTGCACCAAAGACGTCTCTGTGTTTAGGAGCTGGGCATTAGAAATTGCAGCCCTGTTAGACGACAGCTAATTACAGGCTAAATGGAAGCTGCACAGGATTAGCTGGACCTCAGGGAACAGCACTGGGCTGGGTGAGTGTCACTTCTGCAACGCTCTCTTTGCCCATCCGGGGAGGCCTCCAAAAGCTTCTCTTCAGGAGGACAAAGGGCACTTGCAGGGCACGAGGGAGCCAAAGGAGAGGCCTGGTGGCTGGAAAAAAATGCATCAGTCTCCAAAACACACTGTTTATTCAGCATTTGGTGAATCCTGTTTATGTCTCTTGGGCTATTCCTATATTAAAAATTAATTACAGCGAGGTCCTTTTAAAAAAGATTACTTTTCTGGCTGCGTATCCACTCATCTTTATTCCTTTATGCATTAAATATTTACACAACATAATCGATTTTGTCAGCTTTTATATCCTGCCTGGATGACATGTTAACCTGGTAACATGTTAGTTAAAGATGTTTTTTTTCCTTGAAGTTGTCAAGTGAAAGCGCAACGGGCAATACTGCTGTAACAAAACCTGCAGACCAAGTCCCATATAAACCCTAATCCCCCAAACACACAGGCCCTGCATGTTCAGAGGCACCAGGGAAATCCTTCTCCCGCTGCCAGGCAGTGCCGAGGTGGTCCAACGGCATCACCGAGGTTCTTCAGGAGTGAAGGAAAGAAAGGAGAGAGGGCCGGGATGAGGGCCTTGCTGGAAACGAGCTGCTGTTTGAAGGCAAGTTTCAGGCTCTGCTCATCTGCAGCCATCTAGGCCCATCTCAAGCAACATTCATTCTTTCATATTTTTATCTATCTGTCTGTCTATCTATCTATCTATCTATCCATATATATATATATACACACACACACATACAACCCCCAACACATTTATAAATTAACAAGGTTCCTCTCCCTTGTTTGCAATTACTAGTGATTGAAGCTGTGTCATTCCAGACTTATAAAAATCAGCAGTTACCATAGTCGAAGCTAGTTCCTTAGTAAATATGAAAAAAAATCAAATTTCTTTTAAATATTTAATTTTATAGGCTGGGCTGTGGCCCCGCTAACAGCACAAGGGTATTTTGGAGAAAGAAGCGCAGGCTTGTTTGGCACTGGAGATGTCTCTGTGTAAAACAAACAGGCACTTAAATGGCATTTCCCAGGGAAAGAAAGAATAGATGAATTTAAGCAAAATTATATCCCTAGTGCTGCTGCTTGTCTTTTATTTCTAGTACTAATAACTACCATTATGTAGTCTGTTGCCAAGGTGCTTTTGTTTATGGACAGCAAAACTCTAATTCTTTGGAGGCGGAGAAGGGTGTTGGCAGAGAGCTCGGGGGATGGGGATAACAACCCCAAGTGAAAGTAGAGCTTTTCCATCCTGCTTTTGCCAGCAATTCCTTGCTATTGTAATTCCCCCAAAATCCCTTCTGGGCAAAGATCCCAGGAATTTCCACATTAATTGCACAGCAAAAGAGAAATTGAGACCACGGTGCTCCAAGCGATAGCCCCGTATCCATCAGGGCCCCTTCCCGCTCCGCGGCGCTGCCCTGCGCTCCGGCAGCGGCTCCGGCGCAGAAGCGGGACCAGCCGCGCTGCGGCCTCGCTAACTGCCCCAGGGAAGCCCTGAGCTTGCGGCCAGGTTGTCGCCTGGTGATTCACAGCTACGGAGGCACCTGAAACCGCAGCAGAGGAGCTGACTGACCGGCGCGCAGCTCCGCTTTCCCACTGGTGCTCCCAGTGGCCGGGCAAGCTCTGTGGAGCCGCTGCCCACTCCCTGCCGACCCAAGCGGCGCCCACTCCCTCGGGAGGAGGGGAGCACGTGCTCCCCTATGTGAGCTCCCCCATGCCCCACAGTGCCAGGAACCGACCTCCTTGGGGTGCTGAGAACACGAGCGTTCGCCCTCCACCTCATCCACCTCTCGTCCTGGTGGCGGCTTTTGGGGAGTTGTGCCAGGCAGTTTGTTCCCGGAGGGAGTCTGCAGCTGGCGCCCGGCCGCCTCTCCGCTCTGCAGACCCGCTCCTGGAGAGGAGGTAGCTCTAATTAAGACGTGGATGGGGAAGCAGATAACCAGGGCATGTTCAAGCCTGCGAGGCGCAGCTCGGCACCCCGAGGAGACATCACAGGCCATGAAAGTACCTAGACTTTAAGGCTAAATAAGGGATGAAGGGGTTGCAGCCAGGATGAAGAGGCTGAGCCTGTTTTTTAAGCTAGAAGATTTGCCACCACCGGACTTCTTTGCACAGAGGCCAAGGCTCAGGCTTCATGTGTGGGGCCACATGGAGTTACATAGGGCCCCTGTAGAGTTAGTTAGAAGTCCTTGGAGCTGAACCTACTTCATCTCTTTCCTCAGGGTGACGTACACCAGCCTGCTCAGTAGTTTAAAAAGAGAACAAACCCACATTTTTTTTTTTCCTTAAGCATCCCATGGTTAAATCAAAACAATCTTATCTACCTTTTTCACAACAGGAGTTACTGTGCAAGTCTCCCACCTTCCAGACTAATGTCCTGGCCTTCAAGTTAGCCCAAGAAAAGGACATGTTCCTCCAAACAGCCCCATGGAACTATGCCCGAAGAGGCTAGCAGACACCTGGGAGGTCTCTAATCAGCACCGAAGGATCAGTCCTTACCAATGGAAACAGCACCTCCGGGGTCCCCATGTTCCTCCTGCCTCTGCTGAAAGGCAACATCCAAGTGACTGTCACTGAGTGCAGGACCACTGCTCTGGAGGCAGGTCTTGAAGCAGAAAAACCGTTTCAGATGATTGGAAATGGGAGTCATTAGCGGCGAAAGCACCAGGGGAACACTCAGCTCGGGGAAACACATGTACATGGGAAAGAGCAACGAGCAAAACCAGGTACCACAGGGGCTAAGCAAGCGCTGCCGTCATTCCAGGGGCACTCTGAGCAGCAGGCTTACAGGGTCCGCTGCCGTAACGGCCTCACCTTCCTGTCAGGAAAAAGTCAGAAAAGCCTATGAGGAAACCAGACAGGACGTGCTTAGATACTGTAAGAATGAGAAGCTGCACTAGGAAAGGAAGACAAATATGGTACAAGACAGAAAGCTAAGATCTGGGGAAACTCAGCTTAAGGACATATCCCCGTCACCAGATCTGTGTTTGGATGGGGTGGGAGGAAGAGCAGCACGAGCGCAGGGAGGGCTCGGGCACCCGGAACTCGCGGAGAGGCAGGGACACCTCACGCCGCATTGCTGGGTGCCGCGGGGCCGCGGGAGATGAGGCGCGGGTGGCAGGAGCAAGCGGGTGCTCCCGCTGGGGACGGGCTCCTCCTCCTCCTCCCTGCGGCCTTCGCTGCCGCCCGCCGCGGACGCCGCGGTTCCGACACGGCGGTTCCGAGCGCACTCTGCCTTCGCTCCAAACCCAGACCCGGGCACTGTAACGACGTGGAGCACCGCTGCCACAACGTCCTCACCTGCCCCTGCTACTTACAGCAAGTTGTTTAGCATTTCTGTGCTCGGTTCTCTTAAGAAAACAAACAGAGCAGCTACTTGTTTGTACCTATGACTTCATTTAAAGTTCAAAGTCTTTTCAAACAGGAAGAGTTCAACAAACATAAAGTATTATGGCAAGCTCTACTAGGCAAAACTGTTACTACCCGAGAAACAGCTTATGCTGTTCAAACTTGTGTCCGTGCCAGGTTTTACATCTCGGCACGCAGAAGGATCATTAACCCCGACATGAACGGAGAATGCCCAGTCTTAACAGAGGGGCTTACCAGCAGCCGAAGGAAAGCTTCACCCTGAGAAGCAGAGACGGCGGCTGTCGGGACAGCCCTTTGGAAGGCAGCGCGTCCACGTGCCCCTGACTGAGCTCTGCCCCGGAGGTAGCTTCCTGCCCGCTTCCTCCTTCTCAAGCCACAGCTGCGCAGTGTTGAAGCGCTGAAGAAAACCAAACGCCTCCTCCTTTCTACAGGAGGGCATCCGAGCCGTGGACTCCCGTCTCTTCGGTTTTCCCCAAGGCTTTGTGGCGCAGACAGGAATATGTTTAGCACTATAGACCGAGGAACAACTGTCTACCGCTATAGCAGGGCGTGAAGGGCTTCGCCTTTAAAGACATTATCGGAAGCAGGATTTTCCTGTCAAATGGCTGCTGAGGACACAAAGAACTAGGAGAAGCAATTCCAAGATTGCACAATCTCTTACAAAAGTGAGAGGATAAAGAGTTCAATGAGGCTTCCTTCCCAGTCTGTCAAAGCTACACAAGAATTTGGTACATTAAAAATGGCCAGAATGCAGAGTTAGTGCATGATGATGCAAGGAAGAAAAAGAGAAGCACAAAACCTTCCCCTGAATAGACAGAGAGGAGCCTGGAGGCCTAAAGAGGCACAGGGAACAGGACTCTTTAGAAGCTGTATTTCCAGAGCACTGACTTTGGCACCTGTGTTGCACTACAGAAACTGTGACTACCTTTTTTTCCACAAAACCCAGGACTCACCAGGTTGAAAAGATTCCCTGAGCTAGCCAAGCTGAAAGGAGCGTAGGCCATAGGTGCAAAGGGGCAGATGCACGCGAGCTTGTCCAAAGGACTGTGGCACGAAGGCAGCTCTGGAGCGTGTTCAGCTCTACGCAGCCAGCACCCAGCGAAGGCAGAGGCTTTCAGCAAGGCAGGTGGTTCCCCAGATGGATGTGGGAGCTCTGCCCATCCTCTCAGGCCTGGGGAGGAACCACTCATCTGGGGCAGACACACCAAACAGCTCAGAAACGTGATTTCAAAATGGTAGATAAATATATTTCCAACAAAACTCGTTCCCAAGCCTGTTTGCCCAGCCAATTCAGAGGATATTTAAAGAGAAAATAGGTGTGTTTGGAGAGCAGTACACTGTTGGATTACTCTAACCAAGATAACGATCATCAGAGAGAGAACGGTGCTTAAACCAGGCAAGGCTCCAGCAGCTGCACGGCAGCAGCCAAAGCTTGGTCTCCCTCCACGGCACATTGGGACTCAGCTCCCGGTGCGGATCCTGTCTGGAGGCAGCTCCTGTGAGCCGAGGAGACATGTGATGAGGCCTGCGCAGCACTGGCCCCCTGCCTTGGCAGCTGCCCGCTGCAGGCGGTGCTGCCCAGCGCTCCCACAGCAGTGCCCATGCGCTAGGATCAGCCTTCCCTCCCACGGAGCTTCGCACTGTGGCTCCAAAACAGAGCAGAGAGCGGCTGCTCATTTCCGTGACCGTGATGCTGCGGGGCCAATGGCAAAGAGCCAGGCCCCTTGGGCTGCAAGACATGACACAGCAGAACGACCCTCAAACTGCATTTAGCTCCAAACACTATTAAACCCTTTATCAGCCTCTGTATTAGACAAAGTACCATTCATCTTCAGCGGTTCCTTCATATATACCTATATTTAATTTTTTAAAAAGTTGTGTTAGTCTAAGAGTCAAGTTTTATCTTGTATAAAGTACACTTCAATGCAATAGCTACTAAAGCAAATGCAATGTATGAGGTTTGGAAAAAAAAAAAAAAACATCACTTCCAGGAGAAGCATAAAGTTTTAGAATATGCCTGTCACTCTTCTGATTGTTGCAGGGGCTCTAAAGGTCACATTCTTAAATTTTTGCCATTATATGTGACAACTTCTTTCTAACAGAGACAACCAAGCTCTACAGCCAGTTTAAAGACAAGTTAGATTTAATTTAATGGAGAATAAGGAAAAAAAAAAACTGTTACAGTGTTTACATTCAAACAGTCTGCTATGTTAACTTTGATATTCATGCCAGACATACACTCTCATAGCCAAGTTTTTCCTACCGGCTAACATCACACATTATGTTTTATAGCCATGGCACAGCTGTAAGCGAGCACTGAAGTCAATGGAGCTGCTTTCCAGCCCAGATCACCTCGTGCCGCTGCGGGTTCTGAACGGATCTGAAACGTCACACTGAGAAACCCAGACACCTCCTGTCAAGACGCTTTCCCTGTTCTTGATTATCTGACTTTGCTTCCAGATAAGTGGAATTTTAAAACCTACTTCCATGTCTTCTTACTTGCACTGGTGACACCACGGGCTATAACCAAATTCCTGAGTGTTTATGGAAGGTTGACACGTTTGTTACCTTCATTCCGCTCAAGGATGCTACCAGAGAACGCACATAGAGCTGCTTTAGCTCCAGCCAACATGCTTCTCATCTGGGAACAGGTTTATGAGCAAAGGTGATCTAGTCACCTGTGGGAGGACAGATGCTATTTTCTACAACGGTGCTTTAGCAAGGGTACTCTCTGGCTCTTCTTCAGAAAGCTCTGCTGAAATCTGCATTTGGGAAGTGGCTTTCCTGTCAGCCTGGGGCAAATCTTTTACTCTTTTTGTACTCTGGTGATTTGTCTTCACAAATCTTAGCAGGTTAAGAATAGCAGCTGGTGTAATTCCAGGGATGCGGCTGACTGCACCAATCTGTGTGGAAACAGCAACAAGGTAGGCAGCAATAAACTTCACTCGGAAGCTTGTGAGAAATTAAATCAAACCCAGCATATCTTCTTCTCCCCAGTCTCCCCTCCCTCCCACGCCCCTTGGTGCAACACATAAGGGTCTCGCCTGGGTTCATCTTACCGTCTGAGGACGATTGGAGTCGAGTTTCTCCCGCACTTCTGCTGACAGAGATGCATCAATGGCAAAATAATCCAGGTCCTCTGGCAGTCGGAGGGCTTCATCGCGCCGCACTTCCTCTATTTCCTGCTGCTGGTTGGCTACACACCACTCGTAAGCAGCTGGAACAGGAGATCAGGGAAACAAAAGGACCAGATATAGACAAGCACACAAACTGGCCATTTCCAGGAAGTGTTGGAAGGAAATGAGCAATTCCAGTGGGACTGCTGAAAACATCTACAGGAAAGCTTCAACTAAAGAGCTTTGTGGATATCACTACTTTGGAAGAAGTCATACCCCTTAATTTATTGCAGGAACTGAGGCACAGATTGGGTTTTTCTCTCACTCCAGGCGAGGACAGTCTCTTTGACAGAGGAGTAAAGAGGAAAAACCCAGCAGCGAGCACAGATACATAACTGCTTTCCCACCGCAGAAGAGAAATAGTGGTGCCTGCGTAGGTGTGTGGCCTAGGGTAACAGATGCCTCCTCTGGTAACAATACTTAACGCCACTAAGAAACTGGGAATCCAGAGGAATTGAAGAGTTGGCTTTGCCTTACTGCACAAACCCTGCGCAAATCTCATTAGGAGATCATGACACTTGCACCCTACCTTCTATTTTCAACCTCTCTGCCAGTTCTCTCCACTCAACAACCTTTCCAAGGGGTTCTGGGAGAGCCTTCGCTAGAATCTCCATGTTGGCCTCCGGATACCGAAGGATGTCAAAGGCACTGTGGAAAACAGAAGTAAGGTTATGCTGTATGAAGGACTCTCATTTGCTTAATAGATTTACAGCTATCACCAGCTTAAACTTAGAACATCTCAGCATAAGCCTGAACATCTGTGGAGCCAAGCTCATCTCCCTACACAGAAGAGTTCAGTTCTTAAGGATGAAGAGCAAGGTAACAGTATGATAGCATCAAGGGGAACCTTTCAAGCAGATCAGTCAGCAAGACCTCATCACTGGCTTAGAATGAAGATAGAAGGTGAAGCAGAGGATGGGTAAAGGATGCAAGGACCATGGTGTCCTGATACTGGCCCCAGCTGGTCTGCAATGTCACAAAGTGTCACCACTCCATGACACTCAATATGGGCAGCGAGAACTAGCTAGGCCAGGGCAGTATACACCAGGACACAGTGTCAAGCCAGGAGATGCAGTATAAGAGAAACATCAGCACTGCGCTGCTGCTATAGAAGAGGCATCAGTCCCTGGAGGGATCAAGCTGGAATCCCCCAAGTAAGTCCCGATGGCCCCAGGGAACAAGGTGGACAAGAGGCATCAGTTTTGGAGTAGATTTCCCAAGGCAAGCTTAAGCCAGGCAAGGAAGTTTCAACTGTAACCTTTACCTGAGAGGTGACTTTCGATTGCTGCTAATGGAAACTTCTGGTACTAACTGGGACCATTTGGATATACTGAACTGAAGTGATTTCAGCATTGCAATTCCATCGNCTGCTATAGGAGAAGAGGCATCAGTCCCTGGAGGAGATCAAGCTGGAATCCCCCAAGTAACTCCTGCTGGCCTCAGGGAACAAGGTGGACAAGAGGCATCAGTTTTGGAGTAGATTTCCCAAGGCAAGCTTAAGCCAGGCAAGGAAGTTTCAACTGTAACCTTTACCTGAGAGGTGACTTTCGATTGCTGCTAATGGAAACTTCTGGTACTAACTGGGACCATTTGGATATACTGAACTGAAGTGACTTCAGCATTGCAATTCCATCGTCTAAAGCAGCCTTCATCTTAACCGATCGATCATACCGCTCCTGAGACACAAATCCAGCTTCCTCAAAACCTGTGGAGATGGAGATCACGTGAGACAAGGGTCTGCCCGGAGCGGGGCAGGGCTGTTCACGGCTGAGGCCGGCGCAGGGGAGCACCTCTTGCGGTGAGCCTGGCGTCGGCGTTGTCAGGCCGCAGGGACATGCGGAACTCCACGCGGCTGGTGAACATGCGGTAGGGCTCGCGCGTGCCCAGCGTGGTGAGGTCATCGATGAGGACGCCCACGTAGCCCTCCGTGCGGCTCACCACGAAAGGGGGCCGGCCGCGAACCCGGAGGCAAGCGTTGATGCCGGCGATCACGCCCTGCAGAAAGCAGGCACAAAATGTGCGTCGCCTCCCTCACAGCTAAAACCCCAGCCCACCTGCCCCGGAGAGCTGTGAGCCTTGGGAAAACACAACAGCCAGTGCAACCCGCTTAGAGAGTTTAGTCCCAGGGTAACTGCAGGGGTCCAAAGAGCTTTTTGGAGCTTACTGACATGTCAAGAGACCATTCCCATGTGTTTTTCAGCCATACCCCTCATGCAGTCTCCAGGCTGCAATATCTGGCAGTTCTTACAATTACTTCTGTTACTGCAATCTCAATATCAGCAGAAACTGCAGATATTAAAGTGTAAGTACATTTTAGGCAAGTCTGAAACTTGCAATAACAAGTAATAGCATCTCATAAGCACAACATGAGCTTAACAGCCCTGCACACCTAGGGTGACTGCCAAGACAGCATCTCTCAGACACTCTCAGATTTGCTGACCTGAGCTGCAGCTTCTTCATAGCCTGTAGTGCCATTTATCTGACCAGCAAAGAAGAGCCGCTGAACAAGGCGGGACTCGAGAGAAGCCGTCAGCTGCCGGGGGTCCAGGAAATCATATTGTACCCCATAGCCTGTACCAAACACAGACAGATGCTATGGGACAGATTGTGAAGGTCCCTATTTCTCAGGCAGGCAGAGTGACTTAAGTTAACAATTTTTACTTACAATTTAAAAACATCAAGCAAAAAACTCTGGATCTGGGAATTAACTTTGTTTCATATTTACTTTTTTTGTTATGCTCTAAACAGAGACTTGATTTTTGCTGCCTGGTAACAAATACAACCAATAAACTCAGAATTACTCCTAGCTCTCACCTGGCTGTATTATCTTGGCTTTCTCCAAGCCCGGAGTGGATCTGATCACCTGCTCCTGGAGCTCAGGTGGCAGCGTCATTGACATGCCCTGCGGGTAAATGACACCGGAGTCCAGGCCTTCAGGCTCCAGCCACACCTGGTGCTGGCGGTTTGGGAAGCGCAGAACCTTAGATTCAAGAGAGGGACAATATCTGTAACAAGAAATAACCATAAGCACCACCTGGCATGGAGAAAATGTAACTTCCCAGAAGCAAAACAGGGAAGATCCAGCCAGTTTCAGATATGCTGTCAGCTCGTGACACTCCCTGCATGAGGCCACTTACTCACCGGGGGCCCTTTGTTGTCTCCTTCACATGGTCGTTCAGGTGGAGGTTATCCAGGATAATCTGCTGAGCCTTGGGGCTGGTGTGGGTCAGGTAACACGGGAGCTGATCTTCTGGCTGAAAGAGTTGGTCAGAGCTCTCTAAGTGGACCCAAGCACAATGCTCTGCACTTGCTGAACAACTCTGCTCTGCTGAGGATCTCCCCGGGCTTGTGACAACCTGCTCTCAATTCCTTAGGAGCTGGTAGCACACACGCTTGCCTCCAGCAACTGGGGAGCTTCAGCTGTGCCCCAAAGCTGATCAAAAACAGCGGAAAACACAGCCTGGGAGTCCAGGATTCAAGCTCTAATTTAGACACTGTTCCTAACTACAGGATGGACACTCTCAGTAAGCCACAGATGGAGTCACAGCATTCAAATTAACCACAGGAACTTGAAGCCTGAAGTAAGTGTGGTAAGTACTGACGGTGCAACAACAGAAGAGTTTGGTGGAGATAAAGCAAATCTCTCCAACCCCTAAAATTAACAAAGAAAATTCAAAACAGACAGAAACAGTGTAAAGTATTTCACCGTTTCTTCTGAACATAAAAGCAACAAGCTAACATTCAAATTGCACCACTGCACTTCAGTCCTCCAAACCTCTTCTACAAACACTGAAGATCAAACAATGTTACTTTTATGCCCTTATAACAAGCGATTAAAATGTCTATATGCTGTGTGGCAAATTACCTTCTAGCACTTAATTCTGTGCTGCTTAACTACATTACATAAGAACGCTACTGACGTCCCAAGCTTTTCTTGGGAAAATGCTGTTTCTCTGCACCCGTTTAAGCCGTTTCTCGCTGGCTGATTCCAGGTATGGGAGTCCCTGGAGCACTGCCCCCGCTTCCCCGCCTGGCTACAGGCACCTGTGGCGGGTGCTACCCCACCTTGATCCACACGGCCTCGCTGAGGAAGCTGAACGGCACGGGAGGGTTGTCGGCCACGCGTTTCTCCAGGCGGCTGAAGTCGATCGTATCCTTGGCAAGTCTGGGCGGTGTCCCGGTCTTCAGGCGACCCACAGCAAATCCCAGGTTCTCCAAGGTCTTCGCCAGCCCAATGGCCGGCTGGTCCCCGAGACGCCCGGCTGGACGCGTCTCCAGTCCCATGACGATCATTCCCCTCAAAAACGTCCCGGTGGTCAGGACGACGCTCCCAGCGCGTACTCTGCTCCCGTCCCCTGAAACGGCATGTTTTCAGGCACGTGTGTATTTTAGCATCAACCAAGGCCCGTAACAACCACTCTTGGGAATGATCCTTAAAGGCTGGCTTGCTAGACCAGCAAATGGCAACAAAACCTGAGTCTGCTAACAAAAGGATATAATGTCTGCCACCTGTTCCAATCAAACATGTAACACAGAACCGAGCTCAGAACCGTTAATCTACAGGAAACAAAACAGAAACTACGTAGTAGGTAGCCCCCCAGTACCTAACTGATCCAGTTATTGACTCAATCATATTTTTGGAAGATATTAACCTGACTTGGTCTGCAGTCGGCCTTCTCTGTCAACTAACCCTGCTTTCTAGCTGGTGAACCCGGCAGGTGGGCCCTGACAGCTGCTTGCGGTGCAGAGCCGCGGAAGGGCCTCGCTGACCGCTGCTACGTACCCAGAACGACTCCTGCGACTCGGCACTTCCCGGGACGGTCGGTCTCTGCCTCCGTCATGAGCAGATCCTCCACGGACGCCTCCCGAACCGTCAGCAGCGGCGTGTTGAGGATTTCCTCCTGTCGCGAAAGGGGTTACCGCACAAACCTGGGAAGCCCCGAGACGTCCCGTAGCCCCTGCCGGCTGCCACACGCCTCTTGCCCCCTTCCCTCCTCACCGGCTCCTCCGCACCCACCCGGTCGCTTCCAGGATGGCCCGGGCGGGCTCTCCCGCTCACCTGCACGCGCTGCCGGTAGAGGCGCCGGTCGATCTGCGCGCGGAGGCCCCACACGGCCGGGCCCTTGCGCCGGTTGAGCACCTTGTAGTGGATCCCGGCGCGGTCGCACGCGCGGCCGCACACGCCGTCCAGCGCGTCCAGCTCGCGCACGAGGTGGCCCTTGCCGATGCCGCCGAACGACGGGTTGCACGAGAGCTCCCCTGCGCGACACACGAGCCGTCACCGCCGGCCCCGCGGCCACGGAGCCCCCTGCCCTGCCCTTCCCGCCGCCGCTACCGATGGTGCCGATGCGATGCGGTGCGTGAGCAGCAGCGTGCGCGCCCCGCCGC
>VWPW01010637.1:80245-376313 GCA_013389825.1 Crypturellus undulatus
GGCGGCAGCAGCGGGCGGTCCGCGGCTGCGGGACGTGCTCGCGCGGCTCCGCCTGGCCCGGCACGACGTGTCCGAGGCGGCGGGGCTCGTGAACAAGGTGGTGGGGCAGCTGCTGCAGGGCGTGCGCCGCCGCGGCGGCCCCTTCGGCGCCCTCGAGAAGTTCAGCGCGGGCAGCTACTACGAGCACGTCAAGGTGGGTGCCGAGGCGCGGGGCCGCGGGCGGAGCAGGCGCGGGAGCAGCCGCCTTCCTGGTGCTGCGGACAGCCGCGCTCGACGCCGCGTCCCGTGCGTTGCAGATCTCGGAGCCGGATGAGTTTGACATCATGCTCACCATGCCCGTCCCGCGGCTTCAGCTCGACGCGTGTGATGCCACTGGAGCCTTTTACTATGTAACGCTCAAAAGAAACCCCAGAGAAATGTACTTGAGTAGGTTTCTAGATGAAGAAGGAAAATTATCAGCCTTAGAAATGCTTGAAGCACTAAGGAAGATTATTAAAGAAGAAGTAAAAAACATAAGTAGTAAGTATTGAGAGTTTCACCTGTGAACATTAAAAAAAAAAAAAAAGCTATTAAATTGCACCTAGGCATTGCTTTTGCTGTAAATGAGATGTTTTCTCACTTGCCTGCCTCTTCCTTCCCGCGCAGTGCAAACCGCGGGGAACGCCCCTTCTCCTCACCTCCGGTTTGTTCTTGTTCTAAGAATTACCACACACACCAGCAGTGATTACCTTATACACACTGGATTATGTAATGGATCCACTTCTGTATGAAAAACAAAGAACATTTAGGGTTAACATGGAGTCCCATCTTTGGTACTCCCGAAATGGCCTGAATCCATCTGCCTTATGCAGAGGGCTGGTTGCAGAGTCGGTGGCATACGGAGCCTTCCGTTATGAATTACTATCTATCTCTTAATATATATCTATCCCCCTTCACTTCAGTATGTTGCTCTTCTGGAAAGCCTGCAGGAACTTGGGAGTCTCTTCATCTTGTTTTTCACAGTAACCGAGCTCAGAAGAAAACATTACTATGTCTACAGATAGTCTCTCAATTTTTGAACTCCTCCATAATCCTTAATACTTTATTCAAAATAATGTATTTTAATAAAACATTGATGTAAAATAATTTTTTTTCTGTTACCAGTTGCAGAAGTAACTGTAACAAGGAAAAAACCTGGATGCCCTGCAATTACACTTCAGATCAAAAACCCTCCATCAGAAATCTCAGTGGACATCATCTTGGCTTTGAAAGTTAATCAGAGCTGGCCTCTCAGCACAAAGGACGGCCTTCCAGTTGGAGAATGGCTAGGAACAAGAGTCAGGAAAGACCTCAGATACAAGGAGTTTTATTTAGTAGCCAAACAAAACAAAGAGGAGAAAGTTCTAAGAGGTATCTCACATACAGACAATAAGCCTATGTTGTGGAATACTTTTTTTTTTTTTTTTCTCTCAACTTTCATCGCTTAACAAGTGCTATGAACTCAGTATCCAAATTCTGTTCATTGCCCCTTAGCGTCACTAAGGCACAGATTTTTGTATTTTTCCTGGGTACTTCCAGGGCAAAGACAACTGAAAGCCCACTTTTAAAACACTAGATTTGTGACACTGCGCATCCTGTAATGAAATTTCAAAATAATGCTACCCATTCCAGATACCATTATATTAAACTGACACATGAACACAGATCTTCCCTATGACAGTATTGAACTTAACAGCAATATTCGCTTTCTCTGCTACAAGAGTTTCAGATTTCTGAAGTCAAAAAACATCCCTCTAAATGTAACTTGACACTCTGTGTACAGTTCAATACTTTTATGCAGAGTAAACCTGACAAGATACAGTATTTTTCATTCAACTCCAAATGTTAGGAGTGCTACATAACTTTATTTTCAGATGACTGTCACCCCATGCCTACAGTAGTTTGTAGAAACCACCTCAAATTGTCACTGGATTACAAGACTAGTCCATTTTAGCAAGGAATAATTGGGGCAGCTTGGTATGTTTTAATTGGCATAGCATTTCATACACTGTCACCTAAAGTCATTACTGCTCCGCTGGACTATCTCTTCCAGGGAAAATTAAATCAGTAACTAAACAAAACCGGGCAGAGAAACAGCCTAACTTATACAAGACAGACAAACATGACATAAACATGAACAAAAGTAATATAAAAGTTACTTAGGACAAGTTCAAAAACATTAATTGCACAGTAAGATAGAAACTTACACCAATATCACAATTTGTTTATTCAAAAGCAAATTGTTTAAATGGCAATGCTGATGATACGTAACTTATTTAGAAGGATAGCATGATCATTTCTCAAATCATGTTCAGCAAATGCAATGAAGTTCAGAATTAAGCTTAATTTCTAACTGAATGCAAACATTCTTAGGAAAGGACACAGAGAGGACTCAAATGATGAAGTCTGCCCTATACTAGTAACAATCCAATTGAGAGTGTGTGGAGTGGCAGGAAAACTAAGGATGAACTAATTAACTACAGTAATTGCTGAATTAATAGTTCTTTTTAAAGTATAAAGAAATTGCTGATATTCTAATTAAGTCCATTTTTTTTTTTTTTTTTTTTAAAGACAGTGATACTGCTCCTTTAACCATCTTCTACTCACCATTTTAGGAAATACTTGGAGACTGTCCTTCTCACATATTGAAAAGGAAATAATAACAAACCATGGTAACGGAAAGACATGTTGTGAATCTGAGGGAGTAAGATGTTGTAGGTTGGTATTTCCTATGAATATTTCACAAGTTTGAGCAAAAGTATTATCTAGTACTATTTCAGCTCAACATTTAAATTTATGAATTTATTTCAATAGTATTAGCTCATAGAAGGGAGGGAGAACAAGGTTTTTAAGCACTGCTTCCTATACCACTTTGCTGCAGTAGACAGCAGTACGAACTTTTATTCCTCACTGAACATGCTTGACTTCCTTCCATCTCTCACTGGCTGAATGGAAATCCCACATCCCATTGCTGTCTTAGACTTCAGATTTGGTAACTGATGCGAGTTGTGGAGCGCTCCTTCCCAAACCCCGTCCTGTTTACAAAAATTAGCTCAATGGAGATGACTCGATAGCTTTCTGGACTCGGGGAGCAAATGTCATCTCCTTCCATGGCAGCTTTTTTAAACAATGTCAAGAGAAGAATGGCTGAAGAGGATGAAGATCAATACATCTTATTTTTTCACTCTAACAAAAAAAGTTTCACAGAAAGAACAGCAACAATCCTGTACAGAATATATATAAAACAACTTTGTAAGTTACTTAAATTTTTTGAGTATTAGCAGACATGCCCAGAAGTGTTTTAGACTGCACCTTTCCACCTTGACTGATTCCCGGCCCAGGAACCATATTCCCTTCAGTATAAAGCCCAAAGGGCAGCTTTCTCTCCAGCAGCCTCTGGAGGCTGCAGCGCTGTTATAGCAGCTGCAGCAGAGACAGGGGCCTGCTAAGCACAGTGCTGAGAAAGAAGTTACCTTCATGCACAGAAGCAGAAATATTTGTTAGGATTAAGTTCATAGATGCAGTACTTCTAGGACTATGTAGCCTATTACTGCACTTTTATTGAAAATATTATTCCAGTACAGTAAGAGCATTTTTTATTGCTTTCATGAATAAGGCACACGTTAGATAGTAGGATGTGATTATGAAGTACCTAATCACTTCTTTTTTTGTTTAACAGGAAAGACTCTCTTAAGCTTCTGAAGTATCTGCTACAGCAACTTAAAACAAAACATCAGAGAGAGTTGCAGAAATTCTGTTCATATCATATCAAAACTGCATTTTTCCACTCATGTGCCAGGTGGCCACATGATGAAGACTGGCGGTGGGAGGACCTGGATCGCTGCTTTCCTCGATATCTGGAATATTTTCTGGAGTGCCTGCAAAATTCTCGACTTCCACATTTTTTTATTCCCCAGTACAATTTACTCAGCCAGAATGATAGAACAAGCCAAAACTTCCTTACTAGGGAAATAAACTATCAGATTAACAACAGATTCCCAATATTTCAGCAAGACAATTAAAAACACTATTTACAGTATCCAATGAAAATCCTCACAAACTTGCATATTTGACAATAGAAGACTAGCAGCGTAAGTTGTTTGTCAGCAGTCCGGTACTATGGAAAACAGGAACAATCAGTACAGTGAATTGCATATTCCAGTCACCCTACTTGGCGATACCTCTTAGAAGAAATACAATACTTGAAACAATACTTTACCTTCCTTTGTCCAAATTAAGATATCACCTGCAAAATATCTTCAGGACACACTAAAATATATATAGAATTTGCAAGAATTTATTAATTTGCTAGACATATTCTCCAATTCCAAATATTAAGGTACGAGTGACATTAGTCAAACTGAACAGTTTTATTCAAACGAAAGTTTACTGCAGAATCTCCCAAATACTTTTTTTTTTTTTTAAGCTGGATTGTATGGACTGTAGTCATTTTAATAATTTTATTGAGGATTTGTTCAATGGGAGTTGCTAGCATCATGGAAGGGGATAAACAAAAGACACGTGGGGGGTATAACTGGAATAAGGACCAAGCCCTAAAGTCCCCCATCACTAACTGCGGGTCATTAGAAGACTATGGGTAGAGATTGGAGAACACCAATGTGCACTCTGTAGCTGGTAAGGGGAAAACGAGATAAACAAGGATCTGGGCAGCTGGAGGGGCTTGTGGGGTTATGCAAAATCTACTAAGAACTGCTCAGCGGAAGATGACTGGCACAGAACCAGGAAGACACTCAGGATGAGGAGAAGGGGCCAGGAATGTTTAAGCACTTGCCCGTCAGTACCTTGGTTGATCACCCTTTTATTAAATCCTTTCTTAACTATCTTTCCGTATAACCTAACTCTGTGTCTTGTATAAGTACTCCAAAGTTTTGGTGCCAGCATCAGGAAATGCAAAATGAAGTCAGGGCCCTGCATGTGGTGCCAGCAGCAAGAGTATGTGGTGTGGAGCAAGAGAGGGGCCACCAGTGTTGGCTCCTGGAGCAAGACTACGTGTCGGGATGCCTAGGTGCTGGCTGCAGCGTTTGTGTTTTCCCAGAGACACCTCCACGAAGCACCCTCACCAGCACTACTGAACACAGGCACAATATGGTAATGAGAGTGTTACATCCCCCAAACAGCTTATTTTCTTTTCTGAGGCTTCACACATGGGAAATTAGTATTTTCCCTGGACTTTGCAAAGGAAACAGTCATTATCCAGTGTGTTCTACCTGAGGCCAGGATATAAAAAGAATGCACAGGGAAGGTACATTTTGGAAATTCAGTAATGTCAGCTATTGGGGCAATCACTATTTGTGCAGAGATCCCCATAAAAAAAAAAAAGACATCATTTCTATCCCTATCAAAGAGTTTCTATTTAAGCAATCACTAAAATTAAAATGCAGCGCAATACAGAAATTCTCTCAAGATTTTTGTTCACCTTAACTTCAAAACTCAAAATTCTACTACACTGCAAGAGCAGATCTCAGACACAATACAGTTTAGTTCATCTTGCTTTGTCTGAATGGCATTGATGGCTAGTTTAAACAGCTCTTCATTATCCTGCCCAGGGAGAATTCAATTTGATTCTTCTTACACTGAAGAGCATTTGGAGAAAAAAAAAAAAAAAAAAGACATTTTCCATTTTCATGATTTTGCAGTTGATAAATACCTATCACTTCAGAAATGCTGTGCCCTAAAAACATTCTTTGGCTTTTCGTAAGGAGAAGGATATGGAAGTCTTTATTTAAGCCTATTTTTTGAAGGCAAAATACCTGTCAGCTTAATGCCTGTTTTAAATAAATTATTTAAAAAAAAAAAAAAAAAAAAAAAAAAAAAAGAAGAAACTTCAAAGAACTATTATTAAAATATTCTCATTCATCAGACTTTATCAGTTTTCCATTTACTCACAGTACACACACAAGTAAACACAAGTTGAGAGCAACATCACCTGCACAGAAGTAGCCCCTTCGCTTAGGAAGTAAAAGGAAACTCTGTTACCATTATTGGTCTGCACAAAGGAGCCTGACACCCAAGTTCAAGGTTTCTTTCAGACCAAGTTGAGTCAAATAAAGCTGACTTTTTTTTCCCCCTTTTTTTTTTTTCCTTCAAGCTGCTCTCATGACTTTGTTAATACCACTCCAGTAAACTACTTCCCTGCTCCTTCCCACCCCAAGCCAAAACAAACATCCCTGAGCCCAAGTGTGGATATTACTTTTCTTTTCCATCTGGCCATGGAACACAGGCCTCTTACATGCTTCTCTCTGATGAAAGGAGAGGCAGACTTCTCTCAAAAAACACTGACACACAAGTGTTAACAAAAATATCTTTCAACATTAGTTTTAAAATAGGAAATACTTGTTTCAGCAACATTGGTGACTGCAAACAAAGCAGTTGTCACGTAACTGTAAGTTAACATCAGAAATACTCCTGCACGCCACTGGCATCAGGGGAGAAGTACATACAGTATTTTGAAACTGCACTGACAAGCACCGCTTCCATTCACTAATACAGCACTCTGAAAATAACAATAAAAGTATATCTTTTACACTCTCATATGCTAATAATGCAATTAATTTTAAAAAGAAAAAAAAATTGCTGTTAAAATGGCTAAGTTACACACATCAAGGAAATGCTATTGAAGTAAACTTTTCTTAAACTCAAAATAATGCCTGGACACAAAGCCAGTTTTGTTTCTAAAAAAGAATAAAATAAAAAAGGGCTAATTTTATAAAGTAGTGTACATGCATGAATTATTTAAATATGATGGGTATAAAACTCAAGCCCATAGGTGCCACACAACCCATAATCACTTACTTTGTTTCAGTAACTTCAAGGCGATTACAATTCTTTTGGATGTCGTCTCTGAGGTCTTCTAATATCTCTTTCAATTTCTCTTTTTAACTGAAATTGTTTGTATCTTTCTGCCATTGAAATAAGCTCACTAGGAACTGCCTGGCAAGAAAATAGCATGAGAAAGGTCAAGTTTTATGCAATTCTATAAGCTTTTAGACATCATCTTCACATCTCTGCTACAAAAGCATAACTGACTTCAGTAACAAGATCTAGTTTAGGAATACTCATCTGGTCCCTGTCACTTTGCAAATTTGCTTTTCTGGAAACCTTCTAGTACACAGTACATGTGTTCAGAAGTGAAATGAGTGTGGAGTTATATCCTAAGGAATAAATCAGATCATTTTATTCCCCTGCAGGATGTACGTGTACACATGCACATATACATACATGCTAGATTTTTTGTGGTGGTGGTGGGGAAGGATGTCTTGATTAGAGATTCTTTTCTGGGACTCTTCTATATTAAGATAAAATACAACTGTGAAAAGTTCCAAGCTAAAGGTATTTAAGACGAGAGGTATTTAACGATCTATTTTGGTGAGATGTTACCCACATGGAAAGGTATCAGTAGGCTCTCACATTCACAACCTGGTTCAGAGAGCAAAGCATAATCAGGCTAAGCCTTAGCTCGTCTCTTACTTGGTTTGCTCTTTCCAGAATGTCTATCAGCTCAGATGCAACTCTCCAATCATTCTTAGTGACAAGTGTTACTGCCTCCCCAGTACGCCTAAAACAAGGAACAAAATAAATATTGATCTTCACAAGAGAAGGTCACTACACTGTTAGGCTTTTCGTACCGACATATATTTCAGATAGTAGTAATTGGACCACAGCAGCATTTCTGCAGTTTTAAAGTCGCTTGGTATAATTGCTATGCACGTGACAGAATAAAACTTTTTGTTTTTGTGAAGGTCAGAATAAGGCAGTTCAGCCAAAATATAGTGATAATACAAATACTTTAGACTTTTGCAGAACAAATCTATACACAAGTATGAAGAGTCATGCATTAGTATCTCAAATAGAAGAGGAAGAAAAAGAAAAAAAAGATTTGTTCCAGCTTGGACAAGCAGTATTCCAGCTCCTAACAGCAAGCTATACCATCATTATAGGCATAAAACTCTGAACTTAATTATTTTACTATGGAGCTGATTGGGAAAAGAAGTAGTTCAGCAGTTACAGTCCTTCCTCCTGTTAAAACATTTTTCATACATTCCTTCCCACAACTATTCAAAAACAAAATACAAAACAAAATGTAAAGTTCATCTGCTTTCAATTTAAAAGGGAGTGAATTTCCAAACACAAAGCAGCACACTATGATCCAAGGTGGGCTTTGGTATCCACTGGCAGCATCACTCCTCCCTTCCACATGACCTTAGCTCTAGCATTTGATGCAAACCTCACCAACATTACATAAGACACTGGTATTCATCAACTGCAAGTGTTGCTTTTGAAAATACTTACCCTGCTCGTCCAGTACGACCTACTCTATGAACATATTCTTCAATGTTTCGAGGGAAGTCAAAGTTAAAAACATGAGTAATATCATGCACATCAAGACCTCGGGAGGCTAAGTCAGTAGCGATCAGTATTTTGACCTTGCCTAAAAAAATATAACAACAAAAATCCCACAGCAGGAATTTGCAGCATACACAGAAGATCTACTCTAGCTTATTGACTTGCTAGCATATAATACACCTATCCTTGACACTTAAGGGAAGTATGGTAATTGTGTTCCACAATGATTGGACTTCAGATACTAAGTGGCAGGTATTCGTATTATCATTTTATTAGTTTATTTCATACAAGTTGCAGAATCAAGTACTGTACCCTGCTGATACAAAGTGTCTGCAAAAAGAACAGAAACTTCAACAACTATTTCCTCACCTGGCATTCTTATCACAGGGCTTTTTATGTACTTTGGGATTATATGACTCAATGTTAAATCTTCCCAGAATAACTGAACAGCAGAACTGTTGCACTGCAAGCACTGTCACCTAACACCAGTGTTTGCAGTTCTGTAAACTAGTAAAATACTGACTGCCCTTCAAAGACTTCAAATAAGCTTTATCTTAAATAATTTAACTCTTGGCCATTCTAAGATTTATTGAACATTCCAATACATCCCAGCATTCAATGAACAAAAAGCAAATTCTTTGTTTGCTGTTCGTGTTTAACATTTTCTTTTCTAGTGCACTAAGGAATCAATGCACTTATAAACATACATCAACTTGCACAAAACAGGCTTTAAACACCTGGACTAAGCAAAGCATTATTTAGATACCAACCTACCTTTCTTAAAGTCATCTAGAGCCTGTTCACGATCACATTGCTCCCTGTTTCCATGAAGTGACTGAACTGGAATTCCTTGGAGACCGAAGTCACTTGCTAAGTCATCAGCTCTAAGATGAAATAAACATGTGAAGGCAACAGACCACTGCCATAGCTAAATGTGTGTCTAAGATGATGTAAAATCCTACTAAGGCCGACTGATACTTCTTCTAACAGCATGGAAGAAAGCACAGAAAATGCGGAACATAAGAATTTTTTTTTTTAAGCCTTCCTCTTTCTATCTCAACAAAATAGCTCTTCAATGAAAACACTGAATCCACAGAGCAAACAGACAGCCATGCTGCTAAAAAGTATCAGCTCAGAAAGCACTCCAACAGCATAGCTGAGAAGGCCACACCAGGTATCATGTGCCTTGTGTATACAAAGAAAGGGGAAGTAAATAAGTAAAACAAATCTAAAGTGGACTCTGAGGACAGAGGAAAATAAAGCTTTCTTGTTTTACATGCGTATTTATATCAGAACAGTGTTTCTGAATTTGCCAAAGCAGCCTCATGTTTTGTATTTCTAGACAGAAGCCTGAAGCCCTTCCAGGCAGATGTCAAGATTAAGTTATGTACTACTTGCAGCAAAGTTATCACCTGAAAGGTCTGATCAGAAACTCCCCACACTGACTGCTCAGGAAGAATGTTCAGAAAACAGTTCACATCCCTTTAAGGGAAAAATACCCAGACTATCTCTTAAAGGGCAGCTCACATCTACCTCTACCCTCCACTCACAAGTTAGGGAAAAAAAAAAAAAAAAAAAAAAGTTACGTGCATCATACACCATAATTATTTTAAAACATTCAAGCAGCTAAAGGTTGTCAGACTACAAAGTTAGTTTCACTTTCTTGCATCAAAAGCAGAAACATAAGCATCCATTCCTTACATTGTTTGTCATAGCACCTGAAAGGCTCAGGCATGGTAAAATGATGGACAAAGTTTTGTACACACCAGTTTTATATGCAAATGAAGACTAAGTTAGATTAATGTATTCTTAAGAAAATTAACATCCACTTCAATTATGTGAAATTGAGATTTCTCACCACTATTACTATTAGCTCTAAAATTAAAAACTATATGAATTATCAGGCAAGCAACCTTTTCGAGGTGAGGGACTAGTGGGGAAGGGTAAGGATACCACAGCCAAGAGTACTACCAGCAACACACTGCTAAAAGGTGGTATCTGAATGTAAGAAACTATTGAATATTTCTGGCAGAGAGGGGAAAAAAAAAATCCTAAAAAACCCACAGATGTACTATTCTGAAATGACTACATACGTAAGTTTCTTTCCCACAAAAATGATGACCTTATCCTTTGGCTTCATGGAGTCAATAAAGTACCGCGTGAAAGCTCTCTTTTCTTCTTCTGGGATAACAACAACTCTCTGTTCTACCGTGTTCACAGCCTGTCAAAAATAAGACAGGTTACACAGAAACAGATTTGAATAATATTTCTGTTAATTTCAAATTTTAGAATTAGTAAGTATTAAACTATTATAAAACTAGAATATGCTTTGGAATTAAAAGCAGAGATTTGTTATTTTCTGGTTGCCTTAGAGTAGTATAATTTGTCCTTAAGTAGTCTGTCAATCACAGACAGACCACAGATTAATGAGGTGAAATGAAGCAAAGATTCTGAATACTAGTGAAAAGCAATATGAAAGAGCTTATTCTGGGTAGTCTAGACATTTTCCTGCCAGTGCATCGTAAAGCCACAACTTATGGCAAGAGTTGAGAAATGGGTCCAGTACTTCCTTTTCTACATGGGAAAACTCAAAGGTTCAAAGTTTATTCATTAATTAAATTAATTTCAAAGATTATTCATTTATTTATTTAAAATCACCACACAGCATAGACATTTCAATACTAACTGATATCACAAATCCTTCTCCTATAAACTCAATGCTGAACAGCAGAGGCAAGTCTTTTTTTTTTTTGTAATGTTGGATAGGAAGTAACTTCTCTCCCTCTCTCGCTCATCTATGTTCCTCTGCAAGCAAGTTGCTCAACACTTACACAAATACATGGTTGATTTGTTTCCCCGTCATGATCCCCCTCCTAGCATTGTAGTTTGCTATTTCAACTATATTCTTCTATGAAATACTATTATTGGATATACAAAAGACTTCAGTTTGAAGTAACTGATAAGATAATCAGTAATTAAGAACTAATCTAGTATGCTTCAGAATAAACACTTTTTTAAAATAAAACTTCTGTTGTCTTGCATTATCTTACAAGTTAGAGGTCAACTACATATTCTGAGTAACTATTTTTATCTGAATTGAAATCTGAATCAAGTGAATTACAAAACAATTTCAAAATAAAAGTTGCTGACAATATCATAAGCAAGTATCTGGTCATGATACAGACTTGGTTCAAAGCTTTATTACTGAAACTGCAGGAACGTGCTTTTAAGAGTACGACATTCAGTCAACTTCTGGATTTGGTTGATGCAACTACTTGTCATTCACCTTTTCCTGAAGTCTATGACTTCTTGGTACACAAATATCAGAACAAAGTTCTTTTCCATTCTCTTTTTACGTTTGTTAAAAGATTCAATAAAAGTCTAGAAAGACGGACAGTTTGCTGGAAGTTGATAATGATTTTAGTCATAAGCATTGAGTTTATATATAGCTACAATAAAATTTCTGCTTTATCTGTAGGATCTTCTAGAACAAAAAATAAAGAGAAAGAAAGAGTGCAACTTACTGTTAAATCAAGAGTGCCAACATAGACAATCATAGGATTTTTCAAATAGGATTTTGCTAGGCGACGAACACCATCAGGCCAAGTAGCACTAATGGGAAGTGAACAGGAAAACAAATACACAAGAAAAGACTGCAAAAATCTTCTCCAGTATATTCAACACATTCTTCTTCTTGCACGAGAAGTATTTGAATATTCAATAAAAGTAGCGCAACTTCCATAACCTTTAGAAATTGACCTAGCAAATTAATAGTTAACAATTCTCTTCCTTTCAAGATAATCATACTTTAAACCTAAAAAGTTAGGCAGCAATTATGGAATCTAATGAAGCCAAATAGTCAGTTTATTAAGCATCTTTTAATAAGCATGGTTCTAACAAAAAATAAATTTCTACTTCCTGAAAACCATGTAATTGCAGCATAAGTGCAGGAGCAGACTAGCACAGGTATTAATCAAAAGCTTGAATATATGTTCAGGTCTAAGTGGAAAACCAGAAAAAACAGAAGTTGACCTTTCATACCAATATGGTAAATCTCAGCACTCCCAACACACCTTTTCTGAAGGAACATAGATGTTTGTATAGCTGCATATAAAACCTCAGAAGGTGGAAGCATAAATCATCTCGTCAAAAACAAACAAACAAAAAGTCTGACTAGGTGTGTGGAGGAGGGAAGGGATATTGATATCATTTAGGCTAGTAAAACCTTTACTAGGAGCTGATACGCTCGTTTTGAGGTTAACTAGTTCAAGCACTAGCACTATTATGATTAAATACCTTGTCATCACAGTTTGTCTGTCTGGTCGCACATCTATTAGGATTTTCATTATCTGAGGTTCAAAGCCCATATCCAACATTCTGTCAGCTTCATCTAAAACCTGCTTAGAATAGGATTAGCGTCCAATTTCCTTAGAAGAGAGTTTTAGCAAGACGTAGTAGACCATCTTAAGCAATGATTTTAATTTCAGAATCCACTCTGTAGCTTATACAAAACCTGTTCAACTTTTCCTTTCATCTCTTCAATCCCCTTCATATAGTACATTTGCGGGCATCACAAGAAAGCTTTAAGAATATCTACCATCACTGACAAGGAAACAGCACCGAGTGCTTCTATTTTACTTTTTCACTCCAAATTGCCTGCACAAAACCTACATGCAAATTGGTATCTGGTAGGTTAGAAGTAAAGATCTGACTGATAGCAGTATTGCTATAAAGGCACACAGGTGCTCAAGTGCATGTAAAAGCAATACTGCTAGCACTTGCTACATGGTCGTCTCCAGCAAAAAAGCCCTTTGCGTCCATTCACAATGAAAGCAATTTTGGCCAATTCAAGAATGGCATGACCCATTCAATAGTTTTCTGTTAACTGAACAGGAACAATTTTTCCTCTTCTCAGCTTTCAGAGTTTAATCAATAGTTGTATGGATCACGGATTTTAGATATTAACATTTCCCACTTACTTATATGGAAATGTTAGACTTGCATGACAATTTTTTTATTGTCTTTGCTTTGTAGTTGCTTTCTTTCTTGTGCAATATTTTATACTGAAGGCTTTTAGTATAGATTCTCTGGAATTTTCTGGAACAATGAATCCATCCTCAGGAGATGTAGAAGACTAAAATTTTGTTTTCGGGCTTCACTCTCTGTTTTCAAAGAATTTATGGAAGCTTCATTGAAGCTACCCACATTCTAGTAAAATAACAAGGTTGAAGCTTCACAGTTTCAAATAGAGAGTTAAACTCACACATCTTTAAGTCTGTTGCAGATTTAAGCTAGATATCAGCATTATTTTTTCCAAAACACTCATCAGCAGATGCTGGCTTTAATTCTGCCCCGCTAGTGTGCCCGTTCTAAACAACTAAAAACTCATTTGTGACACGAATAACCAATGTTTCTTCTGAAATCATGAGGAAGAGGAACCTGTCTGGAGTGAATGAGTTACTAAAAGTCGAGACAAGTCACAACAGTGACGAACTTTTGTTTCTGTCAAACAAGAAAGCAGATTTCCTCAGGTTCTCAGTTCACCTTGTGTATTTAATTATATGGCAATGTCCATAAAATGAGCAAAGACAGTTTTCTCACCAGAAGATGAATCTCTTAAAAACAGCTACAAGAGCTGTAGCTGCTCTTAAAAACAGCTACAAGAGCTATAGCTGGTCCTTACCCTACAAGGACTAGTACAAGGACTCTGGTTCTTACTGTGCAAGAATGAACGTAGTAATCTTTAAAAGAAAAGCGAAAGATGACCCATTGCATAACTTAAGTGTGAAATAGCAAAAAATACTACTATGGAATACAAATCTATGATCTTTAAAATGCTTTTTTTTTCTTCTGCAAGATGCATTTTTTTCCTGGCTACAGCGTGATTGTGATAGGAATGAATCTCCCCCTTCAAAGCCAATGTTAACCTTAAGATACAGTGTAACTGAGACAAAGTTTAAAAGAAAGCTGAAGTAAGCTTGAGATCAAAGTCAACTATTTCCCAACTCATGCGGTATTTTTGTTCCGTATCAATTACTTGCCAAATATGTTATGCTCTTCAGATTTATGAAGCTGTTCATCTGAAGATCATTCAGTCTGCCAGGAGTAGCAATAACAACATCCACACCCTTGGTAACCAGGTTTATCTGTCCTTTTCGGTCCCCACCGCCATATATGCAAATGCTAAAAGAATAAAACATTTTTCAGAGTAGAGTGTTAAGATTCAACTAAAGACAATCTTTCTCAAACACCACCACCACATTGCTTCACTTTAATAATCTAGTATTACCTAGAGGAAGAAATACAGTGTAGGTGTAATTGCTAGACTCACAATAAATAGTAGTTTAACATCAAATGATTTCCCCCGTTTTGGGTAGCAACAGCTCTCTACTGAAGCTGCAATGAAAGTAAACGTGAGAGGAAGGAAAAACAGCTATCAAGCTACAAGCATACTTTCAACTGTTCTTAAAATATTCAAACCAAACAGATGAGCCCCAGAACAAGATGCATGATTTTCTGGGAATTACCTTCAAACGCCTTTTTTCCCCCCCTCCTATTTAACCAGCCTATACACTCATAAGATCTTAGGTCTACAGAAAAACTTGGCGCTTTTGTAGGACTATCAAGTATCTTGTAGAGGGAAGCAAATACACTGTATCATTTGATGACTACTAAATTAATCCCAAATGCTATGCAAGATTGTCAGGGGTTCTCAATTGAAGTTTTAGAACACAATAATGTCCATTTAATAGCTTTATTAAAGATCTGCACAATGGGACACAGTAGCTTTGTGAAGGACACTGAACTTGGGAAGGATCAAAACAGTGTAGCCAGCAGATCAACAGGACTGAACAGTCCCCTTTATATGGCATTTGTGAGGCCACCCCTTGAGCAGTACATCCGTTTTTTCCTTTTTTTTTTAATTGCAATTTTCTGTACAATTGCAATAAAAGCAGCCAAGTCCAGCAGATGCCTACCAAGATGGCCAAGGAGCTGGAGTACATGACATGAAGTGAGGAACTCAGCTTGTTCAGCCTGAAGACAAGAAGGCTGAGAGGAGATCTTACTGCTGCTTACTGCTACTTAGCACAGGCTGGAGAGAAGATAGAGCCAGACTTTTCTCATATACCCACACTAGAAGAAAAGGCAAAGTGCCAACATTGAAAATTCCAAGTATGCATAAGACATAGGCTTTCCCCATGAAGGCGGTTTAGCATTAGAACAGGTTGCTCAGAGGCAGCAAAACAAGAGCTAGAAATTCTGCTAGCAAACCTGTTAACATAGCCTTATTGGAGAGAAAGTGACCTGACAGAAGGCTGAAGCAGCCTGCACGAAGAATGTGAACACTGACAAAATTAGACCCTACCAAAGACTACATCCTGATGAATAAAAAGTCAAAAACATTAAAAAATAAAAGGCAAGCACCTTAAACATTACATCTAAAGACATATTCTCATAAGAATGCAGAAGAGTTTCTTCTAAAATTTCTGCTCTTATTAAGTTCCCTCTCTAGCCCTTTTCCCCCAAAGGGGGCACAGTGCACATACCACCTCGCAGCTCACCTATCTTCTCCCATGCAATTCCAATAGAATACAAAGCCTCTCCCCAGCCTTCAAAATAAATAAACCAAAGTAGTACAAACTGTACATTAATCACCTTTCTCCTCCCTTAGCAAAGGCAGCTATATTAGTAGCTTTAACAAAGCCAAAGTGGCAGAAATCGATTATTTAAAAAACAAGTGAGAGGGAAGATTACCTTTTGATTCCTTTGTACGTGTACTTTGAACACTCTGCCTCAACTTGAAGTGCCAGTTCTCGAGTAGGGGCAAGGACTAACATTCCTGGCCCCCCACGCTGATCTCGGGGTCTGCAATAAAGCGTCGTTATAATGTGGCTATATGAAAATACACAGTCGGACATATTTTATACTGTTGTTTTGATATTACTTTTTTTTTTTTTTAAGTATATATATAATTTCAGAGCTTCTCAGCTCCCATTGCTAAAACTCAATAAAGCTTATGGTTTCTGTAATATATATAGTTTCCCCCAGGCTTATGATTTTTTTTCTGTTTATGCTTTGCCATCTTTTTTTCCTAGAAAGTCACCACCAGGGAAGTGAGAGAGGAGGGAGGATAAAACAGAAGCATGTACAAGTAAGCAGCTCAGAGATACAAACAGTCCTTACATTGGCTGGGAATCCAAATGAATGAATCCAGGCATTAAGTAAGCTAATGTCTTCCCGGTGCCTGTCTGTGCTATGCCAATAAGATCCATTCCCTGCAGTATGATGGGCCATGCCTGGGACTAACACAGAACAATGGACACTTAAACGCACGCTTCTCTATTTCAGTTAAACTTCCCCCAGAATTAAAAAAATACCTGAATTGGCGTAGGTTTCTGAAAACCTACTTTTCTGATATTAGTCATAACATCTGGATAATGTTCAAATGCATCTTCAAATTTACAAACAGGATTGGGAATGCAGCGCTTTTCACCTTCTTTCAAATCTTTGCAAATTATATTATTATTTTCTTTCCTGTGTAGAATTAGAGCAGTATAAAAGCTTTAAAAGCACAGAATCTGAAAATGTGAAACTAACATACAAGAAGTTTTTCTAACTTTATTTTTATACTTCCAGCACAACAAATTCAAACTCCTGGATTTGAGTTATAATCACACTTCTAACTTCCAGGAAACCCTATTAGAAAAAAAAAAAAAATCTCTTGTATTCTTTATTATTTCCTTCTTAGAATTTTAAGGATTTTAATCAATGACTATAGTTGCACACACCACTGCCATACCAGACTTCAATTACCGTACATTACAAAACTATTAGCGTCTAAATAAATTTGTAAGAATGGCTTTGGACTTCACTCTATATTCTGATTGAAGTCTTCCTAAAATATTTCCAGAGTAGCTCTATCGATGCTCTAGCAGATAGAAACAGTAGTTTAAAACAAAAGCAGTAAGCAAGACAAGCTATAGTGAGATTTTTGGGTCATCCTCTCCCCACAAACAGGATTTATAAATACATATCAGTGGTTTATCTTTACTCTAGTCCTCTTCTGCTCTGAAAATTCCATTCCACAACTTTTACTTTGAGCAGGAACTAGGCTAGGGAAAAAAAAATCCATCTCGGGAATCATCTGCTTGGCAAAATGATCTTACCGCCACAGTTCCACTTCTTCTTGTGTCATAGATGCAGTTCTGGCTGATTCTTTATAGAAGTTCTTTTCAATTGGCGGCAAGTCTTAAACAATTAGAAAAAAAGCAAGCTGGGTCAGTAAGAAATGCTGCAAAGTCAAGGCTGCCAAACCAAAGCAGATTGGGTCCTGTACTAGAAAAGTAGTCAAAAAGCACTGGGAGACTGTTGTTGCATTCAGGCACTGAAGAGTGTCTCAGCCTTTCTTTACATGTGAAACAACTATTTTCCTACATTTGAAATTCTAAAATATTTTATTATTGTATTGCATTTAACAATTCTTGGATATGTGGCTA
Source organism: Crypturellus undulatus (assembly GCA_013389825.1). Lineage (NCBI taxonomy): Eukaryota > Metazoa > Chordata > Aves > Tinamiformes > Tinamidae > Crypturellus > Crypturellus undulatus. The sequence goes on from VWPW01010637.1 coordinate 98,125, forward strand.
CAGCAAAAAATAAACTGTAGCATTTTCAAATACAAACTTTGAAATACAAACTTAGGACTAGATTTAAGTCTCCACACAGTGACTACAGTCTTCTCCATGATCACCCTGAGAAATCTTGAAGTGGATCATTCTATATACATCATTCACAAGCTGAAAATCCTCTCAGAACAAGATTTAAAAATGTTTACACATTCAATAGTTTCATCAATTTAAGAGTAACAATATATGATCTAGTTTTAAAAAAACTAACCTGCCCACTTCATAGCTTCATATCTAGCTTTATTTTCTCGAATAGAGGCCCAGTTAATCACAGATTTCCGTGGGACGTCTTCTGACTTGGTAAGATCCAAGTGTTTTTCTGCAGAACTACTACCAAAGTGCTGCTGTTTGATGGAATCTGTTGAGGGATAAGAAAAAAAACCCACACAAAGAAAACATCTCTATTTTCTATTACTTTCTATTTAATACTAAAAGCCTTTTTTTGGAGAAACATGAAGCATAAATAGTTTCAGGGTAAGGCTTAAGGGAAAAAAAAAATCTATCAGTAAAAATGCACAAATCTATTTCTGATGAGAAAGGAAGAAAAGCATTTCAATATCTGCTTAAAGCAAGTAAATAACAGGGTCTGAAACCCTGTTCCTTCAGCTACAAAGAGGGGTTGTTATGCAGCAGGTTTTTTTTCACAGGGGTAGGGGGCAGGGAAATATAGGAGGAAGGGTTAACTGAACTAGAGCTTATGATAAGCAGACAGAAAGTTTTATTTATCAGCTATAATAGCAAGGTTTATGTCTAAAGTACAATCATAAAAAAAATCTCTTTTAATTATGCTCTATGACCTTTTGGCCAGGCTAGCAGTTCTTCAGAAAAACAGATTTTACATTGAAGATAATAAATGGAAACATAGTTAATTATGACTCAAAAAAAAAAAAAAAAGGAATTGTGGGGCAAAAACAACCGTCATGTTTGCTAATGGGCAACAGGAGAAGCTATTTAGATATTTCTTTGAATTAGAAGGGGATGTATTGTCTCAAAAAAAGGGCGAGACATTTTGGTAAAACACAAACACTTCTGCAAAAGCACCAAGTACACAGAAGTGATCTCCTGTTTTATTTATTTATTTCAAGAAGTACTTCTTACCTTTCTCAGTCACACCTCTAGTGTAGTTTTGCCCAAGTCTTGTAATAGTATCTTCAATTAACATCTTGGCTTTGCTTTGCACTGCAATGCTGCCAAAAATCTTTACTTCTGCTTCGCAGGTTCCTTTCATAACCTATGTTTATAAAACCTCATTGATTTTTTCTGTACTGTAAAGACAAGCATTATATTAGAATATACACTACATTTTTTTTTCTGGATTTGAACTTCCTTTCTAGGAAAGGATCTCTAATTCTCTTTCAAAAACAAAAGAAATTAAAATACATACCCCAGGAAAAGATGACAAACCCCTCCTCCTTTATGGCAATTCTTACAAAAGACCAGAATTATTAAAGGGGAACAAGTTGCTTTTGTAACTCTGATTCATAGAAGCGCAGTCAAGACTGTCTTCCTGAGAGCCTTGACCTGGAGGAGATGCAGTGCATACAGTACCTGTATCTTAGCACCTGAAGACTCCTCGAGTTCTCTTATTTTTGCTCCACCCCGACCTGTTATAAAAATACAAGTATTACAAAACTTTAGGCCAAAGGGTCAAAAAACAAGACACTACAACTCCAGATTGTTTTTGGTGTCAAGATTGTTTTTTTGGTGTCAAGATTGGTTTTGGTGTCCAGATTTTTTTTTGGCTTTCACAAGAGAGAGTGCATCCTTAAACAAAAGGGCTGGTGACACAGGAGAGGCAGAAAAAGGCAGATGTTTCAGCAAGTTGCCAAAGGTAACACGCAAAGATGGGAGAGAAAATGGGGGAAATGGATGTTAGATGAAGAGGCAGAGCAGCAAAACCAGCTCGAGAGACACTCTCTGTCATAGAACTAGTGGGGTGTCAGCACACTTGCAGCCCACTGGCTGCCACCAGGGAGAGAGTAGCGGGACAGGCGTTATTACCTATGAGGCCCCCGACCAGGGCGCTGTCAAGGCGCAGGCAGAGCGGCTCCGGTGTGTCCTGAGAGCGGTGGACAGTGCGGGGCACCCACTGCCCTGCTGCCTCTCTCGAGGCGCGGGAGCCTCCCGCGCCTCGAGGCTCCCACTCCTCCCCCGCCTCGCGCTGCCTCTCGCGGCCCCGTCGCCCTCTGCCGCCCTCCGCTGAGACGTGGCTCCGCGGAGGGGCCGCAGGCGAGCGCCACAGCGGCGAGGCGCCCGGCGCAGAAGATGGCGGCGGCACCGCGCCGCCGTCCTCGTCGCCGCTTGTCTCCCAGTCTGACATGGCGGCGCCGCAACCAACCGTGGGCCCGGCCCACGTGGCCAGCCCGGACGCGCGTTAGGCGAGAAGGCGCGCTCATTGGCCAGCGTGCCCGCTCCCTGGGCAGTGATTGGCTGTTCCGCCGAGGCCGCCCGAGGGGCGGGAGGGCCGGGAGCCGCCTTGCCCGCTCGGCCGTTGGGCCGGGGTCGGGCGCGCGCCCCGGGCGCGGCGCGGAGGGGCTGCGGCCGCGCGGCGCTGCGGGTAGCGGAGCGATCCTGCCGGCTGGAACGGGAAGGGGTAGGAGGGGGGGGCCTGCCCTCCTCCCCACTCCGTCGTGCTGCCGTGATTTTTTTTTTTACATAAAAATAAACATTTCAGTGCGTGTGTGTCTATAGAGACATAAAAAAATCTCCTCTGGGAAGCAGAGGCCAGACCTTGAGAAAGAAGATGTTTGCCTGCCCAGGCTGAGCGATAAGGAGCAGGGATGCAGCTGCTCAGCCCGGTTCACAGGCAGCCCCCTCCGAAAACCTGTTGCAGGCGCCGCTCGACCGGGCTCGTAGCCAGCTTAACCGCAGCCGTCCTCCCAACTGGCTGTGGAGGCCAAACACTCGGAAATGAGGAAGAGGAGGAGGGACCCTCGAATTGAGGGCTGGGACCCCCGGCTGGCGCGAGAGCCTGCGCACCCGGCGGGAGAGCTGCGCAGCTGAAGGCGGCGTTTGTCCCCCCGGCTGCCTGCTGGGTCGCACTGGCCCTGCGCGCCAGGACGCACCGGGTATGGAGAGGACAGTGAGGAGAGAGGGGGCAGGAGAAACTCCTAACCCTGAGGCCTGCGCTGTCTGCGCGGGAGCCGGTCAGCAGCTCTCCCCCTCTGATCTGCCAGCTCGAGGGGATGTTCGGGTCCAGGATCCCGCCAGCAGGTATCACCTCGTGAGTAGTTATCCACACTTTGCTGCTTTTATGTGCTTTCACCTGAATAAATGCTCAATGTAGTCACTTCCTTCTGGCATGATTATTGCCAAATCCAGAGTCCATCCAGAAGTGTTGTTTGAGGGTAACTGGGAAGGTGTGAGGGAAACTGGGAAGGTGAGATGGAGAGCAGGAAGGGTTTTGAGGAAACAACCAGAGTTTGCGCCGGCTTCTGGCAGAGTATGGGAGTTGCAGGGAAGCAAAAATAATAATACAAAAAGCAACAACAGCAACAAAAAAAACCCACGTGGAGTTTAAGGGAAAAGCAACATGACATGCGAGCAGTGTCCAAATCAAAGTTCTTGAAGAATAAGAGACGCTTGCCGGTCTGCAGGCAGCTGCAAGGGCCTTGTGGCAGGACAGGCCTGGAGTGGCCTTGGACATTGTGCCAAAGGCGACCCAGCCTGTGCACAGGATCCTGTCGCTCTGAAGCCTCCAGAGAGCTGCTGAGTTCATGAGAGATGCAGGCGCTCCATATTGACTGCTTGGCAGTCAAGTCCTAAACCTTAACCTGAGTGGGACTAGGGCTCTATAAAGTGAGCAAAGAATACTGCTGTTTTGGTGGGAGACTCCTTGTAGAGGAGGAGACTTCATCTAGAGCTCAAGTAATACTGAGGTGGTTGATTCTCTTAGGAGAAAAGAAAGTCTTTTAGAGGTAGCCTGAGTAGTGTCACATAGCCCCCTGATTTCCTATCCTGTATAAATTCCTGTTTATCTATCAGGAATGCTAGTAATATCTTCCAAAATAATCTATGCAGAGGCAGTGAAACCTCTAAAATTAAAGCACCCAAAGTTGAAGTAAACTCTGCTGTAAAGAGTCATTAAAAACCAAAACCAAACAGACCGGTTTGTGTGTTTTATTCTAATAAATTTTCTTTGTGATATTTTGGTCCAGGCAATAAAATATTTACAAAATGTCAAAAGAAGAAAATGAGCAAGCCTTAAACGATTTTGCCTTGTATATATTCACACGATGCAATTTTTAAACATAGATAAAAAAAAAAACAGTAAGCATGGTAGGTACTTTTCAAATCATTTTTATTAACAACAATATGGATCCAACTTGTCAAGAAGTTACAATTAACATTGTAATGTATAGGCTAATGCCATTGCAGTGTCAGTGGAAGCAGCCTTCATACTTTCAGAACCTGTTACGAAACTGGCTTTTTAACATTCAGAGAAGTCTAAAATGCTTCCAGTAGCAGATGATATTGGATATGTCTGGAATTGTCCTATGTGTAGCTGAATGAATGGCCACATTTGCATCCAATTAATGAACAGGAAAATATTACATGCTTCCACTGACGCTGCAGTGGACAATTCTCAAAAAACATTTAACCTTTTTAGACAGTGACAGCACTTTGTGTGATGTTGTAATCCATTCAAATTGAGTTGATTAACACACTTGAAAAAAAATGTGAAGCAAAAATACCTGGGACAAATTCTCATCTGACCTGTATCTCATTCAAACCTAATGAAACCAAAAGGATTGCATGACATATGAGTCAGGATAAAGTTGGCCCAGACAGGCAAGTTCATTCCTGGTATAGGTGGGTTCAGTTCCTATATGGTTAATGGAGCTGAGCCTGATTACACAAAGAAGGCTGAACTTCACCCAAATGTGGAGTCCATTCACTGAAGTCAGTGAAGTCATCCTAGGACGAAATTAGCCTCAGGTGTTTAAACATTTTTTTTTCCAATCCTTTGCTCTCACATTGGCTTTCCATGGTTATTCCTCTTTTCTGATTGTTCTTTTTTTTTTCTCTGTGCTTTTTTAAAAAAGTCCCTTCTTCCCTTTTTACCTTAGTATTTTGTGCGTTATTTTTATATAGTCAATGTGACATGGGTAAATTCAGCTAAATATTAAGTTTCCTCAGGAAATAACTGGAATATTACCATTTTCACTTTAAACAGATGCCCAAGAAAATCAGGATTTGAATCTGAGCTCTCGATTCAAGCAATATTCTTACTGCAATCAGTAGAATTTTTGTTTGAGTAAGGAGTGCAGGTCCCAATACAGAGATACTACTGTACATCAGGTGTTATTTAGCAATTCAGTATGATTTGACTTATCACAGAAGAGCAGCTGAATTACTCATCACCATACTATCATGAGAGCAGTCACTTTGTAGGATTATCTCAAAAACATACATAACAACTGTGGGCACTGTGAATCAAAGTGTATGATCTTCGCAATCTTGAATCCTAGGCTAAAACACTATATTAATATTTAAATAAAAAGTATAGATCATATAAGCCAGGAGCAAATACAAATTTTTTTCCACAAATAATCATCATCAAAACTATTCTTTTCAGTTCTCTCTTCAATCAGGTACAAGAAACATGCTGATCAAAAAACAGTTATTTGGGTAAGGCTTAATTCCTGAAGCTCTTACTTAGGTTCAATTCTCTCGTCAACAGTCCTCCCGTAGAGTGTAAATAACAGCAAAACGTTGTCTTTTGTCCCTACTCATGAAAAATTGCTATTAGCTCTCATGAGCTTGAGTTTATTAAGCATCTCCAGACAAGACTTGAAAAGCCAGACAGTCCTCCTTTTGTGAAACCAATGAATGACTGACAGTCATGACACTGTAGTTAGGGATCATGGAAACAGGAAACTCTTGAGGAAATATGAGCAAAGCTCATTAAAAAAATGCAAACAATTATTCCTCTCCAGAATTGAATATATTCACTATTCTTTCTATTTTCTATCAATATAATGTTAACAGATTCCTATACGATAAGACTTGCAGCTACAAAAATAATAACGGTGAGCATAAAACAAAAAAAAATAGGATCTTAAATCATAACATGAAGAGATACGATCTTCTGGATTTTGTAAAGACACTAACATTTTCATACATAATTTATAGAATTCTTTTTCGTTTGTGCACAAAATTGTATTAAATAAATTAACTTAAAATTAGAAGGACTCAAGCATGTCATTTAAGGCAAAAATACCAAGTTCAGTGAGATAAATCATCAGCAAAACCCAAAGCCCAGCTTCTGGTACAGTCAGAGCCAATACGAAGTTCTCCCACTGACTCCTTCCAGGCTAAATGGAGTGCCACGATCCGCGTGTGCGCATGAAGGTTTGGAGTCCAATTAGTGATGCCTTTATTTTTCTACCTAATGAGAGAGTGGAGGTGAATTTCACTGATGACACATAGGTACCATGTGCCTCATCTCTTGCTCCTTAACTGAACCTACGTGCAGGTTTGCATTTAGGTCAGCAGGAGGCTTCATATGAGAGGAAAGAAAGGCACCAAGAACTGTTGGGGAAAAGAGAAGACCTGAAGCTTTAAGTTTTTAAATTTTGTATAGTATTTTAAATATGCAGATTTGTCTGGATAAACCGCAGGCATTCAGGTACATTATAGCTAAATCAACTGAGATATGGAAGAAAATCCCCTATTTACCCACACAAAATGACTGTTGCAATCAGCCTTTAGCATGACCAGGCCGCACATTATAAAGAAAACAGCAAAGGCTGAATGTGGTAAATTATATGGCAAACTAGTGGTGAGGAAATTGTGCTTTAAGGTGTCTTTCGGAACCGAACGGGCGAGCTTTGCTCCGGCGTGAGGCACAGAGCGCGGCATACTGTCCGTGGCCCCCTGCAACCACACGCGAGACACTCGGCAGTTTGCACCTACTTCCACACAGTAAGGTTATCCTGTAACATCCAGCAATACTTGTGTACAAGAGACGGGAGCAGAAATTACAGTGGTTTCCAAGCAAACGAAGTCCTTCATGATACAATCTATGGCATTTAGCCATGATTAAGACTGGAGTGATGCTATTGATGAACACTGTAGGTTCCCAGCAGGTCTGGGCCTCGAGGAAACGCTGCCCTGAGTGAGCTGGCACTGGCAGCCCCACACACGCGGTGCTCCTGTCGCTACAGGGAAACTGAGCCCAAGCCACGATGCCTACAACAAGCCTGCGGCGCAGGTGGGGTATGAATTCGGGGCAGAAACAGAGACCTCGCGTAGCTGGGAAGAGCTAAAGCCTCCCCAGGGCTCTCGGAGTGGCGAAGCCTTGCTGGGTTGGGGCAGGTAGGCAAGGACAGGGTGCCTGCATCTCAGCACAGGGGAGATGGAGGCAGCGCAAGAGAGGGGACGCGTGAAGCAGCAACGCTCAGTCTGGTGCAGGCTTTGAATTTTAAAACTTGGGTGTTAGGAGGAGGGAGTCTGTAGGTCCTTTCTTGGAAAGTTCGTAAGAAATGACTACAGTTGGGTTACAGTGTTGAGCTGTAAGTGTGAACACTTTTCTTCCCTCCTCCTTTATTAAAAACAAAACAAAACACACAACTGCCTTCGGTTTGTTCACTTAAGATGCTTTTTTTTCTCTGTCACTACTTGCTTTTTTGAATGCCTATACAGGTCTTTTGGATTAGCACTTGGTATCTGTGACTGTCAGGCTGCAATTTAAAAGATCTTTTTTCTATCTTTATCTCCTTTATTTTATTCTCTGGGACCATATCCCTTCCTGCTCATCTAAATCCATACATATATATATATATATTTCCTTCACTGATTGTGTATTTTTCTCTTTCCTGTCCTATCCTCTTTCCCACTGCATTTCAGAGGAATTGCATTGAAGTTCCTCGTTTTCCCTCCTTTTCCCAGACTTATGAAGTACTGCCATGGAATCTAGTTGTGACAGTGAGGAAAACTGCCAAAATTTCCACAGAAGGAAATACTGCTTCTACAATAAAGGCAGTTCCTGCTCCTAACACTGTCACCCTGCCAAAATATTTCAGACATACATGATAACTCCTCAATAAGACTGGAAGAGGAAGAGATTCTCATGAATTTCTAGTGCAGTTGCCCAAATTATCCACTTCTGAGGCCAACCCCAATCTTTAGAATATGAGCTTTTCATAGCAAAATAATGATCTCATTTTAAAGCACAACCTGAAAACAGTGTGTCAAGTACTTCTGCCACAACACTAAATCACCAAAAATTAGACAAATACTAACATTCTGGTTTTTTAGAGTTAAAATAATAATGTGTATATCTTGCAACTGGCAGCCATTTCTAGTCCCATATTACTGGTTTCCTTGGTACCTTGCTAGCAGCTGTAGGTATTTTTTTTTGTTGTAAACATAAACTATCATCTAAATCAGGACATATATATATATATTTAATTAGTTCAGAAGCAAAGTGCTTTAAAACTTACGATTTTTACTTCTGCCCTGTAGAAACGGTGCTAGGTCTAAATGCTCCAAATTTTGCTTTTTGATACATCCTGCAGCATTAGCTTTGTTGCTAACTCGTTATTTAAACCTACTGTACCACAAGAAAGGTACTGCTGTACTGTAGGTATAAATTTGAATTGTAGCCATCACTTAAACATGCATTTTCATGCAACTAGAAGATACGGGCTCATTCAACTGCCTTTTGGATTCATCCTGATTTTTGTGACTTTCTCTTATTAAAAAGGCTTTCAAAATAGTTCATGCTATGATATGTATGCCTAGAGGAGTTACCCAGTCAGTGAAGAAAGCCCACAAGCTGCTATTTGAGTTTGACATGGAGCAGACTGAGTGCTTCTGTACCGTCCCCTGGCTTGCAAATGTTTTGAGATGATCTTGATATTCCAGTCCTTAGAGAGTCAGTAGAGAGAGTTGTTTCCACTAATGGACGAGAGATGGCTTCAGTAGTCTCTGATCCTGCCTCTGTTTCCACCTCTTCATCAGTTATAAATAATTTCGACTCCCTCCATTTGGAGTATATGTCTTGGCTACCTCTCGAACCACTGGAGTCACTACCAGCAATCTGTACATTCAGTTCTTCTGAGGACTGTATAAGATTTTGTACAGATAAAGATTTTCCTAAATCCATTTGCGCCACAGGTTTAACTGAGAGCAAAGGTTCTCCCGCTGCATCAAAACTTTTTCTCCATGCGAGATCCTTTGCTGCACTGGACTGTGCAACTTGTCCGTTGTCCTTTGATGCAACAAGGCAAGCGGTGACATCAGAAATATTTTCCTGCGTGGTTACAGGGATTATATGAACGGGCTCAGGCCTACTGATATGCTTCATTGATGAAAAAGGTGGTATCTGTAAAGTTGTGGGAGTTGCTGGCTTAGATGCCTGGTTTATTTGGTTTGAGGAATTACTAACCGTTGCAGGTCCATCATTTGGCACTTGCGTCGCTTGACTATGCATAGCTGGACTAAAAGCATAGTAAGCCTGAGTGCTAAATTCATTTGGTGTCAGGATAAGCTGTAGGCCACGAGGCAGATTGGCACTGGCTGATCTGGATACACATCCACTAATTTGTGCAGAATTAGACAAATCCTTGCTGTCTGCTGGACTTTGATAATCAGAAGTCTGCTCACAGTCAAAAGCTGGCATTTGAAGTGAAGCCAAAGTCAGTGCTGAAGCAGATCCTTTTCGTAAAACTTGTTGATAAATATCTAACAGACAGTCCAGTTTTGATTCAATGGATTGAACCTACAGGTGCAGAGGAAAAGGTTAATGTTAGTGAAAAATACTAATTCAAAATGTTTGGAAAAAAAAAGAAAACATAAAAAGGCAAAGAGAAAATATAATTCCTGATGTGAAAAGAAGTTAGGTTCCTAATCTGATGATTCTTTTCCTAGAAATAGAAGCTAATGACTTTTGAAAAATAATGCTTTGAAAACGTTGGAGTTATAGATTTTTCATTAGCTAAAACAGGGAAAAATCGTATCGTGTGATTTTTTCCTTTTTTACATTTTTTGCAATAAAACATAGAGTAAAACAATTTGTATATATTTTATTTCAACATGTAAACAGTGCAGATATCATAAAAAATTCACCTATTCAACATCTGAAACTGTCAATAAAATACATCAGAACAAGACAAAGGTCAGTTACCTGCTTCTCCACCTTGACTACACGCCCTAACATGCTAAGGTCATCAGTTATCTCATTCTCTGCAGTATTCTTTTCTCTGCTTCTTTTATCTGCTGTGATTTGTCCTTTTCCAAGAATTTGGTCAACACTGTAAGGGAATTAGAGGCTGTTAAAATTCCTGAAAACAGGGATACTATGGAGGTGTTCACTAGATATATACATGAAAAATTCGAATCACAGGATGTCAGAAGGGCACCTGAGAAGGAGTAAAAACTTAATTTTATTAAAAATTAAAAAGAAAAGGGGGAGTAATTTTTGAGCATTCAGAGATTATCAAGCAGGAAATGATGTGAAAATAAAGTTTTAAATAAATGAGGTAATAAGTGCACATTTGGGTGGAATTTTTTAATCAAAAACTAAAAAGTTTTAGTCTGAAAACACTTCTAGGTGTTCTGGTTACCATTCATTATAGCTCCAGTAGGCAATTGTGTTTAAAGGATTTATCTTGTATTCTCTGCTTCTAGATTTTAAAGCATATAGATATTAAAAAAGGCATAAAAACCATTTATTGAACAAGTCATGCTGAGACAATATGAAGTTCCCCTGGGTTTGGGAGCCTGTTTTTTCCTATTTGGGCTCCCTATTTTGTTCCCACTTGTGTCCGTTGGCAGCGACTGAGGTCTCCAGGACCTGGTCACTGGACCAGGCGTTGGGCATCCTGCAGGGCCGTTGGGCATCCCCACGTCTTGGAGCAGAGACTGGCTCTGCTGACTGGACATAAAGACCTGGCACAACTGAAGTTATATCAATATGACCCATTTTAAATTAATGGAATGAAACAAGAGAAAGTATTTAAGAAAAAACTTTAAAGGAGGTAAAGCCAGGGCTGATGGTCTGAGTGTTATCTGACGTTGGGGAGAATGGACAGGGCAGCTGTCAGTGTTGACCTCAGCCTTTTGACAACTTCCTGGCTACTTTTCTTTATGGATGAATTTCATAGCTAAAGGATTACATTTTCTATAGGGTTATGTTCAAGCGTTCTTTTTTTAGGGGACAAGTTACATGCTTTTTTTTTTTTTTTTTTCCTTGATTTCACCCAAAATTTAATTACTTAATTTCTGGATCAGTTAGGTTCATAAAAAAAGTCTTGATTAAAGCTTGGATGAGAATTTAACACAGAAATATTAAATGTTACCAATATTCATCATGCAGTGAATTATGCAGCAGGATGCTTGTGTAGAGCTGATCAAAGATGATTCTTTCCTTACCGTGACTGAAGGCTTTTAATTCTGCATAACATATCTAGATGGCCTGCTGAGTACTGTTCAATGACATCTTTGACATCATACGGACGAAGCGTCTCCTTAAACTTTCTCTTCGCAACATGAAATTTCATAATTCTGTAGGGAAAGAGCATTTCCCATATTAACCTTCAAAACAAGCGTGAAACAATGCAATAGATTTAAAAGTCAAAATATCAATAGCCGATTTCTTTTAACGTTGAGGATATTTTCTTCAGAACAGGAATGACTTATATAAACAAAATATTCCTTTTACAAAGTTTGCTTTTGTAAGCACAAATGCATTGCTGTTATCCCTTTGGAGTCTTATGTAAGAGACACGATTTTGAAGAATGCAGAGCATCATCAATTTACCACTGTACATCTACCTTGCTTTTTTATGCTCACTGCCTGATTTGAAAGGTATTGAGATGCATAATTAATTAAAGCCTGTGGTTAGACCCAGTGATCTGAGTGAGCCTATCCATATCCTTTAAGCTACATTTGTGCTTAAACTACTTTCTACGTCAAAGCATGGGCATCATGTCCTTTCTCCTGTCACTTGCAAGCTTGGATGAATACTCCTTTTCTTTCTTGCTGATTTGTTTCCTTTGAAAGCTGTGTGTTTGGTTAAGAAATGCCCTTTGTATTTTGCATATTTGGTTTACTTGTTCCGAATAACTATGAAAAAACCTGACAGGTTATTTACAGATCTTCCCATAAAGATAAATGTGTGCATATAAAAAATGCAGGTTTGTTATTTTAAGGAAAATTTTCATTGTATCTACTTAGTAGTTTCATGTGCAGTTTTTTTAATTCTGTTTTCAGCAATCAGAGTCATATCCATACACTTACAGGTAGATCCATCTAGCAAATCAATTACATGAACTTAAATACCATTCTTTTTCTGGTGTTCTTTTTAAGCTCCTCATTTTCCATTCCGTATAGCTTTTGACTTTATGTACCTAATCTGTTTTCACCTTTTTTAAATTAATATTTGAGCTTATGTTTTTTATGTTATTTTCCTGATTTAAGATCAAATTTGCAGTCTAGGAAGTTTTCGTGTGTATCCCATATTGGCTGTGTCTGTGGGAATGACTGTGTATTGGAATTGCTGATTTTCTTGAATTTTACTGCAAAGTAATAGGACTGATATAATAGTAAATACACAAATATTAGGAATGCTTTTATGTGAGACTTGTGCACATTTTTAGCAATATGTGGAAATGTAATGTTCACTGATAAACTTTTTTTTTTGAATTTGAAGTTTGATATTAAATCAAACTTGATATTAAATAAGTCAATTAAATTAAATTTGTTGTCACAAATCTTGAAGGCCAGTGACAGTGATCAGATTTTCCAAGTCAGTCAGTAATACCTGTGACTCATTCATTTAAATGAAAATTGGAGGAGATTCGACACCTTGAAAGAGCAAGCATGGAGGCAGTTCTTGTTTGCATTACAGAACTTGTGTCAGTAAATTGCTAGCCTGTTCCACATCCTGAAAGTTTATTAGGTTATGTATTTATTGGCTGCAAGACAATGAATGACAGGAAAAACCCTCATCCGTGTTTCTCACTCTATGATAAAGGTAGTTTAGCAGTGTTTAGTGAAATGTCAGGAAAGAAACTTATTTTATATAGTTGGGACATTATGATAATAGTTACGTAGAGTCAGCTTAATAGTATATTCTGATCCTCTGCTGAATTCTGTATTATATACAAATGTTCTTCCAAATAATATTGTTTTTTTGCCATAGTGTATAGGTTGTTAATTTGTCCCATTCTGATAACTTGCAGTGTAAAACGCAAATACTTATAACTTGTATAGAGCTTGAAATATGACTTTTATTAAAGAAGTAAAAATGGAAAAGACCTGCTAGGAATATTCCATCACCTTGACAATTCAGGACCTGTCTCCCTGAAGTTTTAAATATGCTAAATGATACATTTTCCCCTTTGTGAGACTTTTCCATAGACTACTAGCTTTGGTGTCTTTTGTAATCCAAAGGTCGCTGAAGGTGTGATCTGGATTTTTTCTTTTTAGCTGTCAAATGCTGCCAAGATATTCTGTCCATAGTAGTCTAGTAGCACAGAGAATCTCATGGGAATCTCCTTCTTTATTAAGGTTATGAAGAATACGAAGAATAAAGGAATGTAGTTGGCATATAAGAAAGTATTGTTCTTTAATTATTATTTCATCTATTTTGGTGGTCACAATTTGTTTATGCCATGCTCTTGACAAAGTAGAAATAGGAAGCTCAAGTAGAAAAGTGGAGCCAGAGAATTAGTAGTCTAAGTGAATTTCTCAAAACAAGGTGCCTTTACAAGGCATGAGACACTCATAAAACTAATAAAAAGCTGATAAAAACTATTTCTTATCAACAGCCATAGAAACTTAGTCAGTGTGCACAAAAATCCTTATTGTTGTTTGGCAGATTTCTAACAGGTTTTTGCTTGTCAGGCAGTATACTCATAGTGTTCAGAAGATAAATTCAGGGCTGAAAGGAGTCTGCCTTTATCAGCGCGGTGCAAATCTACTTGTGCTTCAGGTGTTGGCTCATATCATGCCATCTTAATTAACTGCAGTGGAGTTTGGAACAGGCTCTTGTCACTTATTTCCTTTTGCTTCAAATCTATAGAGCTTTACATAAACTGTGCAAAAATGAAGGGTTAAAGAAGACTGGCATTATAGAAGCCTGGAAGCTACTAAAAATATAAAATCTCAATTCTTTCAGCAATGGGACTCAGCAACTTCTTGTAGATAATATGTCTTGTTTATTCATCTGTCATGTTTATGTCATCTACCTTGACTTCACCAAGGCTTTTGACACCGTCCCTCACAACATCCTCCTGGACAAGCTCCGGAGGTGTGGGCTGGATGCGTGGTCGGTGAGGTGGATTGGCAACTGGCTAGATGGCAGAACTCAGAGGGTAGTGATCAGCGGTGCAGAGTCTAGTTGGAGGCCTGTGTTGAGCGGAGTGCCCCAGGGGTCAGTCCTCGGTCCAGTCCTGTTCAATTTATTTATCAACGATCTGGATGAAGGCACAGAGTGCTCCCTCAGCAAGTTTGCAGATGATACGAAGCTGGGGGGAGTAGCGGATACTCCAGAGGGCTGTGCTGCCATCCAGGGGGACCTGGACAGACTAGACAACTGGGCGGTCAAAAACCTCATGGAATTCAACAAGGCCAAGTGCACGGTCCTGCACCTGGGGAGAAATAACCCCAGACACCAGTACAGGCTGGGGACCGACCTGCTGGAGAGCAGCTCTGCTGAGAAGGACCTGGGCGTCATGGTGGACGACAGGTTGACCATGAGGCAGCAGTGTGCCCCCGTGGCCAAGAAGGCCAATGGCATCCTGGGATGCATTAAGAGGAGCGTCTCCAGCAGGTCGAGGGAGGTGATCTTACCCCTCTACTCAGCCCTGGTAAGGCCACATCTGGAGTACTGTGTCCAGTTCTGGGCCCCCCAGTACAAGAGGGATGTGGAGCTGCTGGAGAGAGTCCAGCGCAGGGCGACTAGGATGATCAGGGGCCTGGAACATCTGCCCTATGAGGAGAGGCTGAGGGAGCTGGGCTTGTTCAGCCTGGAGAAGAGAAGGCTGAGAGGGGACCTGATCTGTGTCTATAAGTGCCTCAAGGGAGGCAATGAGGAGGATGGGGCTGGCCTCTTTTCACTGGTGGTCACCGACAGAACCAGAGGAAATGGCCACAAATTGAAGCATAAAAAGTTCCACGGGAACTTAAGGAAGAACTTCTTGACGGTGAGGGTGACAGAGCACTGGAACAGGCTGCCCAGAGAGGTTGTGGAGTCTCCTTCTCTGGAGATCTTCAAGACCCGCTTGGATGCAGCCCTGTGCCACGTGCTCTAGGTGGCCCTGCATGTGCAGGGGGGGTTGGACTAGATGACCTCTAGAGGTCCCTTCCAACCTTAGGCATTCTATGATTCTATGATTCTATGATTCTTCAGAATTATTTGGTCTCAAAAGCTCAATTTTCTCCCTGTATCTTGAATTACCTGTGCAGCTGAGCTTAATAGATATCAACAAACATCATGAAAGATTACTAGCACTATATAGAGAATGAGTAAAAAATGAGCACGAAGTTATCCCTATCATCTCAAACATCTGAAATACCAGCCCTTAACACAACGAGTAAGTGTAGAGCCGGGCCCGTCTGTCCCAGTTACACCACTAGGGGGCAAAAAAGACTCATCGTAAACTCAACCGAGTCGCCACGCGCTGAGGCAAAGGAAGTTGTTTCCACCAAGTACAGAGACTGGTCAGCACGGTCTTCTCTCCCAGGCCTCTCCGAACTCATAGCCTAGGAGCCCAAGCCATACTGTTCTCCCAAGCACGGCGCTCTAGTAGCCAAGGACACATCTAACAGCCCCATCGAAACACTAAAGACCATCACGAGGGGAAAATGCCCAATATGTTGTGATTTAAAACAAGTAGAGAGTTCTGAAACAGCACCATAAAACAAATTAGTGCTGTCCGGTAAGAGGAAAAATGTGTTCCATAGCATAGGAAAAGCAGATTTCAAAGAAAACAAAACCAGACATAAATAGTAAATTCTATTTTCCTTCTTTGGCTATGAAATATGTATGACTATATTACTGCATAACTTATCAGCTCAGGAATTCCGAGGTGTCATTATATTTAGCTACATTATTATTATTCCTTATTAACAACAAATGAAAATATGTGTATGCAATCATTAGAGTTAAGGATAGAAAAGACTCCTCAGGTCAGTAAGTTCATCTTGCTGCCTCTGCAGTTATTCCCTATTGCATATTTACTTACGCTTCCCAAATTTAATTTTATATTCTGTAAGTAATGAAATAATTCCAGCTTTTTCATTGTGGGGAATATTACGGAATTTAGTGCCTCTTGCTATCAAAAATGATCACAGATAATATATGGAAACAAGGCACCCTTCTTTTTAGTCTCTTTTATATACCTTTATAATTGCAAACTAACAAAGATAGCTGAAAAAATGTGATTTTTTTTGTTGGGCTTCAGGAACTCTGACTGCAGGATATTAACAGCTTTGTGTTCACAACAAGAGTAGGGCTTGCTGGCTAGTACTACAAAGGCTGCTGACACAAAGGCTCAATATACCACAAGCTTTTGGCATATTTGTCCTATGTTTTCTGCTCTTGCTATACTGCTAGCAAGAGTTTTGCAAACAGCTCCTTGATATCAACCTAGGTTAGTATCAAACATTAACTGGACTCCTCTGCTGCAGGAGAGGTTGGAAACTCTACTCTTAGAAAGCGCCAAAGTTCTAAGAAAATTGCAACGGTTTGCAGGAAAGACTATTTTCTCTATTTCCCATTTCTATCACTTTAGAATGAAGTGTTTTAAGGGCAGGTATTTGTTTAAAATCAAAAGGCTGTTCTGAACAATAAGTAGCCCTAGGAATAAATAAATAAGGTCAAAATTAAAGTGCCTCACTAAAACTATTGAAATGACACATTACAGCTTACTCAATTTTTGTCTTGTGATATTTCAAGGCTGCCCAACATGGGAGAAATGGGCATATCCTGAGCTTTTTTTTTAAGAGAAAAAAACTGAGAGAGGCCTTGCCTCTGCGAGCCACAGGCATGAATTAATTTTGCTAAGTACATTTTCTCCCAAACAAAAGGAAGATTTGTGTTATTATAGAACAGCTTGGGCTCCATTCTGAGCAGGAAAAAATAAGTAGTGTCCCTTAGTGCAGTTTTTGAGGTGATGCAACCAGAATGGATTCAACTGTGTGTGTTTTTCACATGTTTTGGTGGCCCATGAAGCTATTGATATACCTTCTGTCTCCTCCTGTACACCAGCATGCAAAGACAAGCAGCCTCAAACCTCCCCCAATTCCTTTGCAATGCAAAGTCCTCGCTAAAAACAAACTTTAAAACGAGGAACACAGGACAAAGTTTCCATATAGACAGATGTTATCATCCTGAAATTCTACAGTTACTATATAGTGTCCCAGATCCTTCTTCAGATGCTTGCATAGATCTTAGTGTGGTCAGGTAACAGACACTCTGAATAACAAGAAAGAGGAGTATCATCTAACTCACAAACCAAATTATCTTTCTCTTAAATTTGAGAGTTAAGGGTATAGCTTTTAATAGCTTTTTTGGAAAAACTGCTTTCCAGACTTTGAACAAAGACACTTTTCTGAAGCAGGATGTGTATGTGGCTCACAATCCAGTAAAGCACCCAATAACATTTGGAGGGAGAGGTGGGAGACATTCACTGATTACGAGTGGTGATGAAAGACTCATATTCTCAACCTCAGTGATGAAAGGGATTGATCTTTGTTAAATCAGATGGATAGGGGCAAATTTGGAGATAATATAAAAAGTTTACTCTTATCAGTTAAATAATGTCTGGCACAAAGATTGTTGCAAAATTGGTCCTATTAGAACATTTCTATGCAGGACTCTGGGGAGGAAATGTAGCGACGAGGACCTTCCAATTCAGTGACTTTCCATTTATTCTCGTAATTACCAACGGATGATCCAGTAGTGCTTTGAATGATCTAGTAGTGCCTTTGAAAAGAGGCTCAGTGAATTTAGTTAGTATTTAAAAGTCAAGAAGGAGGCCTGAAAGAACTTGGACAGCATTAAGAATGAGATGACTATTGGTGTCACTTGCTAATATAGTGGCAAGGTGACCTTGGAGCCAAGAGTCAAGCAGTCTGTTTAAAATTGCAACATCACAGACAAGGATCTTTGGTATCAGAGCCAACTGATCAGGATGATGTTCCTAATTTGAGCATTTTCCATTTAAGGAAGAGGTCTACCTCATGGATGCGATGGGCCCCAAGTATAGAAGGATTTCTCTCTGCTATTGAAGCACCATTAGCAAGAGATGGATCTCAGCGGTGAGTGGTCAGTGGCAATGGCTGTGCATATAGACCTAACATCTGACACGTCCTCTGGGCTCATTTCCAGGCAGATTGGAAAGGTGGTTGGAATGGACATGGGCAAATGATCTGTGAAGCTGTTCTGCCTGATAGAAAACTTTAGAAACAGCCTTACTATCTGACTTCATTAGCAATCAGTGGAAAAAGGGGAAGGAAATACAAGTAGCCTGTAGTCATCACCATATGCAATTATTTGGTAATGAGCTACAGTTCCTTCTTCCCAGCATGCTGAGAGAACTAATGCAAGAGTCTCCCTTCAGGAAAGCACCATCTTTCCCACGGATTTCTGCCCAAATCCCTTGTGGCTGCTGCCTGCCTACGAGGAGTGCCAGGTCACTGATGCAACTGTGATACCAGCCCAGGGAGGTGACCCCCATTAGCAACATCAGGCTTTGCTGTCAGCAGGGAGGCACTGACACTTTGCTTCTTGATTTATACTTTTACTGTGGGAATTTTGCCTGTCAAGATTTGCACTTCAAAATATTCAGGAAGATTAGGAGCCTTGGCAGTCTCTGGAGAGTGAATGCTAAGTTTAAGCTTTCAATATAGGGTAATTTCGTAAGTTTCAATGCAGTTTGCTACTTTCTTGAAAGAGAAAGAAACTATTTTAAAATTTTGGGGTTACATGTAGCCTGACAGATAGTAGCAGGTAAGGCTTTATACAACTGGAAGAACAAGCTATCCTACAGAAGAAAGGTGCATCACAATAGAAGTCACATGACAGTTTCAGAAATATGGAAATAAACTAAAAATACAAACTTGTTAACTAACAGGAAATAACTTTTCCAGGCAAGGCGGTACACTTTCAGCAAAACTACATCAAAATGGATTACTGTACTTTGCATTACAGGAAATATACTGGATGTCAGGATTCATTATTTTCCTTCTTATTTGAGTCAAATTATACAGCATTTTTTAGACCTTGAAACACGATTAACAGAGCTGTTAAAGTATTTCACTCTTAATAAAAACACTGAGGAAAAGGAAGGATAAACTACCTATATTACCAAACCTACTAGTTATGTAACAAAGCCATATAAGAAATTCACTATGTTATTAATTGACATTAATTAATATGATAATTACAGAAATCTCAAATATTTATTCACTTAGCATTTTTCACTCACCTGATTGCTCGGATGACAGTTTTAAGAGCAGGGGTCAGATCTTCTACCGACACGTCGCACTGGCACCCTTTATCATCATAAACATCATCTGTTCCCAGCGTCGTGTCAGCTGCAAAATATAAGAGCAGACCAAACAAGCAGCATTTAAAAAACTTCTCCACGTGTATTTTTTGGTAACTGAATAGTGATTCTGGAAAAAAATACAAATCAAAGTAAGACAGAGCTTGATGGATTCCACGATGCACTTGTCTGTTTTTGCCCTTGTGTCATGAAGGACCGGACAGCAGAACCACATGCCAAGCAGACTGATACAGGGAAGGAGTGAGGAAAAGCCCTGTTATTCTTCAGCCTGACTGAACGGTACAGTACCAGTGTGCACCTTCCTGGCCTGCAACTTCGTTTTCATTGCAATCACTGTTTTAAGAGGAAGAGCTCGGCTAACGTATGTGGTGGCAGAATCAAAAGGCATTGATGTTGGATTTCTTTTTTTTTTTATCACCATGAATGAACAAGACGTTTAAGACAAAGCAAAAGATCCATTTCGTTCACTGTGGAGGCAGTGGAATGATCCAACATTTTTATATAGGTAGAATAAATGAAATACCTTTTTGGCAGAAATCAATAGTGAATGACATCCATCATGGATTTACTGCCACCTCTTAAATTTCTGAGCCATGCAAATATTGCAGTTTGCCTTTGAAATAGGATTTTAAGCCAAGTTTCGGAATCTATTTGCCTGAAAGAAATTGATCCTCTTTCCTAACTTTGCAGCGCTCCCATTTACAAAGTAACTAGATGTCCCAGCAGTGCGCCGGGTACCTCAACAAGTGCAGCACACAGGGACGGGTGTACAACCTGAACACCTTACAAGCCTCCAATGTCCTGGAGTAGGAACGCAGTAGGAGGATGACAACACTACATGCCAGTAAGTCATGTTCGTCTTGAAGGAGTGGGAAGTATAGCAAGGCTGTCTTCAGGCAAAAAGAAACTGCTTTTTTTTTTTCTCTCTCTAACCAGCCTCCCTTCTCCTGCATAAAACCCAGGTGCCCTGATGGAGTCACTCTGATTCGTAGGAGGTGTATTTCAACTTGTAAGTGCCTCAGGAAAAGCTTGTAAAACAAAAAAGCAACACATGAAACAGAGTAAAAAAAGATGGGAATCTGTAACAGTCAGTACCAAGGGAGATTTCTTCCCAGTCTTGAGTTTCTCCCTATATTCATGCTATTATATAAAACATAAGCCAGAAACACCACAAGCAAACCATCTTAGGGGAGCTTTATTATACGTAAATGTGAGGCAAAATCACACACAAATGTTTTGGGATACATTTTTTGTAAGTTTCTTTTTCAAAAAGATTGTAAATGATGAAAAACATTCTTTATCAGTTAAAAGGGCCTCAAATTTCGTATTTTTTAATCTAAAAAGACTTAGCTTAGAATAAACAATATTGTACTACGCTATGTGCTCAGGAATAGGTATGGCTGTATTGCAGTATTTGGCCATAACAATTTATTTTGATGAGATATGACTTGTAAAGTCATGGCCTCAAACGTTAACAGTCTTTAAAATTTAAAGGTCATCAGTTTGAATACCATTTTTGGACAGGACCTGAAAAATAAAGTTGTGGCATTGTTTATTTCCTTATAAGACCTTAATCATACGTTGCAGTGGGCTCACAGTTGGCACAGGTCTGACAGGAGAAGACAGCAAAGATCCTTTTATGCTTTCTGTGATCGATGAACTAAGGCTACCCCGACACAGCTCAGAGCAGCTAAAGGGCAGGTTTTACTACTGTACAGAAAGCAAGAGAGGTGTCGACAGCAAGTGGCTTGGTTAAGCCTGGGTGGCAAAGGGGAGGGTGAACCGCCTCTGGCTTATACATAATCCTCTAGAAAATCTTTGTTTTTTTGACTGTTGCTGAACTGGTACATCCATGAGGAACATCTACTGTAGCTGTGAAGAGCCCAAAGTTTTACTTTTTCTCTCTCTCTCCATGTGTCCTGTCTAACGAAAGTTTGGATTGCTGCCCAAAAATGTGATTAGCTAAAATAAACTAGTGTTCTAAATTAATATAATAAACTAATTAAAAACATAAACTAAAATAAACTAACAATAAACTAGTGCTAAAATAAACAAAGTGTTTCACCAAACTAATTTCCCAGGCGTTACCTTAGAGTAACCTCTCCAGGAACCTCTTGCGGTGCTGAAACCTCCCAGCTCATTTCTAAATCCTAGACTAAAAATAGAGGTTTTTTTACACTAGCGGTACTTTCAGCATCTCTCTCGGGTTTGATTCTACTGAGTCGTGCTGGGTTAAATTAGTCATAGTTTCTGCTGAGGTCACAAGAGCTACAACTATGTAACCCCAGTGAGACAGAAGACCCCAACCCAAAAGTTTAAAATAAACACGTTTCTAAACAATTCTCTCACTGATACAGTTCCTGGGTCCTTTGCCAAGTACACTGCCATTAATAAAAGGGCTTCTTTAATCCTGTATATCATTGGGAACCATTTGGAGGACAGAATGGTGCAATCTGTGTTGCCATGTTGCTTATGTGGTTAGAAATTTTTTTGGCAAAATTTTTAGACAGACGTGGGAAAATTCTTTTAAATTTAAGCCAGCATCATATTGAGATACTGCCTTTAATAATTCACCTTTTTCTTTTCTTTCTAAGGTTTCCACTGATAGCAATTTCCCACATGAAATTCACCTCAGTGCTGAGCAGGTAGTCAGAATCACATCACGAAACCTTGTGAGGAAAAGCCATAAACCTCGTTTGACTCATATGGGAAACATTCGCATTGCTTTGCAATACTGAGCCAGCTTGGGAAGAAAGTTTGGGAAACGCATAGTGAGAATTTGGGAAAAGCTCCAGCCTAAACAGTCCCTGAAATCAAAGTTCGCGTGCTGGTGAACTTCGGCAGCGGCAGTTCGCTTGTGCGTGAGTCCCGGAGGGGCCGTAGGCAGCAGCTGCTCTGCCCGAGCCCCGCCAGCCGCCCCGGCCCCGGCTCCGGCACCTGGAAGCCTCCAGCGCTCCCAGAGCAACTCGTGGCGCCCGCTGTGGGCAGCGCGGCTCTGCGTCCCCACAGCGAGTGCGGTGTTTGGGGGAACGGCTCAGCACAGCGCGGCCTCCAGGCTCCCCTGCCATTCCTTCCCAGCTGGCTGCTTGGCAGCTTGGGAATCCCATCTCGCCGACGGCCCGCGCGGATACTTTCCAGTTTGTCCCAGCGCGCACGCATTCCTTCGGCAAACTCCGGTCGCTCATGACTCTCTCCCAAATGGATCAGCTAAAAATTGCCCTGTTCTGAAACACTGTATGTCACTGACAAAAAATTTACGAGCAAAACTTAGGCATAAGGCTTGATTTATTATTTTTGAAAATATCGCAAGTCGTTTCTTAGAACTGTTTTCTGTTTAACAACATACTTTGGCTTCAGTAAAACTGTGGCACTGTTCTGATCGTAGCCCCACACTTTCAGTGTTAGAAACATTGTTCAACAAATTAGAAAAGATTTTTTATTCTTCTCTTTGTTTTCTGGGAACTGCCATATGCCAGCAACCGTAGCCTAGCACTGACTAAGTACATGTGCAGGCACCATGACCAGGCCTGCAGAAGTGCTCCTAACATAGTCAACACTAAAATGATTCCTAATATAGACCCTTTGACTGGTTTCTTGGAAGTGCTTAGATCTTCTGCTGTCTGTACGGAAGGTAGCTGAAGCTGTGGGTGATCATTTGGGCAATCAGAATCATTCTGCTGAAGCTAAGTACCCATCTTGCAGGCACCGGAGACTCTGTCTGCCTGAAGCTGACTGTCTGCGTATAACTCTGGATTATTCATGCTACAGCACAGTACTGTTTCAGCCTGGTTAAAAAAAGCACATCTAACTGTCATCGTAATGCATGACTCAAGGTGAAAGATGAATGGGGACCGGGTTTTCACAGGTGCTGAGTTACACCAAGCTGTAATTTATTTCTACTATTCAAAATGCAGAGTTCAGAAATGAGAACTGAAGTTCAAGCAATTCATAATGCAACTCGCCGGTCTGCTCCACAGTCTAGCCTGAGCACAGGGCTGCTTTTGCCATCAGAGATCACAGTGCAGTACACCTCAAGTGCAGCCCGAGGGGGCAAACTCACTGCTGTCCTCACTGAGTGCATGAGTGGCCAGAAGAGAAAGACGGGAAGGATTCAGCACAGATGACTTTTGAGCAAGTAAAATCAGCCATGGAGTGAAAGATGTTGGAAGACTGCTCATCCCAGCCTAAGCTAGACAGAAAGTGTAAGCCTTTAAGGGAGCTTAAAAACAGGCTGGCTGCAGGAGAGGTGCCAGACACCAGCGCAGCCCTCAACTCCAAACTATCTAGCGTTAAACAGACACACTGAGGTCTGAGGGCATCTCCTGTTCAAGAGGGATGCTTCAAGATTAATGCTCCCCTTATTTTGTTATTTCAGTCCTATTTGAAATAATTTAGGGCACCTATTATGCTGCTTTAGGTAATGTCAGCTGTGCAGCTGGGCTAGGTGTAGGAATCCCTCAAGCTAGACATGTTTCACTTAGCTTTACACTGCGCCTGAAGTGCCTTTCTTCACTCTGGGCATTTTCAAGATTTAGGAGTTTAGCCCTTATTCTGGAAGAAAAGGAGATATCTTGAATGTATTTTATAGCATACCCCAAAAACCATAATCTACCAAATAATACACAAAATCTTAATTGTTTATATCTCCTTCAAAAAATGTTCAAAAGTATGAACATCTTCATGTTTTACGTTCATGTAATTTCCTGTTATCAAAATATCAAAATAAATTGTGTCCCTGCGTAGTAACTTGCATTTCATAAAACATCTCACCTGTTCACAAGCTTTTGCTATTTTCCTGTTTGTTGAGCCATGAATCCAAGTTTCGCTAGCTGCTCCTAGCAACGGTTTCCTTTCACATTTTCCTCTGCTTTAAAGCAGCAACAAGCTGACTCTTTCAAGAAACAGTTCACATACATAAATCGTTTTAATCATGATTGTTTGCTCAGCTTCACAGGAAAAATCCAGTGGAAAAAAGCAACCCTAATTTGGATGGAACTTAAACTCATACTTAATGATAAGATTATCCAAAGCTCCCCCGAACAGAGAAATGCAGCAGCACATGTTTATGATGCATCTCTGATAGGAAGTACAGGGCTTTACTGCATGGACTCTTAAAACTACCTTTTACATGTCTATAAAGCACATCATCCTTCACCGTACATGCGGTATCTATAAAGAGAAGGACAGTACCTTATGTATGTCCTATTCCTTTTATCCTTTCCCTTCTCCTGAAAAAGGCATATTTCCAGTTGAGGTAGAGAAAAGGACATCAGAACCAGGATATGTTGCTATAGTACAGTATGGAGCTTTACAAACAGAATATCATAAAGAATATCACCAGCAACATTTTATATGTGAAATACAAAACCAGCTCAGATTTGGCAAAGATAGAGGATAGTATTATTGGATTTTTTTTTTTATTAATTGTGACTATATAGTCTCTTTTTTCACATATGCAACTATTTTAAGGTCAAAAGCTTAATTTATATTATTATCAAATAACACATGCAAGCTCCAATTATCTAAAATTTTAACATTCTTTGCTAATAAGTCTCAATTATCTTTAGTTACCTTTTAACTTTTCAAAAAAAATCAGTCCTGGCAATATTTCATGGAACAGTTCCCACTGCTTAATTAAAAAGGAGTCCCTTTTATTCTGAGTGATGATATGGAGAACCAGGAGACTTTCTAAAAACAATTCATTATATGCACAATAATTCTGCAGTTAAAATTGCTGATGTTATTATAAATAGTAGCACATTACCAACAAGTTTAGCTGGCCATATGAGAAGAATAAGAAAAATGATGGGCTGCTCTAACGTGATTTTTCAAGCAGGTATGTATGCTTTTAGTGCGTATGTACATACACACTTCTGCTACTTTACTTACCCTATATACCATGTTACATCTGTAAAAGAAATTATCGCTATATATGATAAAATCTAAATGAGGGACTAATAGGTTAAATGTCATGCTTGATCGACCGTCTCTTTACATGTCCTTACAACACACGTCAGTTGATATGGTATCATCTGATCTAAGGACTAACACGGACCCTAAGCACTAGGAATTTTCCTGGTCCTGTTGTTTGAAGGGACTTTTAATAGCAGGCAAAGACATTTGGTCTCTGAAGGCCAGCTCTGCTCTTTTGCTCTCTCTTGCCAGTCCGTGGAAAAGCGGAAGGTTCCTGGGTGAGAGGGGAGGATGCCAGCATTAGCTTCGAGAGCTACACAACACTCCTGCATTTTACAAAGCCATGCAGGATTTAATCAACAGTTCATAAAAATGAGAACCTTGCTACAACATCTTGGTGCAAGTGGTTACGTGGTGGTCGGGAAGTTTCAAGAGTATCCTATCAGAATGACTTCAAAACTCGTGTTCTCTATTCACTACAGATGACAGCACCTTAAACTCATGCAGCTAATACCTCTGTGCGGCCCTCTGCTCTTCTCCTTCACTACAAAGGACTCCTGAGGAAGCACTCAGTTAAGTGAGCAAAGAACACACCAGAGCAGACCATACAGATGGACACTAAACTACAGACTCACGAGGCCAAGTCCTCAATTGGAATAAACTGAAATAACTCCTCAAAGCCAATGGTCTGTACTATTTACACAAAATGAAAAAATGTCTCAGAGCTTTGATCAGAATGCCAGATTATTTTTATAAGATCTTACTAATTAATTACAGTGACAACTGTAATAAATGAAAGCTGTACGATCAAGTCAAACAATCGCAAGAACATAAATCTCCTGTCTAGCACAAACTGATATATTGCAAATAAAATGTCTTTTTATCCCATCACAAAACCCCTATCCCATACAAATCAAGCACCTTGATTTTGATATCATGAAGCTTCATTTTGAATCAGCAAATTTAAGCTAACCAAGATATAAAGGCAAACAAACTAAGGACCTTTGCCACATCAAGTGAATGTTATAAGAGGTCAAGATGTTTGTGCTACTGAAAGGAAAACCTGTCACTTTTGCAATACATAAATAACATGGTAGTAACTGAGGACACGGGGGCTGGAATACACAACTGCATTCTTTCCACAGTTTTTATAATATACTCTACCCTGAGGACTTTATGCAAGTACTCTGTAGGGAATGAAAGGCTAGAGTTCATGTGAGTGTACAACATTCAGAGATGGTGCAGAAATCAAGCATTTCCTTAGAGAGTTCTTTTTAATTAATCAAATGAAATATGTTTGCAATATCTCCATGCTAAACACTGACATTTTATTCAAAAAAAGCCACACAATGGCTCTAGGCTGCAATAAATGCACAATAACTCATGCAAAAGCTTGGAAGCAGAGGTTGGTAGAATACAAGTGTAATAGGGCATTTTCAACCATACTGGGAACTGCATGTAGAATATAATATCTATTCTTTATTTCAACTGTGGTAGTATAAGAGTGGAACAGGATTTAAGCAGAAAAAAGCTGTATACCCTAGAAAAAGAAACAAGCATTAAGAAAAATAGAAGCCCTGGATTGTAGCTGTCCGCAAATGAGAGACTTTGTGAGGTAAGTCTGTGCAGATGGATCTACAGTAGCAAATACATGCACAGACACCGGGCCTTAAGCAGCAGTGAGAGCAACACCTGTGCTGTGTAACTGTGTGCAGGGCCTCCGGCACACGTTTGCCCTGGGCTGGATGGTCCTGGATGGGAACCAAACCCCACAGGGCACACACGATCCTATTAACAACACAGTTCCTTTTCATCGTTCAACAAAACCTTTGTATATGATTCTTGTATCTGATGTACACACTGTGACATCTAACAATTTACTCCTAAGGCCTTCGCAAATTTCGTGGTGAAGAGTTCCAATACATCTGATTAGCACTGATAATTACCTTTAAAATAACAGGGCTTGGAAATTCAGCACCCTGNGCCTCCGGCGCACGTTTGCCCTGGGCTGGATGGTCCCAGCCACAGTCTGTGGGATGTGCTGGGAACCAAACCCCACAGGGCACACACGATCCTATTAACAACACAGTTCCTTTTCATCGTTCAACAAAACCTTTGTATATGATTCTTGTATCTGATGTACACACTGTGACATCTAACAATTTACTCCTAAGGCCTTCGCAAATTTCGTGGTGAAGAGTTCCAATACATCTGATTAGCACTGATAACTACCTTTAAAATAACAGGGCTTGGAAATTCAGCACCCTGGCATCCCTGCCACTGATTTTTCCAGGACCTCATTTCCAACAAGAGTTCTGGCAGTTGCAAGCCACAACTGAGCTAAGAGTGGGCATATATTTAAAATCATATTGCGTAAGTCTTAGTTTTCTATTTAGCTCCCCTACACCATTGTTAAAGCTCTAGAGAGTGTCTGTAGCACCAAAGCTCTCCGCAGCCATCAAAGCTTTCTCAGGTTTGGATTCAATTTGCAAATGCACATATGCAGTTGAAATAATTGATGCAGTTGCCAGGCCCATTTTGGCAATAACAGTAAATGGTTTATAGGCAGTTTCAGAGCCCTGTCGCTTCCCATAAATGAAGGCATTTACGCAACAGTTTTGGTCATGCTGCTCCAAGATAACAATGCTAATATCCTTTTGGGAGATACCTGTGTGTTTTAGTCACTGCCAAGGTACCTCCTTCAACGATCTTCATGTGCAGCAGGGGAGTGTTAGTAAGCTTTTCTTAATGCCTAGACTGAGTAACGCTTTTCTGCCATGTTAGCCTATTATCTGCTTTCCATAAGCTCCTGTCTGGATGGGAGATCTCCCTTTACACGACTAACTGCTAATGTTGAGGTTTTCTAGCAGTCTCTTTCTGATTGCTTTGGCCCAGATTCAAACCATGTCCTATATCAGAACTTAGTCAAGGCTAGAAAATTGCTGCAGTGGCTCTTCTGTTGTAGATAATTCTTAGAGATTTTAATAATTTTGCTTTCCTTCTGAACCCTCTTCTCACAACGTACATTTGTTACTTTATTTTATATAGAATGCTGTGCATCTCACCTACCCAGCAAGTAGCTAATCCTCCACCTCGGCTACCTGAAAATCACTCAGAATCCCAAATTTTATATAATTAACCAAAAACAAAGCAAGTATCTGTTTTCTCTTGTGGAAGGCAAAGCTCAGAAAGAAAGGCTTTTAGTTTTTTATGAGATAACTAATAGATTCTTTTCTCCTAATGTGCACTTCAGATTCTTTTCTCCTGATGCTGAGAGTGAAGTACTCTTTGTGCATCTTTGTGCATCACTGAGAGCATATCCACAGTTTTACCCTGGTGGAACATCTGATGGTGTTGGTCTTATCTTCCAGGTTTCACTATTTTGCTTCCCCTCAGCCCCGTGTGCTAGGCAGGGCATCTGGCATAGCTCTAAGTTCTGCCTACTCAAACTTACCCAACATAAGCCTCAAGTCACAAGGGTTCATTGCAAATATTTTTCCCCCTCAAATACACTACAAAGAGATAAGAATTACCAGAAGAAGAAGGGTTCAAGGGTACTGTTTTGAGTGCAGACCTTCATCTAGGAAACAGTGGCTTCTAGTTTGGCTGGAATATCAGCATGCCAAAATGATTAATCCTTCATCTTGAGAATTCCTCAAGGAGGAAGACTAGAGGACCCCACAACTGAGAGACATGAATAAAGTGCTGCTAGTGCTTTGTTTTTCACCCACTGAAAAAATGAAAGATGTTCTAAGCTAAAGATGTATTCTCCAGGTCCTTTCCATTATGCTGTCAGCTGCAGAAAGGAAAAAAAAATGTGAAATTGGCAGAAAATATGGGGAAAAAAAAAGACTTCATCCAGGTTGATAGTGCCTATCTTTTGCTGCAAATGTGTTGCGTGAAGTAGCAGGGAGTTGCTTCTTGGCTATGCACATAGTGGACATCCATTTGATGATACCAGTCCTAGAAGTAGCTGGACTGGGTCCCAGAGTGGAAACTTGGCACTTGCCTACATGTTGAGGACAGTGGAAGCTGTTCCTCCTGCCACCGATGAGAAATTGGTCATATCTGTTGGCCCTTTTTCATAAGGGTGGACTCGTGGCTGTAAACTGCTGACATGGAAACAGTTTGCATTTGCTCTGCAAGATCTTTAGGGCTTTATGCACAGCAATGAGCTCCTTGCTGTTGTTATCTACAGAAATACCTGAGATGCCATTTATGCCACCAAGCAGAGACTCTAGCAGGGAACATGATCTTCTCATGCAGATGGTTCCTATAAATGACAATATGTGCAAGACAAAATCTAGGACAACACTTAGGAAATGCTTCTATGACAAATGGGCTGATGAAAAAGTAAATGGGCTCCTGAGAGAGGTATAGGCTGAGGGACTGGAACACATGTGAGCTGCTGAGAAACTGGCAGTGTGCTCAACAAATTGCTCTGCTGTTAGTTCACTTCCAGAGGCTGTGCAAGTTACAGGAGTTTAACCTATGAAGTCATTTCTGGCTTACCTTTTGGGGAGATAGGCATACTATCTGATTACATAGGAAGCCTACAATTAGACACCATCGCTTCAATTACATTCACTCTGACACTCTGGTAGCTCCAGGGTCTCTGACTTCCCCTTTCTGGGGGGGATGTCCTGATGCTACACTGGTGTGAGGCAGGCACCACATACCCTGTACGCTGCGATCTCCCTGGAAAACCATCCAGGCCATTTGGCCCAGAAAGGTGCAAGGGATGGTGAGCCACCAGAATAAGCAGGACCTCAAGAGATGCAGGGCCTGGTACACCCCAGCGGTCTGCTGTAGCACACACAGACACAGGATTTGTGTCTCTGAGGCTCTCCACAGGGGCTGACCTTAGCAACGCTAAGGTTCCTCTTGTTAGCCCTCCAGGAAATGTTTATTTACACAGGCTTTTCCTGAAGATAGGTGTTGTGTAAGACTTTCTTAGCTGAGGGATGGGGCATTTCAGTTCTATGGCTATTTTGCCAACCTACATGTTGGTGACAACATGTACTGTAAAAAGGGAGGAGATACCAAAATTACACTCTTGTCTGAATATTTTTACCAACAATTGCTAGCAGTAGTGTGCCACAGAAAGGGTTTAAAGTCCCATTNGACAATTGCTAGCAGTAGTGTGCATGACGGCTGCCACAGAAAGGGTTTAAAGTCCCATTTCTTTATTTTAATTAACTGATTCACCCTGTACCTTTCACACATGATCAGCGTCACTCCATAGTCACATCTCCCTATTTTTTGTCAGTGAGTCCCATAGGAAAGAATAAAACATTCTTTAGCGGGGAAAAAGAGTGACTACAGAAATCCAAAATCCCTGGGGGAAATGCGGGGCAGAAGTAACATCCCAAACATCTGACACCGCCTCAGCACCTTATTTGAAGCTTTCTAATATCTCTTCCCTCTTTGATGTCCCTCTTCCACGATGTGAGATTCATGCTGGTTTCCACATGTGTACTGAAGGGTTCTCATTCAAGGCCCTGGTGTTCAAGGGCATAAGTAGCCTGGGAACAGTGTGCAGTGTAAAATTAGGCATTGAAAATTCCTACCATCAACTACTGGTTTTGGCTGGGAACTCTTCAGACGCAGTGAGGGCCTGAAACGGGTCCGGTCATTGAAGCTCCAGCTTTTCTGAACCTTGGTCGGGCTCCCTTCCGCAGCAATGTCGGTGCTCGGCGAGCGGCGATCCCCGACCGAAGACTGCCTGTTCTTAATGCTCTGACCTCGTGGGCTGGCCATCCGGACCCGCTCCTTGAAACTTAACTTTTGACTGTGAAGAAGAGAAATATATTTTATTCCATGGGTCCTGCACTCCATCTTCTTCTATCATATCTATGCAAATAATTTCTAATAATTTCTAAAAATTCTAAGCAGTATGAATAAGTTACTTCTGCACTTTTATTTTCATGGAATTTATTTCACCTGAGAATGAAACTGATCTGAAATAATTGTTGTTTGATAGCAGTATAATCAAAAACTGTCTATCTTACAAGACAGAATAATGTTGTAATGGAAATTAAAATTAACAAATAGAAACAAAATTGAGCAAAAGATTACAGATTAATCTCTATTTTTTATTATTTGAATTTTTATCTGCTTTGTTTGCATTTTAGTTAGCCCAGCTCAGTGCATTTCTGACCATTTCTACAAATAAACAAAGAAGAAAAAGTATTTATTATTACTGCATGCCATGTAGGGTTTTTTTGTAAGCAGGCAGGAATATTGCTGTTAGTACTCATGCTTTTCGAGATGTGGCACTTTCCAACATTTCATATGCATAGTTAGTGAACACTCTTATTCAGAATCCCTTGTTACAGCACTTACTTGGACAAGACAAAACCAGGAGTAACAAGACATCCAGGAGAGGATTGTGATCAGTATGTTGACTGATTAATGGAAATGTAATGTTACACTGTGTGCTCAATAAAGTCATTACCTGAGATTACGCTGGGAACTTGTCACCTGCAGCAGGCACTTCTTTTAAGATAGTTACCACAGCCCAGCCAAGCTAATGATTGTGACTCCTTGATCAAAGGTGGCCTGTAAGCTTACACTTGGCCAACAGTAAACTGGCTATTTTCCTTCCTGTGCTCATGACCTTCCCATTTCAGTCAGCTGAATGTAACATATGTAGAGTTTCTACTTTCTCAGTGCTTAAATTACATTTCTTAACATCTGAAAACATAGGTAGGATCTGTTGTAGTCACCCCAACTATCTGCATATATTTTTCATTATCTAGCACTTTTTTTTTGGCTCTTGTTTTGTTCTGGCTCTTCTTGAAGCAGAAGGCACAAAGGGAAAAGAAAAACTTGCTTTGGAAACAAACACATTTTTTATCTATTAGGTTAAGTTCAGCTACCTGTACAAGGGAAAGGGTTTTCCTGATCAAAGGTCAACCCTGTTCTTTCAAGGGAAGAGATGGAACAGGTGATGCTTTAGGCTGACTGCAACGCAGTAGGATTTGGGGGGTTCTTTTAGAATACCTATGGCAAAGACAGTCTGCCTGTAAATTATATTTCAATCTGAAGTTGAAGCACTTTCTAGCTTCCCCACACTCTCTGCATTTAACTTGGGCAGGTCATTCGGAGATGTTTTTCAACAGAAACGATTTTTGCAGCTAATTAACTAACACTAAAGTGCATTATTCCTTTCTTAAATATTTAACCAACTCCGCTCTGAAATACAGCGTTAATATGTAATTATATGAAATGGAATGTAATTATAAATTTCTGTGGCTGTGAAATGTTGAGATAATCAGATATCTTCTCCAGGCATAGCACAGCAGAGCACAGCATTTCAATCTGAATGCAGACATCACTGAGACTTGAAAGGATGCAGTTTGTTGCAGGCAAAGCACATGCTGAGACACTTATAATGAACTAAGTTTCAAGAATGCTATAAAATAAGCATGACAACAGAAAGATTATTAGATAAATGTGTTTCTATATGGCATGTTGAATCACTTTAAGGAATATATTTAGTATAATTTCTCAATCTAGCCCCCTTCCTCTTGAAACAAACACATGATGGTGCTGGAAATGTCATCTCTTTCCATTGCAAATTGTTACCCACACCTGCAGGACTGGACCCTGTTTTGTTTTCAATGCAAAAGATTCTCAGAACCAATTATTTGAAAGAAAAGCAAGTTCCAAAATGTATTTTTCAATGAAAATTACATTTATGAGTTAATTGCATTTCAGTTCTGGAATCTTTTGAATTGTAGGATTTAATGAAAATATAATCTGGGAAGTATTTATTAGCCACATTATTGCATATTATACAGCATGAGCAACACAATCAAAATGAACTTCTTACAGGTATTATCTCTAGGCATGCGTTCCACGTGCTGTATTTACTCATCTTAGGGCTGAAATTTCAGGAACAGTAATTCAAACATGAAATCAATTTATTAATTTCTTTGCAAACCTTACAAGTAAAAAAAAAATTCTGGACAGCTCTCTTCCTCTTGGACTAATTAGAATGAAAGGAAAATCGATAAGCTAGTCATAATTCAGATTGGTATGAGTCATAATTTTTGTTTTATTATCACGCTAACTCCAAACTAAAAATGAAAACAGAAAAATGAAAAAAGCACACATGTTCTTATGGCAATTAACTTCTACTAATGTAAACAGTGTCTGCCTTTAAATGACTTGGGCACATAGTTATAGGCTCATTTCATCTACAAAAACTGTGTGATACACAATGGCTACTTAACCTGAGTATCTTTAGTTCTCCAACTCAAAGCAATGAGCCAACGGCGAAAGAAACAGTAGTCACTTCATCTGTACTAGAGACATTTGCTGAATTGCAACACCGAGAATGAAAATATTAATTTAAAATGCTGACTTCACACCCGAAACCTGCTGTTTGCAGTAATGGCAGTGTAATTGCATGCCAAGGACCCATGCTGAGAGCGCTGAACCAAGAACAGGATGGGGATTTAGAAACTCTGGTTTGGCTTTTGAGTTTTTCCAAAGAGACCAGCTGTAGCAGTTCCCCACTCTGGGATCACTGTTCCTACCCTGAGACTGGTGGGAAATGCTCAGGAGTGGCCTTTTCCAAAGTCCCTGATCCTGCTCGACTCCCCGGCACAGGCAAAACCTGCACTGGTGGCAAGGTGAGGAATTAATTCCCAGGCCCAGGAGAAGAAAACCACTGTCCTTGGAAGCACCATGTCACAAGACCTCCCATCCATGGCAGGTAACCCATCAGAAGGAATCACTGAATCTATGCATTTTTCAGGCATCTTGACCATTTTTTTTCTCGCAGTGAAAGGGTAGTTCCTGGCTTCTGATGGCCTGTTGCAATAGAAGTGGAGACCATAGACCACTTCTATGACATTTCAAATGTCTTTGGACCTTTTTTTTTTCATACTTGAATTAGTGGCCACTGAAGCTTTTGGGCCCTTTACTCTGAATTTAGTGTTGGTTGGATTAGTACTGTTCCCGCTAACAATCCTTCATCTCCTGCAGGACTTCGCCAAGGCCATTTCTTCTCTTCCCTTCTTCTCATTTCACAAAATATTCAAAGGGAATGACTTGAGTTAACGTGAGTTTGTTAATATCCTTGGGAAATTCACAAATTCCTGAAAATCACCAAACCCAATCGGAACACTGGTCCAGAAGGCAGAAACACAGAATCTGAAAAATGGATGTCTAATACTGTCTGCAACACAGGGACTTCCAAATCAAGCCTAAATGACAAGGATTTGAGAGAATCACAACTGCTCCTGGTCCTCTATATATTATTTTAGATTTGTGTCTATGATAAATCTTTCCTGATTGGCATTTTTTTTTCTAGTTAGTTTCTCTACACAGTTACTTTCAATTGCAATCTTCCTTAGCAGTGGCGATCTCTTTGGCCCAAGTGATAAACTTCCCTTGAAAGCTGCAGGCTTGGGAATATCTTCACAACGACAATGCTGGAGTTTTGAAGCACATTTCAGTGGAGATCAGTTACAGCTGGAACCTCAGAGAAGGATGCTAATGATTTCTCTCTAATCTTTTGCCTTATGAAAGATGAGTTGTAGGATCTGACCACTCGTTCTTCCTGATCAGGATATGCACCAACCATTCACTTCCCTCTGACAGCAGAGGACTTTGTATTTTTTTTTCTCCCTAAGTTTTGTCTTTTCCATCAGTGACTTATGAAAGAACTGTGTTTACCGACACTAGAGGTCACTGTAGCTTCACTGCAGGAGCACTGAACGCTACTCGTGATGGATCAAATGACTAGATTTTATTTTAATTGATAAGTGCCGATGAACCTTTGTTTTTCCTGATTGTACTTATAGCTCTGTCTCTCTCCCACGGACCATCTTACTAAAATTTTTGGTTAGCTGTGCATCGCTTCAGTTCTCCATCCCGCTCCCCTATTTCCCCTTCTACTTCCATTAGATTTGTGATCACATTCATCCTGTGCCCTGCTTCAACCTCAGATTTGCAGCACCTTCTCACCAGTTGCAACCTATGATCTGTTTTTCAGCTTTTCAATATCAGCAATCAAATGTAAATGTCAATTTCCAGCAATTAATTTCAATAAATATGAATGTTGATTCTTATCAAGCCAACATATGACTTCACTGAAATTAAGCTAAATAGGACAGTAAAGTCTAATGCCTAAAGCTTAAATGTTTAAGTCTTCTCCACCAGTCTCATGCTAGAAGCATGAACCCAAGAAATATGGTGTTATATCTCATACCTTCAATGAGTAATGACATGAATTTTAAGACATGTCTAAATTTTCAAATAGAAAAAGTTTCATTTTTGTGCATTTTTTATTTTTCAAAACAGTTTTTGATGTATAGAAACTATTTTGCTTCATTTTTATTATCAGTTTGCACTTCCATTGATTTTATTTTTTAATATGGAAAAATTGTAATAAACGTTAGTTATAAATCAAGAGATTTCTCCCTTAAGATCCCTTTAAGATCTCCTTAAGATCTAAGAATTACCATTTTTGGTAAGAGACACAGTTTCAACAGAATTCAGCTGAAGCAGATGGTTGTTTTCACATACATTTCTCTACCTTACAAATATAGGACGCAGGCACAGCTCCTAAAGCCGTGTCCAAGGGGATTCTTCTCAATAGCAACTATATGTTTTAACAGTTGATATTGCCTGGTATGTCATATCTTATATTCCTTACCAATTATTAGTCATGTGACAGAGAACTTAACTACTATGGCTATAAAAATCCTCTTGGACTTGGGGAAATGGCACTACCCAAATATTCAACCACTGTTGCAGGTCTCAGCAGGAAAGTACATTCCGAAAGTTCAGGTCTCAGGCAGAGGTGGAAAATGGAAACCATGACGTGCTACAGTTGTCCGACCGGATGAACTTCTGAGAACGGTAGTATTGCCATTGTATTAATGTCATTGCAGGCAACAAGCAAGGAGGGGAATTACAAGCATTGGAAAAAAAAAAAAAAACATGAGGAGTCCTTTGGAGAAGAAAGGAACTTTAAAGCACTGAGAAGGGAAAGTCAATGCATCATGCACCTGATGTTAGTTGGCATTCTCAAACATCAAGTGAATAGGCAGGATGCTGAATACCTATGTTTCCGAGGGGTGTACATCCTGAAGAGCTTCTGTTTATTACTACAAAGCTTACTGGGAGTGAGGGGAAATAGAGGACCATGTTACTAAGCAATCTGCTACCAGGTAGGGGTTAGGTTTTCCAAATCAAGTTAGATTCTTGATCGCAGGTTGTTTCTTTTTTCATGTGATGCATGCAAAGATAATAATTAAATAATTAAATCTACATTTAGAAACAGAGATGATACAGAAGCATGTGGAGAGAATTCCAGAGTATGATGTACTTGAGTGTCTCAGAGCAGGGGATGATAACACATGTTTTTCCCCAAGTTCCTATTCTAGCAATACTCAACCATATTCCACCAGAGCAAGTTGCCTGAGTGGCTAATCCTTATTCAGGCCCACTATTTATTTAAAATTATAAAAGAAGCCTGCACTAGATGGGTGAAATTAGTTCTTTGCAGAAAACCAATGCGTGGAATGCACAGAGCTTAAAAATACTTGTGTTCTCAGTGTGTTGTAAGATTCATCGGTCTTGAGCTGGTTCCCTGCACAGAAAGAACTTCAGTCACCATGTATAATGGATCAGAAATAAATAGATATAGATATAGTGAAATCCAGATCAATATCTACAGATTTATAGATACAATTAATTTAACATATAGGATTTTAAACTGCTTTCACAGCTCGGACAGAGTTAGAGTCCAGAGCTAACCCGATTGCAGCAAGGAAAACACCAGAAAGACTGCCTGCCATTAATTACTGTGATAAATGATTAAGTAGAACACATATGATCTTCTGAGAAACAGAAAATAGAATGTGTTTAACATATTTGTATTAAAATGAGCATGAAGCTGCAGCCTCAGCAGCACAGTGCTCTTTCTTAAATACCCAGCAACCTAATTTAGCTACCTAAAGAAACACTGCAGGTCTCTAAATGATGAAGTGCAAAAAAATATGTTTGTATACACAGAATTCATTTTAATAGGTAATAAAAATGATCTTTTACCTAAAGCAAGAAATCTTTTTCTGCACTATTACTAAAATGGAGTAAAGAGCAAAAAGCATATTCAGAAAGCAATCCAATGCACTGCTGGTATCAACACATCTTAATTTGAAGAGTGAAACAAGCAGCAGCTTACTTAGTTGACACAGCATCCCATGCAAGTCACTCAGCATTGCAGTAAGAAAGAAGTTAAATAGTCGAGGACAGTTACCTCTAAGTACGTTGCAGCAGTTTTTGCATTTACACTTTTACCACAAAAGACCACATACACGACATATTTTAAATGATACAAACATTAAAGCAATATATCAACATAAGAATTATAAACAGCCATTGACAAAAATACACCTTTTTAAAAAGCACTGAGTGGCCCGTAGGTTGTTTACTGTAGACCAGGATCTCAGAAAAATGTTAAAATTGTGGGTTGGAAAATGCACGCTGCTATTTCTTTTGTAAAAGCATAGGTTCATCTTGACTTTATAAATGCAGTTTTTAATAGGCTATTTGGTAGAAATCACTAGAAAAAAAGTCTTTAATATTGTGTTAACAAGATATTGTGTTAACAAGTTCATTTTTATACCTACCCTAGTACACAGCAGTAACAGCACAAAATAAATAAGATTTCTTGAAGAATGAAATATAAATTAAAAAAAAAAAAAGCTAAATCATTGGCTTCTTTTAAAATCACAATTGTTATCACTAAGTGGGAGTCTTCAATGTAATTTTCATAGCAGGGTGTTTCTTGCATCTAGCTCCTACTTCTCATAAGTAAATTTGTCTCTGCAAGTGCTCACTGGTGAAGCTGGGAATAAATTGCCCTTTCTTAAAGCTCTGCTTTGGAGATGGTAACGTAAGGAGATGCACAACTACTTGCTGCCAGCTTGGGTCTCACCTTTCAAAAGGCAAAGGTGACTTGTTATTGCTGGAGTAGTGCAGACAAGAAGGTGTGACGGAGCCGTCATGCTTACACGAGGTGGGTCCTGGCTGGCAGGCAGCGGGGTGATGTCTATGAGCTCCCGCAGGACGGGCGCTGCGGACAAGCAGGTAAGCTGCTTGCGAAGCAGAGCAAAGCCAGTCATCCCGAGGGACTGTTGTCCCAGGAAGAGCCAGGACCTGCCAAGGGATAGGGGCCCTTGGTGCCGGCAAGGCCACGTGCCTTCAGGTCTATCTTCACCCTGTAGCATCCCCCCGTGATGCTGCATCGTCCTTCCCCAGAGCCGGAGCCTGGGCAGACTGCGCTGCTCCTCATCTGCTGCGGCTGCACCGAGAGCAACGTTAAAACACACAGCTAAAAAGATAAAACCTAGTTTTCCCATGAGAAAACTGAGACAAAGAAGCAAATCCCTGCAGCTCTATCCTATCAGTGTAAGATAAATACAAATCAGTTCTGTCTTTATTATCAGTAAAGTCTTACAGTTCATTGAGCCTATTGTGCAGAACCATTTAAAACTCTTTAAGGAGAAAAAGATTTAGAAGATATAAGAAATAAAAGAAGCTACAAACCTGCTAGAAGCTTCCCCTTGTTCTTTTCTTCAGGTCAGGGAGTGGGAGGGAAAACATATTTGTTATGCAGATAGTAATCACATTAGTTACAGATGATGTTAGATATATGCTAAACTGTAAATGGATATGTTAAATAAAGTAATGTACAACACACACATTACAGGGCAACCACAAAAACATTCAAGCAAGACTTGTAACTACAATGCTTTTGAAAAATAAACTTTTCAGTTGTTTTAACACATGCATAACATGCTTCGTACATACCACTGCAGACTGAGTTGGCAAAGCACTTAGGCAAAATGCATTGCTGACACATATATAACAGAAGGCTATAGACTCTTATTAGATAAGGTTATTTCTAGCAAATAAAATGGTTTAATTTTAGGAATAAAATGGTTTAATTTTAGGATATTACAGCAATATGCTTATTTAAAATAACAATTAGATGCACTTTTTGAGGGGCAGTCGTTTTAGAATTTTTTAGGTGGGATACAGCTTCATTGCTTATGTAATTATTTATATAATTTCATATCTATTTATTTATACAAATGTTGCCTTCAATCTGCTTGTATATGGCAAAAGAATTGCTCACTTAAAATCAATATTCCATGTAACTTTTAATCTAAAAGCACCTTTTAGTTTGAAGTATTTTGGAATTATACTTGTGGTAATGGATTACTTAGGGCTCTGTTCTTGTCAACTCTTTGAAATTCAAAGATCAGCTTTGGGTACTCAGCCAAACCTGTATTTGGCTGAGCTTTTTGGCACACAATTACCTTTTTACTGTCATGTGGATGTTCATCACCCAGTTTTGAGAGAAACCACTAATTCTCTTGAACTGTCTGCAATAACAACAGTTAGGACGCTTATCATAGCTTTCCTATAAGACTCTAATTGCATTTCTTTTTGATCTTTATCTAATACCTTTTATTCCCTGACTTGTGCCCTGTATAGGATCAATCAGTTTACTACCTTCTGCTAAATCTTATTCTAGTGAACAGTGAACTAGTGAATTGTCTTGGACTACCAGTGCTCTGTGAATTTTCACCCAGACAAATACACAAATAAAAGAAAATACATATATAGACTCCTCTTATTTGTCAAACTGTGGGATCAAGTCTATTAGGTTACCTTCCACTGGCTATGTGCATAATGGGGGGTGTGATTTCCTCTAAGGAGACACCAATTGCAATGATGTTTTCTCCCCCCTAGACTTATACATAGGTACAATCTGGGCAAAGAATATAAAAATACTAATGAACTTCAGGAATGAGCTCTATATTAATATTATAACTTCTTCCTTGGTGAGAATTTGGTAGTGGGCTAACAAATATATTGATTTTAATTGATAAAAGGAGAAATCCCATTCAAATGTCTATTTGCTTAAAAGATTGTGGATCCTAACACAGAAGTGACTGGACGAAGAGATGTGCAGGCCGTGGCACAAATGATGAGGGATGGAGCCTCCAAGCAAGTCTGCTTTTGGGCACGCAGCCCACTTCCAGAGCAAGTGGAAGGGGCATTTTCATTGCCCGCCCAGATGCCCATCCAGAACATTTAGCAGAAGAGCAGCTGGTGCTGAGCCACGGGAAGCAGGGCTTGGGGAGAGGCCAGAGCGGGACGTGCAGCGGGTGTATTTGGGGAGCTCTGGCAGTGAGTTGGGCTCCCTGAGATCAGGAACCTTCATCCCTGACCTTCAGTGGGGACAAACTGGAGTTTATATAGAGTGACATGGATTTATACCAGAATTGGGCTCAGGATCAAGACTGAAGGGAGCCCGTTTTGCCCAGCAATAAGCAGCACTCCCCAGGGGATGTGTTCTTCTTTGAGCCTGTTATAAATAATAATACATTTTGACCAAGAGCAAGCAGGAGGAATTAATGCAACTTCAAAATGGAGACTGTGAGTATTAGTGGGTCCTGATCGCTGCTAAAGCACTGCTGCTGGGAACATGGATAGTGGGAAAATGTTAACCTCAACATATGAATTTTTGTGACAGAGAATGTTTCTAATGCCTGTGTTCAGTGATACATTTCAAGATAAATGGAAATGACTTTTGTTTGTCCCACTGTACTAGGCTCCTAGATAATACTGGCCTGACTTGTTAGTTGAAATTTTTAATGAGAGGACTTGAGAAGACAAAACAAGACAAAACAGACAAATAACTAATTCTCTAAAAGCTTGAACAGACATCAAGAACAGCACCAGCTGCCATAGTTGTACCTACTTTGTAGGGCTGCAGGTATGCAAGGCCTTCAAATGAGGCTTCCAGGTAGCAATGGAAACCGATTTCTCATCAGCCGCATAACTACGCCATACACACTACGTGCAGGATATATGATAAAAAAGAAAAACAAGGCAAGAGGGAGCAGGGGATGAAACAAAAAATTGAAAAGCAGATTAGTAACCAATACAAGTCATGGCTTTCTTTTATCATTCATAGCACTGATACATGCCTGAGGGGAGGAAGAATACTTTCATAATATCGCCAGGTGGCTGTCAGGTTTGTTCGGCTGGCATCAGTAGAATAAAACCGCCAAGTAGCCTGGTATGAGGAAACAATAGAAAAGCACAAAGGAACCAAGAACATGAAGTGCCAATGCCACCGCACTGAGTATGGAGAGAGCTGCGTTTGCTCAGACTGGGATGTGAGCTACCACATCGACACAGAAAATATTGCTACCAGTCGAAACCTAGCCATGCTTTGGTGCATCGTAACATGGTAAAGTGAAAATCACTAGCTGTGTGGAAGTGCTAAAAGATATTCAGCCCATAAAGGAGCTCAGTAAGTGATGCAATGACTTCAGTGTGAAAATATCATAGGGGAAACCCACGCACACGTGCAGTCTGAGGTAAAGAAAGTATCATAATACGTTTTGTAAACAATACTGAAAACCAGACAAAAAACATTTAGAAGAAAAGTGAAGTATTCTCTGTGGTTTTGAACTTGCTGAATGTTTAAGACTGAACTAAATCATCTCAAAGGTGAGACCAAAGCAGAACACTGAATTTAGATTTCACCATTTAGATTTATAACTGCATGTGGATAGTAAGACATATCCTCAGTTCAAAAACTGGTAAAGTTTCCCTGATGTCAGCATAATATATTAATATGGACTAGCTGAGCATCTGTGCTGACACCGTGTAAAATTTCCTAGATATCTTTCCTTTCTTCATTCCTTTCTTCCCATAACACACTGTCCTGTGACAGTGAAGCTACATAGGCATAGACATGTATAAACCAAAACCCAACAGATGTCAGGTGGTGATCCTGGTTAACTATTGCTTGAAAGGTCTCTCTGGGTCCTTTGCTCTGATACTTGTGGCATCAGCCTGGATGATAGAATGGAATTCTTAGATTCTGATTCTTCAGAATCAGATTCTTCTGATTCTTCTTTTTTTTTTTCACTCTATCTGGTGATTTATATTTGTATGAAGATTGTACGAAGAGAAACATAGAGTGCAGTTCTCATTTAGCAATGTTTAACATTGGCAGCATGGAAAAGCCAAAGTAGTCTTAGTATTATTCCCATTCTACACTAACCCTAAACCCAATGCATTTAAAAAATGTAGACTCCTTGAACTAGCATTAGCTTTAAAAACTATTCAGCTGCAAACAGGCACTTTCTGTTGCTGCCATTGAACTTGCAATAAAATGAAAAAATATTACATATATTGCCATGTTATGCTGGATGTTGCAGGGTATAATTAGGAGTTAAGTCAGTAAGTCTGGCTTCCTGTATACTTAAAACCATTGCATTTCACACAGGCATCCTGCTTTGACCCTAACACCATAGAAATAACTGTAAAAACACATCTAGTCTTCATCACCAGATGAAGAAAGTGTCACTTACTTTATAAGCTGTTCCACTGGTTAATCATTCTCAGTGTGCATTATTTTTAATATGAAACTGTTTGGTTTTGGCTTATAACCAGAGATATTTTTTATGCTTCCATCTGCTACATTAAGTAGCCCTGCAGTTTCCAGCATTTTCTCTACGGACTTTTACATTCAAATAATATTCACACTAAATATTTCTTATGATCTAAACAAACTGGGAAAAGTATGTCTGTATTATACAGTTCAGTTTTAATCAGTGATTCAACAGTGTACAGTGGTAACATCAGCAGCCCCCTGCTTACTGCCTTTCTGTTACTTTAGCTAAGGACTGCAGTAAGACTTGTCAAAGCAACATGTGAAGCTTTTGATTCTTCCCCTCTGCTTCTCCTTTGCTCTTCTCACCTGAGGTCAGATTCTTTCCAGAGGCACTAATATTTGGGTATGTGCCTATAGTGATAGCCTGATTTCACTGTTCCTAGATGTAGTTTTGTATTTGGTATGCTGAGGATTTGGTTGGAATCCTTCCAGCCTGATCCACCCAGGCCACTCTGGGGCTTCCAAATCCCAAACTCATCACTAATGAATACGTTGAACAACCTTTACCCTTCACACCCTTGGGATCCCACCTAGAATGTTTTCTGCTCATGATGATTCTTCCCACTAAGAGTCACTTTTTGAGACCAGTTGGTCATCTTCTATTAATCTATTTAGCAGGTTGTTTTATAAATATTTGGTTGTACTGTCATATGATAATAAAATAAGCTACCTATCAAGTTTAGATCTATTATATCTTATTTCTCTGTCCACTTAACTTTAATTCCATGAAAGAATTAAGAGTAAACGTGGCTGAAAAGATAATTCTACAGTATAATAGACACAAAATGAATTGATTTATAGTTATTAATTATTCCAATAAATGTTAAATATTAACATTTAACAGTATCAACAATTTAACCATCACTGAACAAAAATAATGGAAACATTAACTTGAGGAGTGCTTCAAAGACCGATTTTCATCTGTCCTGAACTTATAATGGAACTCTAGTATATTTATACTCAGCTATTTTATTTCAATTTATTTTTTCATTTTTATCAGAATGAAAAAATAGCA
The DNA here is from genome assembly GCA_013389825.1 of Crypturellus undulatus. Lineage (NCBI taxonomy): Eukaryota > Metazoa > Chordata > Aves > Tinamiformes > Tinamidae > Crypturellus > Crypturellus undulatus. The sequence continues at coordinate 142,124 of VWPW01010637.1, forward strand.
TATGTGGCACATACAAAGCACTTGCTATCCCAAGAAAGTAAATCAAGATGTTAGAAGACTATTTTCCTTATAAATTACATTTTAACTAGCTATTGCCTATTAGGCTAACTATTAACTACTAAATTCAATTATCTAAATTCCTTTCTAAGTTAACTATAACTGTAAGTTAAGGAAAATAAATGCTTCAAAGCAGCTGTTAAAACTAGCAGATATCACGCTGCTTTTAGTTTTTTTTTTTTTTCTAAAATGTTGATCCGTACTATTCTGTTACTGTGGTATCTGAAACCATTTCAGACAGTCTCAGGGATTTCAAAATTGCTAGAGCCTACATTTCTACCTTCTGATTTGAATGTCATTGAAAGCAATTTTCGGTACAGGACACTTTTCATTCTCACCAAGTGTATCACTCCTGGAGCACTCTCAACACTTTAGTAGTGAAAAGTAATGTAATATAAGTAAGAGTGCTCTGCTGTCAGTCCAGTTGTCTAGGGATGAATTCTGTATTTCCAAGTAATTCACTAACTGCAATGAACAAAGAGGCATGCAGTTGACATCCTCTACTTGGTCCCTTGGTTATGGAAAGGACTCATGAATGTCACTCAGTAATGCTGTATACAGAATTCTAGAACCACAAGGCAATTACAAAAGAAAGAACTAAGTTATTTCATGGAACCATTCAATCCATCAAACATTATTTCCACAAAAGTTTCCAACCCGAAATGATAAAATATGCTTCAGACATGTATTTAAATCCTCACAATTATCTTTTAATTGATTTCATATTTTCTAGAGGTCATCTAGTCCCTGGATTCCTTCTTTTCTCAAAGTGTTTCTGACGATGCTGTTCCTGCACTTTTAATGCAAATCCTGAGCCAAGGATGCCCTGCAATACAATACACCACTTCATCATTACATAGGGAGCTTTTGTAGGTGTTTCTTTTCCACGTATGCCCATAATGAATGGCAAAGGCTTTGTTTGATACGATTACTTCAGAAAACACATTTATTACATTACACGGCTTAATGGGAGGACTAGTACAGAGCAAGACAAGAGACTCCCTACTGAAATCAGCCCATCAGCCCACTGGCAGCTCATCCTTACTATGTTACACAGTGTTGGTGATCAGTCTTTTGCTTTTGCTTTTAAAAAAGTTAGAATATGCCTTGCTTAACNAGCAAGACAGGAGACTCCCTACTGAAATCAGCCCATCTGTGGCACTAGCACTGGCAGCTCATCCTTACTATGCTACACAGTGTTGGTGATCAGTCTTTTGCTTTTGCTTTTAAAAAAGTTAGAATATGCCTTGCTTAACAGAGTAACACCATTTCCTCTCACTTCTATCTAAATAATCTTCCTTGTTCCTTTGACAGGGTATGAAAAAAGGCGGATGCTGTAATCTCTCCCCTTTTGGCTATTTTTTTAACATTGAATATGTCAGATAAATTGGACTCCTGCTGAACAGAACCGAAGCCTGAGAACTTTTCCCTTACTTGCAATGTATGCATTGCAAGTATGTATGCAATGTATGCATTGCAAGTAAGAATACTTCCACCTGATTCTTAGTCAGGATAAAGTATACTAGGAATAAAAGTTCTGACTTCTCTAATGCACAAAGTTGTTTTTCACACATTCAGCTTTATTCCCTGGCAGTCCTGCTAAAACTACCTTTTCTGGGAGTGGTGACTAGGTAACAAAGAGAATTAATTACAGTAGCTGCCATTAAATGTCAAGATTCACAAACAGGTAATGCATTATAATTATAATACACTGTGATATGTCAGAGATACTAAAATACTCTCTATTCTTAAAGTAAGAAAAGCATGTAGTATTCTAAATGATTCAGTACTACTGGCAAATGCTGTTTTTTAATGTTGGCTTGTCTATATGATTAAAAACAAATCATTACTGTACCATGCATTTTATAACGGTCTATAGATAATGCATTTCAGTATTAAAATACTGATTTTCCACATGTATTATGCTGGATGTAATACAACAAAATAGACATGTCACTTCTGATTTCATGCTTATTCAAAACTCACTTAAAAAAGAAAGGAAATTTAGTCTTTCACAGTTGGATACCAGAGTCAAAAATGAGATGTTATTTCTGGAACTTAGTCGTTAGATTATTCCCATTTGCATTAAAGTCTTTTTAATATTAATAAAAGTACTAAAAATAAACTGTCATGGCTATTTATTAACATTCACAGAAAACAATAATTGCATTTTTGCATTCAACTATGATAAAATTTGCTTGATTTAATGCCTTCTGCTGCCGTAAACTAGTAGTCTGAACATAGTCATACTAGAAAACCTGTTAGAAATATTCCGCTTTTTTTCAGGAGACTAATTCAGAAAAAGGTATCCGCTGAATTATTTCAAAATTCCAAAAAGAAAGAAGAAGTATAATTCTGCAATTGAGATGCAATGCACAAGAAAAAAAAAAGAATTTCATCCTTACAAAGTGCTACCTAATTTAGGATTATTTCTCAGTTTTGTTCTTACCAGTCTCACAATGACAGCAATGACAGCAATAGCTACAGTCCTTTCATTTGGACTTCACCAATGTTGTCACAGATAAAAAAGACATTAAACAGTTGGTCTTCATACAGGCAGTATTTTGTATTGTAACAGCAGTAGGAGCTACTAAGGTTTCTGTTAGGTTTTACAAATTTTGTAAGGATACTCACAGCAGGTAGTGCAAAGAAAGAAATGCCAAGGAGAGCAAATCCCGCAGAAAGCAACCTTCCAAGCCAAGTAAGAGGAGTTTTGTCTCCATAGCCAATGGTTGTCAAGGTGATCTAAAAACAAATGAATGAACATCATGGATTACTGAAGTCTGTGAAAGATTAGCTGGAGATAAAATACATTGCATGAAATATAATTTCCACTAAGTAATTATTCACCATGACACGTGAAATATAAATAATTGTTTCTAAAAGAAAAAAATCCACAAATATATTGATACGAATTCCTTTTTTTCTGTAAGGCCTCAACGCTGCCTATGACTGAATAAAACTGAAATAAATAATAAATGAGACAAATACCCAAATATGCAATAAATGTAATAAATAAATGTTAAGAATACCAGAGCAGAAGATTTGGGATCTCAAAATCTAGGCAAATGAATGAAAATGAATCAGGCAGAAAAACTGTCATTTTTGGGACATATAAAGGTGTTCCACCTATTTGCAGCAAAAAAAAAAAAAAAAAAATCATAGAATGATAGAATGTCTAAGGTTGGAAGGGACCTCTAGAGGTCATCTAGTCCAACCCCTCTGCACACGCAGGGCCACCTAGAGCACGTGGCACAGGACTGCATCCAAGGGGGTCTTGAAGATCTCCAGAGAAGGAGACTCCGCAACCTCTCTGGGCAGCCTGTTCCAGTGCTCTGTCACCCTATCAAAATGTAGATATTTGCATAGCTATACAAGTATAAAATTATGCAAAGATCATACTACAAAAATATAATAGGGCTAAAAGAAGCTGAAGTTCACAGTGAAGATAAAGTCAATGGAACTGCCAGAAGAAGCTACATTTTCTATGAACCTATTGTAACATTTTGAAACCGATCATCTTCTGAAACACAAAAAGACCCTAACTGAAAGCTGGAAGGAACCTTAAGAAGTACTTGGTTGCTTCCTCTTCCTTATGACAGCTATGGCACTGCTATCATGAAGACTCAAATACTCCACAGCACCAAAAGGGTTTCTCAGGCTGTTGGACAATACTAGCTCAGAAGTGTAGGTGGGTGGGCGGGTGAAAAAGAAACAGGAGGGCACTTGGATCCCTCCATCATTCCTTCTCACGTGGACAGTGTTACCACACATGGATTTTACAGAAGCAGTACGGCAGCAACATAGATTATGGCAGAATTTGGAGGGTGTTCCACAAAAGAGACTTGTTATAATCAACAGTTCATGGAACAGGCCACACAGACGTGCTCCATAGGCATGTACTCCTAATGCCACTGGAATCACATTGTTTGGTTGCGGTTATTGAGCATATCTCAAAGGCACAAGCCAAATGGCTTCAGGTTTGTTCTGGCTTCATGTCTGCATGCGGTTGGGGGTCTTCACCAACCCAAAGAAACATCCACCAAACAAGTCCTTTGTGGCCTGGTCTAAAAAGTGTGGCAGTCTCAAACTCTGGGACTGGCCCAGCAGGAGAAACTCACTTCTGTTGTACCTCCCGCTTGGGGAGTTCAAATGCTCATGCCTCATGCAAGCAGCATTAGCACAAACACTGAGCTATGGACTTCTGAAGCCCAGCTGGAATGCCAAATGGCGGCAAGCCAGGTGCAGGCACACAATGTTAAAGATAGACAACAACAGACCAAATGCCAAGGATTCCAGGGCCTTTTATTTGTGGAGAACTTGGTCAAAGAAGATAATTATTTTACATAATGTACCAAATGTGGGCAAGTTCAGGCTCAGCAAATATTCTGGCAGAAGTGAATACTTCAGAAAAATGCCTTCTAGAGACAATACTTTGCTTCCAGCTTCCTCAAAGTTCATTCCTAGGAAGGATGTCCAAAGCAATTCTATTTAAATAGGGTCACCACAGGACAAAAGAAGCAAAGTGTTTTGGAGGTAATTAGATTTCAACTATTTAGGGCTTTGTAGATAGTAAACAGTGCCTTTAATTGCTCACATTGTTGGGAATAAACTGCGGGTGGAATTTATCCACTAAAAGAGCATCAGTTGCATTAAAGCTGTAGCTGCAATTTCAAGCAGCTCACGACTCTCAAGTTTCATGGTGCTGGCCTGGAGACATCACAGCTCTCACCTGTAATAAAGGCTACTTCAGGTGGCTCCAAGGCACCTGACCCAGCTAGCTTCCCTCTGCCACATCACCTGTCACTCTATCCTTGTTTCTCTCTGCTCCCCTGCCCTCTCCTTTTCCTGGCTTTTGCAGGACTCTTCAGAGAATCAGTGCAATCCAGTAGAGCAGTGAGAATTACTCATGTTTTTAGGCGGTTTGTTTCTGGTATTTTTGTGAGTTGAACGTGCTCATGGAGAGGTCTATCAAGCATGGGTGCCTGCACAAGGCAGTCAGAGGAAATGTGTTGCTGAGACTGGGCAATAAATAAGGCAAATGGGAATGCATCTCCCTTTTTTTTGGTAGAGGTGAGCTTGTGCAACCACACTCTTGGCGTGGCAAAAAGATTTGGTTTGGTTTTCTCTTGTTTTCGGAACAGTGTATTCCCAGCTCTTCTCATTATAGGGCAAGTGCAGAACAGTTTGAAGCTATTAAGATCCAGAGAGTAATGAAGCATTTGAATAAATGAATCCCTGAATAAAAGTTCCTCAAAACTCATTTCCAGGCCAGTCATTGTGAAGCAGTTTGAAGCTCTGGAACAAACCCAATTCCTTGGCTTCCATCCAGCTCCCTATCTCTGCCAGACACTGCGAAGTGCAAGATATCTCCTGCTTGGGTTGACAAGAAGGAAACAGAACTAAGTTTCGTCCGCATATTAATGAAATTACCACCTACCAATCTTACAAAGAAATCATAGATAAACTTGAGTCTTTGGGACTTGACATCTGAGAGCAATTGAGAAGCAAGAGCCATGCAGGCCATATCTTTGGATTTTCCCCCCAAAATAACAAGACTATGTTAAAGTGTTAAAGTCTTTTTTTTTTCCCCATTCTTTTTAGGTCGTGAAGACTTATTAGTATCAGTATATGATTAAGAGTATCAGTGGGGCCCTTCTCAGCTATTTTATCTGAGTAGACCAAGATGGTCTTCATGTGGTCACACAGCTATCAGCACTGTGCCATATCATCTTACTCAACACTAAACAGATTTGATTTTCCCTTTATATTTGGTGAAAAGAGAAATGGCCAAAGTTTAAAGATGGTTGGAGGGGAATATTGGGGACCTTTGGTACAACTACAGTCTTGCAAGACCAATGACACCTAGGCATCTGCATCAGAAATATGGCCAGTATTAAAGACCAGCATTAAATCTGGGTACGGATGTAGGAGTGGGATGAACAGGGAAGAAATAATTAGGGACAGGTTGTTTACCTGGAGGGAAATTGGGGTGGGGAAAAGGAGGATCAAGAAATAGGAAAGGGCTAATAAAGTGTGCAAAATATGTCTTTCTGGGGATAGTTGCTGGACAGTCATGTTTCTAATTGACACAGCCTAAATCAGGACAATAAAACAAACCTATTGTTCTGACTACACTACACTTGAAACAGATTTCTAGTGCCATCTGAGATGTCCTTGGACATCTGAATAGAGACCAGGGGCAGAAGACACACAGCTCCCCAGTTGGTTGAAAGTCCAACTGATCTTACATGGTCATCTACGTCTGTGTTTAAGCAATTGAATCACACTTTTATGTAGCCAAATGGATTAGAAAACTCCTGTCTTCCACATCCGATGATAGAAAATGTTCCATTTGGATTGCTTCTGTAAACGAGATGTCTGGATAAATCAGCTGGGAAAGGCAGTGTCCCCTAGCTAGACTCAAAAATCACAAAGATAGAACTGTCCTTCTATTATAACTCAGTGCAAGAACCAATAAATAAGTGATTAATGAGATAATATAATAACAATTGAGATTATATAACCTAAATGCCTCCAATCAGATGAGAGACACAGGATACTCAGTATTTTTTTCTTATGTAGCTGTATGTTCTGTTAGCACTACTTAGCTTTTGAATCTTTAACTGACATTAATTAACTGAAAATATTAAGTTTGTTCCTACTATCACATTAGATGGAAAATGCATCATTTATATTAACTCAATTGAGCTAGTAATTGTAGCAATTATTGTAGTATTATTCAGTGTAAGTTGTTTTTTTTCATCTACAGATCAACATGGAATGCTACAGGCATTCTTTACCCACTTGTAACTACTGAATACTACTAGAAAAAGTTGCAATATTAAGAAAAATCTTATCTAATATGTCAGATAGACAGGAATCTAAACTACATTTTCAGGTAAAACTAATTAGCATGCAAACTAAATGTTGCTATAGGCACACTCGGTCTTAGCCAATCAAACAAGTCTCTGAAAATAAGGCATAGCTTGGTTATAAAATGCTTATGTCTTTGAATTGACATAAGCATACATTCTTGTTTGAAAATAGTTTGCTCGCCTTATTCTGTTAAATAATTTTAGCTTCCATAGCTAAATAAATTCTGCACTTGAACTCTTCATATAACACACACTTTGACCTATGTTGAGCAGCACTGGGGAACTCCGGCCATTACTGTATACCCAATAGTAACATTAATAAGATGTTGAAACTGCAAGTTGCACAGTACAATGTGTAATTGCAAATACAGTGCAATATTATTATGCAAATTAGTATACTAATTCTTATACTAATTAGTATACTAATACTCTGCCTTTAGTTTCAGTCTAAAACTCGAGGCTTCAAAAACAAGAGTCAGTGAAATGACCATAGCAAGATATGGCTCGCAAATATTATATTGATTGATTAATTGATGAGTTAAATGTTGCATGTTGGGTTTGGTCTTATAAGTGTAGCATAAGTGTTTGCAAAATCATGAAATTTAAGATGGTTATTTATTACTGACTTCAATGCATTATTTTTTCCATAGAAATTTCACATATATTCATTTGTAATTTGACAGACATTCTGTGATTTAAGTTAGGGCAACTTTTGCAAATAAACAAATCAATGAAACTAAGCATTGATTTCCTTTAGAATGCCATACAATCTGACCTTTTCAAAATCAGTATGTGGGTTACTCTGGCAGTGAAAACAACCATGACTAAGAAGCACGTTAAGAATTTCCCACATACTGTTTTACATATTATACAAAAATACTATTATTAAAATAGCAAAGATAGCAGGTAAGGAAGAACACTGATTTTCAGTGACTTTGTGCACTTAAGGACATTAAGAATATAAATGCATTCCTGTCACACACTGGAAAAGAAGAAGCAATATAAAAATGTACAATACAGATTATTTTCAGGTTTTTGATTGCAATTTGTTGTTTTTTCCTGTTGATGTCAAGAAAAGATTCCTATTTTCTCAGTTTGCACAACTTATCTGACCTATGAGTCACACATTTTCGCTTCAAAGTATACAAAATACTTTAAGCACCATTTTATACAGTGATTATTTCTTAGTAGGATTTTTCCTTAAAAAAAAGCAGCCAGCAGGGAGTGGAGAAGAAAAGTATCAAACAAAGATCTCGTTTCTGCAGCTATATCTGCCAGGGGAGAAGGACTTGGCTTGATGTGAGCCTAAACTGAGGTCTGAATTTCCCAAGACTTGGCCATCTCTCGCTCGACGGGTTCCCTCATTGGCAGCAGGGCCCAAACCTGCACTTAGTCAAGCTCCCCATCTTTGCAGTGCTCTCTGGGAAGGATATGCTGCTTCCTGGGACATAAGGAGGCTGAAAACGTGTGTCCTCAGGCTGCCCGAGCCGGTGCCCCAATCACAGGGTCCCAAGCCACCAGCTGCCCACCAGCAGCCATGGAAGTCAAACCCAGACCTCTGTTTTTTTCAGGAAAGTGAAACTCCTCTTGGATGAGTCAAAATCAACTGCCAGTTAGGACAGAGAAACCACAAAACCAATTGTGCTCTAGCTGAGGGCAAAACCTGCTCTCACGGCTTAAGTCAATTTGGATCTCACATGCATTCGGACTGCAGGATAAGAATGTGTATTTTATTAGAGATCTGCCTTAATGCTCTAAAGAAAAAAGCTTCAGGAAAAATATTTCTGTATTTCTCTAGATGTGTAAGTAAGAGCTGCTTGGCCTAATTTTTCTAAGCTCCCACCGAAAGCTCAAAAACACAGTCTCAAGGCAAGTCAAGTCACAAATTATTAACCCTTAAGTGAACCAATTTCAAATAAACAAACACGTTCTAATAGTAGGAAATAAACTTGACATTTGACAAAAATATAAACAAAACAAGGATTAAGGATTCAACTGTGAAATGTTTTTTGTGTAGTCTCTTATCCCATGGTCTGAATCTGAAAATGCTACTCAGTCCAGATGAAGTCATCAGCAGAGGTCTGAGCAAGCTTCATTTTTACATCCCCTAAAAAGAAGCGGTGGCAAAAGCTGGTCAGCTCTCACACTCTTCCCAAGAAAACTAACAAGTGCTCTAGGTCATGCCTGCATTCATGATCTCTTGGGCACCATTTCACTCCCCAGACTCTGTTGGAGCTCATGGCGATTGCTCTGCTGCACCAGATTGAGGAAGAAAAAGCAGTTTTACATGACCCGGTAATTGTGCTGCAACAGATTTTGTAGGGGTACGTTTCCCAAGCTGCCTGAGTGACCACCACATAGTGCAGCATGGGACAAGGGGCTAGCTCCGTACAGAGCATTTTGATTTCCATGAAAACAAAAAATGTATACATTATGAACCCCCACAAAAAAGAAAGAAAAAACCAAACACTCACACCTTCATTGCTCATTTAAAGCGTACCTTATTTCAATTGACCTGCAGAAGTGGTCAGAAAACACCGCTGAACCTGAATGGGAATATTTATTCTTTTTTTTTTTTTTTGGTGTCCAAGGTGCAGAGGAGGGAAAATCAGCATCACTCAGAGAGTGTATTTTGATGGCACATTTTCTTCCATTGCAAAATTGATTTAAGAATTTTCCATCATTCTTTCCTGATGCTTATTCCTCCTGCATTGCCGCTTACAGCTATCTCACTTGGATCAAGGCAGCTTATCACATTATAAACTGTATTATTAAATAATATTATTAAAAATATTACAGTTTATAATATGGGTTAAATTATTGGTCCATATATAGGGTCAAAAACATTTTTTTTTCTCATGGAAGTTCAATGATCTGATCTGCAGTAAAAACTAGTAAACAATAACTCTGCATGATGGGTAGAAGTGAGATATTGATGTGCAAATGGAGGAGGGAACTTCTCAGACCAGTCTTCTTCTAGAGAAAACAATTTGCTGAAAAGCACTCCAAGTTAAGATGGACAGTGAGTGAAATGCAAAATATTATAGCATATTGGCTAACCAATGCATATTGTTTTTCTGTACTTACTGTGCCCCACCAGAGAGCATCTGCATACGTAGAGAACTGGTTATTTGCATCTTTTTCCACCAGATAAACCAGGAAAGATGAAAAGATGAGTACTAAAAATCCTATGTACCAGGCTGTGATTAATTCCTATATAAAAGAAATCAGAGATCAATATCCACTTAAAAGCCTAAACAGAATGCCATTTCAAGGTAGATACTACATAGATCTATATACTCTGAGCAGAAAAGTCTAATGCTTTCCTACTGATGCCAATTTTCTCAAAAAGTAGACCAAATCCTGTAGCTTGACCTTCTAGTAACTCCATCAATATACATATAATACAGCGGCACATCAAGTCCAACATTTGCAGCATATTCTGAAAACTGTTAGCCATTTAGCGTGGCCTGACATATCTGTATTAATGCCTACTAATGGATGCTACTTGAGGAAATTTGTTGTATTCTACTAAAAACTACTAAATATTTGTTTCTTTGGATTCTTATTGAATCTTGTGAAGGAGTCAGCCGAACAAACCCAGCAGCTAGGATTACATACCTTGCTATGTGCATAAACTACTGAACCTAATAATTTCCAAGTGCCTCCTCTTCGGTCCATGCGCACCATACGAAGGATCTGTAGGAAACGAAGACTTCTCAGTGCTGATGTTGCAAAAATGTTACCCTGAGTTTTTGCAGAAACAACTGCTATTGAAGCGATGAGAACAATGATGTCTGAAAGAAATATATTACAGAAAACATTAATGTCCATGTATCAATCAGTAACACTTATCTTTACTTGAGTTGAATGAGGGGACAAAGAAGAGAGTCCTGCTGCAATGGGTGGAAATCCTAGGCACTGGGAATCCTGGTTGAGTTAGGAGTCAGGATTGGGAGCCTGCAACCTGGGAACCAAGGGTAGTAATTTTAAAAAGGTATGTATAAGAGAAGCAATATTGAAGGATGGTCTGTCTTGAAGTCTTATGTATCAAACTGTATAAATCAGTAAATGGAATAGAATGTTTACCCTTCACATTTTTCCTCATAGTGCCTTTCCTAGGAAAAGGGAAAATAGAAGAAAAAAAGAAAAAAGAAAAGACAGGTAAGAGAAAAGAAAGGTAAGAAAAAAGAAAGCTGCCTTAGTGACGAGAGTCCAGTAGAAACATTAGGACTTGCAGATACACATACTTTTTTCCTACAAGAACAAACAGTATGTGATTCAGGCATATACTAAAAAATTTCTGGACACAACTCCTCTTAGGTACCGTTTCCTGGAAAGGAAAAATATAGTGCTGGATACTGAGAAGTATTCTTCCTGCTGGCAGTCTGGAAAGTTTTCTGCAGTCCAGCAACTGTTCAGATTTATTTCGTCAGCCCATAGCTTCAAACTGTGAGCTTGAGTGTTTTGCATGAATTAATCAGCTAACTGCCTTGTAAGCCAGAACAGCATTTAAGGAGAGATGAGAAGAAGAGTGACCGTGAACACCGTGAGAAGACATAATAATCTTTTCTGGAACATTTATAAGAAATATGTGGTTTAATTATTATCATTTTGTCTTTTTTTTTTTTTTTTTTTTTTAATCTGCAAGTATATCCTAAAACCACATTTGCAAGGGATAACTTCCTGAAAACAAGTTCATGCTGATGTAAGTTTTGCTACTTTTGTGATGGGTATGAACGCTCATTTTGTACCAAGAGAAGTTTCTAAAAATGAGGGCTGCTCACACAGTATTCACTGTGGCCCACACAAGTGAGCAGTGAGGGAGATCTGTTGTACCTACAAGCAGGACACTGTTTCCCCATTATATTCCAATACAGTAGGAAATAGCTTTGTTTCATTCTGCTTTGCCATCTAAGTTGAGGTCCAAACATCCTTGCTTGCAAACATCAGGGCTTCCTCTGGACTCACCTACGGATAGCTTTGCCCTCTAACTATGTTATTAAGGGAGCAATAACCTGTACTTCAAAGAGTGTCATGTTAACTTGTGAAAATCTTTGTCACAAGATGCTAAAAGTCTACCTGGCTTAAAAACCAACCAGAAGAAAGAAAATCTAATTCAGGATTAATTCACACACAGACTCCCTCAGGTAGATGCTCCAGGTAAAAGATCATTGTTGCTTGTAGACAAATACAGTTGTATGCTAGTCTTCCCTAGCTCTTCATTACTGCCTAGTGTCACTGTTGGACACAGCATATGAGGCTCGACTGTCCTTCCATCTGTTCTATGTTCTGACAGTTTAAGATGCCTTTGGCTGCTCTGTCGACTGCTCATAGCTGTTACGCGGCAGCTGGCTGCTGTAAGCTAGGTTTGCTTCTAGATGTAGTGACCAGTGCCTTGCAGCTCTCACGTCCACGGGTCCACGGAGCGGGACAGGAGAAATCCCCCTTCCACAGAGGTGGCAGGATGCTTGTGGGCATCTGCTCAGGAAATTAGGAATAGCATAACCCCTCAGGAGAAGTTAAAGATGTCAAAAATTCCAGTGGAGATCAGAAAAAGACGCAGGGTGGGAAACTTAGGTGTCCACGTGTGAACCAGGGGTCTGAATATCCTGTGCAGCACAAGGAGATCAAGCCAAGTCAAGCGACCCCGCGGGAGGGCTCCTGCTCTTGGAGCCAGCTTGCCAGCTTGCTCTCTGGGCTGGCTGGAGGAAACAGCTTGATTCAGCTGCCTGAATTTGTACCGTGCCATTTGAGACGGCCTGAGGTATCCGAGACGCGCGCAGGCTGGCCAACGCGCTGAGAGGCCTGCGGCCTGTGCCCCTCGGGGGAGGAAGCTGAAGCGCAGGGCATATCACCTAACCGCGCGCGGCACCTCCGTTAACTGAGCAGCGCTAAGCCCTGGGTCCCGGCCGGCCGCAGAGGAAGTGCCGGCGCGTATCACAGAGGTGAACACCTACAGGCCAGCTTCTAAATTTAGGTGTGTTTATCTGGATCCGAGCCTCACGCAGGGCGCGCCGGAGAGCTGCGAGCGGCGTGGACCGCACTGGGGGAAGGATAAAGGATACGCGGGGCTGCCAACGCGCAGACCGTGCGGCTTGTCCCATCCTGCCGCTCCTCCTGGGTGCAGCGGGGCAGCTGCTGTTGTCAGCCGGTGGTGACCGGGCGGTCAACAACATGGACAACAACATGGTAGGAAAACGGAGAGCACTCCTGTCGATCAGCCTTGGAAAATGGAAGACAAACAGTACGAAACTTAAAGTTCTTACAGATGCTCCTGGCCCTTCTGATGTTTTTGGTTTCCTTCAAACATTCCTGTTTTTTTGGTTTTTTTGTTTGTTTGTTTGTTTGTTTGTTTTTACAAAAGCCAGTGATTTGCCGCTTCCCGTTGGAGGTGCTCTGACAGCACAGGCCTGTCCCTTGCTCCCGCGGCCTCCTTGGCTCCGTGTTCCTCCAGCGANCACTCCTACTGATCAGCCTTGGAAAATGGAAAAGAGCAAGACGACCCAAACAGTACGAAACTTAAAGTTCTTACAGATGCTCCTGGCCCTTCTGATGTTTTTGGTTTCCTTCAAACATTCCTGTTTTTTTGGTTTTTTTGTTTGTTTGTTTGTTTGTTTGTTTTTACAAAAGCCAGTGATTTGAATCTTCCCGTTGGAGGTGCTCTGACAGCACAGGCCTGTCCCTTGCTCCCGCGGCCTCCTTGGCTCCGTGTTCCTCCAGCGAGGGAGGACAGGCAGGCAGTTATTCCAGTGCGGTTTAACTTGCCAGGAACAGGTGTAAGATAAATCAAAATAAAGCTCTCTTGGAAAGGAACCAAGAAATCGAAAGGAAAGCTTGCACCAGTTGAAAGTTGCTTCTGAATAAGTTAAACTGCCTTAGTTTTCCTATGTAAGCATACTGGAAAATAGCAATCTCTCTCCACCACGTTTAATTTTTTTTTAATCTACCATACCTCAGAGGCCCTTTCCTCTGTTTTAAGTAGGAAAGCAAAAATATCCTCCTGAATTTTCTTCTGTATTCCACCTGAATTTGGTTAAGATCTCCATGGTACTTCTCTATTTGAAAAAGGCTTTAACAAACACCTATCAATATTTCCCCTTTTAGTGGCAAAACCAGAAAGCGAATTATAGGTGAAATCCCAAGTTTATTGAAGTAAATAGTATTGTTATTAATTTAACTGGGACTAATATTTCAGTCTACACTTGCTGTAAAGGACTGGGAACCTTTGAAAGCAATGGCAGTTCAGACTTACACTGCCCTCAACTCCCATTACTTTCAGAGTTTCCCAGTCCTTTACAGTAAGCAACTTCTGTATAATAGAGCATTAGAGGGTACAATTTTCTGAAGCACATTTACTTCTTTGGTATTTTCCAGGTAATATCTTATGTATGATCTTCCAAAATGTTAAGCATCCCCTCAGCTATGAGGCTGATGCTCTTCAGTCTTTAGAAATGTTTCTAATTTTACTTTGCCTTACAGATAGCATCCTCCCTCATTAGCTCCCTTCAGAGACTGCAGGTCTTCTAGGCAGCCCCCTGTAATGTTCGCTTTGAACATTTCATTCTGAATTATATTTCAAACAATGAATTCTTCCATTTCAGATCTTTCATCTAGTGTAACTCAGGAAAACACCCGAGATTACTTGAAAGTTTTGTTAATTGTACCTTTTCAGAAGGTTTTTTAGTTGACACTGTGCTAACACTGTGTGTGTCAATACCGATGGGCCCAGTTAAAGAACCTGACAAGAACAGGTAAAATGTCAAATACAGAAACAGTTCTGTCTGTTGCCTGTGTTTAATGCTGATGTGTTTTGGAATGCCCTTTCCTTCTAAATAAAAATGGTGCATGAGTAAATGGTTAAAATGGTTGAATGAATTCTACAAAGTCTTTCTTTTTTCTTTTTTTTTCGATCTGAGCAGAATATGGGCAATATTAAATCATTTTAGCCTCATTGTTATATCACTGAAATAGTTAAGGGTTGCCATAAATTCACAAAAACTGCTTCTGGTTTACACTTGCTAAGGATATGCAGGAGACTGCCGTGGCTCTCAGTCACAGTCCAGCGCAGAGATGCACCAACCCACACCAGCATAGAACAACCAGCAACAAACGCCACAGAAATAAGCAGAAAATCTCAAGAATGTGGCTTATCTAGCCCTCTGCTTTATTAACCCACAAAGGTAATTAACTGGCAACAGCAGAGCCAAATTTAGGCTACCCTAAGGCAATCTTTCCAAGGTTTAATTTTGAGCTAAAGTTATTTCTAAACCAGAGGAAAAATATCTCTTGTAGTGGTCATTTCTTATGAAGAATCCTCAAGACAATTCATTGTCCTAAAATTCAAAGTAAATCATCAGAAAAAGCACTATATGATTCGGTGATATGGCCAATGGATGCCAGGATGAACCAAGAAGACCAAGTCTACTTTGACAGAAATTAGTTTTTCTAATATTTCTTTGTATGCCAATCATACCAGTAGCTTCATCATGTGTATCACTATTCTCAGAATTCCATCCAATTTGTCTTCAAAACAGCTTCAATACAACTTGCTGGCAGCGCCCTAAGGGTATCATCTTAGAATTTTAATCAGAGACTACAGAGCAACGTTAACGTAATACACATCCCACAGCACTATATTTGAGCACAACTGGGTATCAAGACTTCAAAATAACAAAAATATATTCAATGGACTCGGTCTTAAGCTGATATAAATCAGAAGTTTAACACAACTTAAGGTATAGCCTAAAGACTGACATCTGGCTTAAGTCATGCAACAGTACCTCAAAATAAGATTGCTTTTTTTTTTCAGACACCAAAAAGAAAAGGTCTGGTTATACAAACATGTCTATAGGGGCAGCAGCTAAGATATTTGGCCTTGATTTATTTCCTAGTTCTGTACATTAGCTAAAAAAAGTAAAAAAAAAAATCAGAAAGTTTTAAAGCTTCTGAGCACTCTAATAGAGAGTTATTCAAAGCGCGAAATAATTGTATCATTATCCGCTGAGCACTTGTTGAGAAAGGTCATAGAATGGAAAAGGTCATTTCATCCCAACTGGCTGCAAAAATGCTTTTAGCTTCTAACAACGGATTAACCACTTCCCTCTACTGTTTCGAGAAGACAAAGGACAAAATACAGGATTAGAGCACATTTTAATAGTTAATTTTAAAAGAAGCCAATTGTAATGTTTTTACCAGGCGACAGTTCCTTTGCTCTGTCAATAGTCCCACTGCTATGAATTCAGTGGGATATTTCACATTACTATGGCAGAAAGATTTGGACCAGTATGGGCTGACCTTACAATGACCTTGCATTTGTACCTCAGAAATCAAGAATTTTCAATACTTTTATCTTTAAAAGGTCCAGAATCTTAATTTAAAAAAGAAAAAAAGTCTTTTAGGATTACACCTCTAATCTCCGGTTAAAGAGATGATGAATGTTACCATACTTAGAGAGATGACAGGTGTTATAATATCTTGTAATATGTCCCACTGGAAAAAATAGAACTATTCATTGATAAAGTACTATTCAATATATACAAGATTGTCAAAAGACTGCAAAATGGATTTTTACAAACTACTCAAGGAATATACAGTGTTTTAAGATCACCTGAATTCACTCTTGGAAATACAATATGTTCAAGCATTAGTCCATGTCTTTAAAAAAACAGTTTAAAGTCATCCAGGGAATTATATCACCTGCCCAACTCTAGTGTCATTTGGGAGAGGCAGGAAACGGAGTTCTGCACCTCCCACAAACACTGAGTTACTTTACATGAAGGAGGATTCAATTTTACATCATCTAAACAATGTCATTAACAACAAAAACCCCAAGCAAAACAAGATACACTGAGATCTGCATATATAAAAAACTAATGGTACTTAGGATCTAGAGCAAAATTTGCTTTCTGCAGTGTCTGAATATAGCTATTCTTTCTGCTCTGGAACCTGATCTCTCCACTCAGATGCCAGATGGGTTATGATTAATCATCACCTACTAGTAGAAGTAATTGGCAGGATATCTTCAGGAAATTCTTGGGATACATGACACTGCTTGATTTTTGCAGATGTTGTTGTCACTCCAGCCAGGAGGCCTTTGCATTTTCAAATCTCTAACACCCTCTGGATGGAAACCATATTAACTGTCATTGCAGGCAAAAGGAGACCCAGGGGGTTCACTTTTTTTGTAATCTATTTTCAAGAAGCAAAACAATGTGCTATTTTTAGAAAAAAAACAGTAGTTTTGTGTATCAAGATAATTGCAGAGATAAACACAGATGAGTGTGAAAATTGAATTTTATTGCTGTCAAACACCATGAAGGTGGGGCTGCAGGGTGGAATACAGGCAAAAGAAAGTGAGACAAAAATGTGGATTGCTTTCTGAAATGATTATAAAAAGGATATATTTTTTACTACTACCACTCTATAGATGTTTTTTTCCTTCTAACAATGGAAAATGACTATGTTAGTCATTCATTTCTGTTCTAAGGAGTCCACTTAAAGTGATCTTTTCGTAGGAATTGGATTATCTTACTCACCAATTAAGCAATACAAGAGTGAAAAGATCAAAAGAGATGAACTCTCTTGAACTCTTCTTTCCTTCCTTAGTCTTCATTTGTAATGTATTGGAATCATCTGAGTAAGAAAAGGATCTTAACGTGAAGCAAAAGTGACTTTCTGCAAATACATATATCTTTTATTTTTACATAGCCAAAGTGGGTCTATTTAAAAAAAAGGCAATTCATCAACATGTAAAGCTATCTCATCTGGCAAAGAGAAAATAGAAGAGAGAAAAAATATTTAAGATAAAGTATCAAATAGACATAGGAAGAAATATATATTATTTATGATGTAGACAATCTACATAAAATATTATAAAATTTAATAATAGAATGTGAAATGCGCTATGTTTGAGTTACTTTCTATGCCATGACAAATAAGTGCCACATCAAATCACAAGAATATCACAAGAGAGCAGTGCGAGGGCTTTGAAATTGCAAACACCGTGAGGATTAGTTACGGCACTATGTCCCAATACTGAGATTCCAGATCTGGAATGCTTGGAATATTGCCTGGATGACAGTGCCACCAGGGCAAGGATGGCTCTGCCAAGCCTCAGCCCACAGCACCCAAGAAGCGAGCCCATCCCCACAAGGAGGCGAGTCCTTCTCAATGCACAACCATATAATAATGTGATTTCCCATCCATAGCTGACTCATGCTGTTGCCTGTCCTCTACATCCTAAAATAAAGATGCCCCAGATGCTCCACACTGCCTGCACGGCTCAGCCCCTCCAATTTCCAAGGCTCTTCACTGCACACATGAAGCTCTGATTCCTTCTTTCCACATTTCCTTGGAAGTTCCTATCTCCATTTCATTTCATACCTTGGGCATGGGCTTATACATGCAAGTAACCAAAAACATTGAACAAAGCATGACTGTGGGAACATAAAATCTGTCACCTAAAAATGCATACCTGCACACACCTCTACTGAACATTTATTTGTAAGCTGATTTAATGGTTAGAGAGTCATTATGTGGTGTTTCTTTACCCTGTCCTTATGAAAGACCGAATTACTGAAAATTTCATGCCTCAACCACAAAAGAAGAGCTGTACAGTTGAGAACTATTACCCCATGCTTCCCTAAATGAAAATACTCCTATCAGTCCCAAGTGAATCCCATTATTTGTAGGTCTGTCTTCAGTACCCTTCGAGTAAAGCTCTTTACCTAAACAATTTAATATATTCCCCCAAAACAAAACAAATTTGGAAACAACTTAAAAGCCCTTCTTACTAAAGTTAACCAAATACGGATTTATACTCTCTACATCAAAGAATTCTGGAGACAGAAAAATGAGGACTATTTTGAAAAAATCAACATGGGAAATTGTTTAGGTATGTTATCTGATACTCCCTTATAAAATTTCAGAATGAGGAAGACTTTTTTTTTGTCATTTTTGAATCCAGGTTCATATAAAAGCAATAATTCCATCCCTGAGTATGGATCAGTAATGTTACTTATCAGTATTTCCATGGACTAGGAGCATATGGGCACTTTCTGTGTAAAAGGAGCACAATATCAAACAATGATAATATTATATCAAAATAATGTTATTTACTTTTTGCTGAATTTTAAATTGTAGTTATGGGCACCATTTCTGATTTAGTTCAGATAATAATAATGATATTACCAGAGACATCCTACCTTTGATTGTACAGTTTGCAGTTGCAGTTCACAGGCCTTTTCTTCCTGTGCACTAAGACCTTGGCAAACAGCTTTATGTTCTTAAGAGCTATCTCAATAAATCTTAAAAAACTGAAGACCTTCTTCAACCTAAGATTAAGGTCAATTACAAGCCTTTCATGGATTTATACTTTATTAGCTCTTTCCAATAACTGATCTTTAACATTACTAGGAAAAAAAACCCACACATTTTATTCTGTAAAGCTATTTTTGACCCTAAGGCATCTGAGAAACAAATCACAAGTAAAACAAGCTGATTCTTCTCAAAAATTTTCATTTTCACTGTCTAATAAATATTTTACGCTAGGTAAATAAGCACTAGAAAACTAGTATTTGGTAGCTGCTTCACTATAACTGAGTTTTTTTTCCAAGATGATACTAGACCTGTGTGAAAAAGTGGCTGATGTTGTAGAGAAATAAATAACTCACGATATCTGGAGGGAAAGACAGCAGGTTTGGTTCTTTCTCATACACATCTGATAAACACAGATGCTCACCAGATCATGCCTTAAAAATATAAAGTTACTAGCAAGGGAAAACAAAATAACGATGGGCATGGCAAGACTTGTGTGTTGGGAAAGGACTCAATAATTCAGGAGTGGTTAGTCAGGAGACAAATATGAGATGGCATGATAGAGGTATGCAAACTAGTGAAAGATAAGAAGGCCTGTTGGATGCCTTCTCTTTTCCCTTCCTTGTAAAAGATGAGATCAAAAGACAATTTAAATCTGATAAAAAGAAATACAACGCGCAATTATCTTGTAAAACTCATTGCCACAGGATGTAAGAGAGTAACTAGAGAAAATTAAAGCCAAGACTGGATGTTTCTTCCTGAATTGTTGGAATTAGACTTTTCATGGGCTCCAGACCCCCATGTAAGTCACTCAGTGATTATCCAATGTATGAACAAAAAAGTTGCATAATTGAGCTACAGGTTTTAATGAGCTCCTTGGAGGTACGTGGCAGTAGGCAGGGTACAGAGGGATGCCCAAGGGGGCTCCTATGTTGCCCACTCCAGCAGGCAACACAGCAGTGCCAGGGTGGAAACAGGGAAAACTGGGGGCAGGGTGGAAGTGCACAGGCAAAACGAGGATGGGAAGAGATGCGTGACAGGAAGGAGACTACACAGTGATGATGCTGAAAAGGGTAGGGGAAGGAACAGCAGTCTCAGAGAGAGAAGAAAAGCCTTCCCTGATCTGGAAATCTCTCCAAAACCCTATGGGAGGCCATCCCAAAGTCAGGCTTTAAACATAGCCATAACATAGTGTAAAGGTCAGATCTCCATTTCTGAGGGTTATCAGCACCATCTTAAAGGTAAAAAAATGTAATGTTTCTTTAGGAGGGGACTACAGCTTCTCCAACTCCCCTGATTAAATGCTGGGAGTGAGAAGGAAAGGGAGGAAGTTACAATATAACTGACATAAGAATTTGCTATCTAAAAATACGCCAGCATTTCTATGTAACTCTATTAAACTTGAGGTATAGTACAGGAGCACCATTACACAATGTAACAATGTTGTTACATTGTAAAATCCTACTTAATTACTACATTTAATGAAGCATATATAAAAATGAGGAACAAAGACTCTACTTTTATTTCTTACAAATTTTTCTTTCTAGTGTAACAGTTTGAGGGTAAACACTTGGGACATGATCATAAAAACAGAGTTTGCCTGTAAATCCCACTGGACTGCATGGGATCTGGATTCTGCAGATCAGGCTTTCAGACGCTTAAGCAATGCTGGTGGCAACATGTAGTTCTCAGCATAGTCACAGCATAAAATAAGCATAACTATAATAATGCTAGTTAAAATGAAAGCAGCAAATAGATGGAAAGCCGTACAGCAGCTATAAGGCAGTAGCATGTTGTAGGCTATCAAATGTCGTAGGATGAACATAAAAGGAACAAAGACATCTGGGAACACAGATTAGTAAAAATGTAATTATTATAGAAAAGTGTGAATGAGGCAGTTGCACACCATATAATACCTACTGTGATCACTCTCACTAAATTTCTCCCTTTCCTCTACTATTTTCAAGCTGTTCTAGAAAGATCCTACAATATACACCAAGCAGGTAACTCACTCAGACCTCTGTAAATTTCATCAGTGTTCGTGGAGGTGTGGCTGAGACACCCCAAGAGAAAACATAATTTTATCACCTAAGACCTGCCGGTGTAGGTAATTCCATCGCAGATGATAGTGAGATCTGGAACTGAGCATTGTATGATGCACAAAACCAAGGCATTAACACTGAGATTTATGTTAACATTCTGCAACAGCACCCCTAAGGAAAGTAAGTATAGGCATGCTAGCAAAATAGAAGGCACACTAAAATTGATTTTTTAAATAAAGTGAAACCACAAGCTAGTGATATCAGAATCTCCTGAGAGGTTGTATATACACTGAGGGTAGAGTAACAGCCTGTCGTTAAGTCCAAAATAACAAATATCTAACATAAGATGCTATTATGGACCTATAGGAAAATGTTTTAAAATGATTCAGATTTCTGACTGGGGAGTATGATTCACTACTACACTGAAAGAAAATTTGCACAGCCATTGCAGTAGCAATTCTTTTCAAAGACAAGCTAAGGAAAAGAGCCAACAATTACTTGAGATAGGAGTTGCGAATAACATCACACAACCAATGCCTTTGTCAGCAGTCTGATATTGGAAAAGAAGCCAAGAAAACACAGCATTGCCTTACATGTCACTTAGGTTCTGAAATGTTATTCTCTTGCATTATTAAATATATATTCATATTTAGATGCAAAGAATGCTAAAACTTGAGAAACAAACCAGTTATTGTACTGGTTTTAGGACACCATTATGCTCAGGTAGGTAGATACGTTTATTTGTCACAATCCTGTCTTATGTCCTCACCTTCCACACTCGTGCTATATATAACAGCTACTTAATTTTGAAAGAAGCTTCGATACATACGTGTGATCATTATGACCATCTATGCTACCTACAGATATAATGAGAATTCAGATTAGTAGAGCAAGATCTGAGCATCTCAAATTAAAAATAAATAAATGCAGCGAAAAGAAGGTACTATTTCTTTGAGCATTTTTGTGTACTGGGCACCTCCAGTAGCAACAAGACTAGAGCCAGACTCTAAAAATATAATGTATCAAGTGTAAAACTAGAAAATGCTATATGCTTCGTGGTCTGTCTTCTGCTTACTTGATTCTTACTGTATCCTTCCATGTCATTGAAATGTTGTGGCTCATAAGCAACACTGGAAATTCAACAAACAATGTATTTTCTGAGATTCAAACATTAGAGATCATCAATCATTTGAAAGACTCTAATTCGTTTACTGAATATGAGTGGGCATGGACAGAGTAGCTCATTATTTCTGAATTATTAGACTGTGACATTTGACTTCAGAAGACTTTCTCATCAACGCTGAATTCAATTCAGAATTGTTAACAATTTAATGCATCTACTAAGCTTTATCAGGCTTACCCGGGATGGGCATAACTACATAATGTTTGGGAAGATAATCTTCAATAGTTTCCTACTTAGCCTTCAAAGAAGGTAATTCTAATATCAAAAATAAAATCTTTATAGCAAAAGGTCACTGACTTTTAACAGATTTTCAGTCATAAATGGCTGTCATTTTCTGATTCATTTCTGTCCTTCACACGGCAGTGCTTTAAGCCATTTCACCCATTCTGATGTGAATCTCTTCTAACATACACTACTGGAATTGTCTGTTTACTCACTGATAACTCATTGAATGAACCAAATTACAATTTCTCACATAGCACATGAGTCCCGTTAACACCAGGTAACAGGGTAAATCGACATCTCTCTCTGGACCAGTTAAGAATTATTTATTGATTTTGGATAGTTTCAACAGGGTTGAATGACGGTAATTTCGTGTTCCAAATTGCAGAGCATGAATTTAGAGATAGAATTTAACCATAATTTTTCCAGAAACTGGATTAAGAGCTGATCTGTATGTTTTGGAAGAAGAGTACTTCTAATTTTGACAAATAAGAAAAAAAAATCCTGCTTGAATTTAAAATACCTTTCTTCAGAAGACGGACATTGATATGTTGCTGTGAATACTTTTGATTTTAATCAATTAATACTTCTCCATGAAAAAATCATTTAATCAGAAACTCTTCACTAGCTTTATGGACATCCCCGATCACCAGAGATCCAGCAAATACACATTACATGGATGGAAAAAGTCTCCAACCCCTAAACCGAAACCTCAACCCTCAATGCTTGTGAAATGAAACAGGACACTATCTAAAATTTCTCCATATCAAGAAAACAGAAAACATTAGACACATGTTAGTCAAGTTTCCCCATTCATGGCGAGTGCTCCTTTAGTCAAAATAATAACTGTGACAGTAGTGTAAGAAAAAAATGCCAATTAACAGATGGAGATTACTGAATTCTTTAGCACATAACAGAAAAACAAACAAACAAACAAATAACTCAGCATGAACTCGATCACATAAAACCTGCAAATTTCTTCTGAGTAACAGACAGACAACCTCTGGACCAGAAGTCTGATGCCTTTACTCACAGCAAGTAGTACTTTACTCAATAGTGAGTGTACCTGACAGCAAAAGTAAATCTGAAAGAACAAGGTCCATAGAAAATATTCAAATAACATTTCCTACATGCTCTTAAAAATTGTACTACCTGGACTGTCAAATATGACATACCACTAAATATTAGTTGTAAAAGCTGTGCAGTTTGGAATCAGTTTAATTTAAAGAACATTTCTTTTGTTATGGCTGCTGAAATTATCTAGGGAAGTTTCACTTTCCAGTCTTGGAGGACAAATCTTTTCCTTTTTTTTTTTGGTAGATAATTCTATTGGTGATAACTGGAGTATTTATGGAATAAGTGTGCGGCTAAAAAAATGAATTTAACTAAGGTTGACAGGAGAATGTTGCCAAAAGAGCACCTCAAAAAGGAATTTCTTCCTACTGGTGCCTGGTTTTGCTGGGATTTACTATGAGATGTGATGTGAGAAGCGTCTTTGCTCATGCATATACTTAATTCCAGACCAGCACTGGATTATTTAGAGTTCAAATTATACTGGAAAGGAGCTGTTTATGTTGTTTATCATAGACAATAGGTTTGCTATCTAGTTATATTTAAACTAAATAATGTGTTTAAATACTAAGGGAATGGACACACAATTATATTCACTGCATAAATATATTGACTTTAAACAAATAAAAGGTTCAGCTGAGCTTGTAGCACACTAGATATGGATTCGTTTGTGAAGGTTTGACAGAAGTACTCTATGACAGTTCATTACTACTCTAATTAATGAAAAATATAAGTAATATGCTAGAGATGCTGCTATCGCTTATTGCTCTGGAACAGTTTGCCAGCCATGAAGTTCAAGAGCCTGGTTACAGATAATGGACTTGAGCTTCCTGTTAGGAATTTGTTCATTCTGCAGCCTCAACAGAATTTGAACTTGTGACATTTCCATCACACTGCAGCTTGACAAGAGGTAAAATAGCAGCAGCTGGAAGGAAACTACTAACAGACTAACTGAAACCATGAAAGCCTTCATTGGACTGGACCATCAATAAGTCTAGCTGCCCTGGAAAAAGTGTTATATTGCTAGAGGTGGGCTCAAATTTAAGGTCAAATCTCCCCCAAATGGGAGTTTCAAAACTCAGAATTGAATCTAGAATTTATGTACCACTTAGGCACTAGAACTGTGTGCTCAAGACCATCCTGCCAGATGTACTACAGATAGATCTCTGTACAGATAGATGAGGTAGAGAACTCTGCCTACTGTAAAGGGAGAGCAAATGGAAAGGAAACAAAGTGACCATGGAAGATAGGTAAATACAATGTAAAACAAGGAAGAACTCCTTTCCCTCTTAAACCATGCGTAATACAGACAGGAGTTGGCAAGAAGTACAGAGCTTGCTAAGCAAATACTAAGTAAACTAAAAGGGAGAATCGAGGTTATTTATTGGATACACACAGGAATGCAGGCTTCTCACAAACCATGGAAAATAAAGAAAATGCTTGCTGTAATTAACTTATTAAAGTGAAGTTGAAGGATAAAGAATAATAGGAAAAATGTTTAACTGGAAAGATGACTCTGTTGACTTCCCATGCTGCAGGAAGGCCTTTCTTAGTGGTTTGTGCATTCTGGATACAAAATAATGAGATACGACACATTACTGAAGTTCAATTAGAAATGAAGTTCACTGGACTTGATAAATCAGCAAAAACATGAAGGAAAGTCAGTGCTGAACCAGGTTTCTCATTGCTGCTTGCTAGCAGATGTACCAGAGAGCCATTGCTGAAGTCCTGCCTGTAAGGACTACCCTCAGAAAGGGCGTTTAAGAGCTTTTTAAAGAGGGCTATAGAAAATATTAACTGATCAGTTGATAACTTCAGCTACGTCAGTGAGATATTTCAAGGGAATTGGGTCACGAAAGGCCACAACAAAGAGGAAAGTTGGTAACAGGAGCAGGGAAACTATCCAAAACAAATCTACTGAATAACTCTCTTTTTCCTAAAATGTCAAGGGAGGCACAAGGGTGTGGTAATCTAAAAAATAGAAAATGTACCTTTCACAGCTCGAACACCTAAACATTTGTCCACCCAGACTTATGATAAATTGCAGTAATATTAAACTTTATTCTTAAAATCCCTTTCAGCATCAGGGACCACAGGGGAAAACCTTACCCATAAAACAAATAAATGAATATTTACTCCCATATTTCACACAAGAATACTTAAAAATAACAACCCTGTACTTTCCACTGAAAATAGAAACCTAAGCGTGGACAGGTCTATCTAATACTTTCACCTGGAAAAGGAAAATGGCTCGATCAACTTAGATATTTAAATAGCATGTTGTTAAGCTTAGTGTTGCTATAACCATTGCTCAGTCATTTAAAAATATTAATTTTCCTCCCAAAAGTAGAGAGAGTTTCATAGTATATTTCTATTGGGTGTTATCTATAATGGCATAAATATGCACTATGATAAGGTGTGGTCTGGAATGTGCAAGCTGGTAGTGAAAGGAACATGCTGAAATAATTACTTTGTTATCCTCCTTTGCTTTTTCTTCACGATCTCTCTCCCTTTTGACATTATTTTTTTCCTCCAAATAAGTTGCAGTCTGTTGCTTCTCTGATTCCCTTGCCCTTTTTTTTTGTTCTTTCTCATAAATGTGGCTTTACTCTGCTCTGCAAATTCTCATTCAGTCCCTCTTGCCCCTCCAGTTACTCTCTGATCTTTGTAGATCCCGTGGCTTCCTCCCTGTTAAAGCCCTGGACCCTGTTCAGTCCATGACTCTCTGAAGCTCACGCTCACCGCCCCAGCCTGCCTCTGCAGCTCACCTGCAGACCAGTCCTCCTGCAAGGGCCGGTCTCTGGTCCAAGCAAACACCTCTGCCTGCCCCGAGGGTAAATCACCATCCTGCTCTTCATCATTTCCAAAGCTGCTGCCTTCATGAAGGAAGACACACCTGTGCCACTCTGGTTTGCACTTCTGATGCACAGTTTGTTATTTATTACTCCTAATTATTTTTTACATCATGCCACTCCCTGGAAGCCCATGTCACATACTAGGACTTCATTGATACTAGGTGCTGTACAAAGCCAGATATGCTCCTGTGGCTTTTAAAGCTATGGGACCTTTCATGGCTCAGTTTCGTGATACTGAAACCTCCCAAACTGAATCCACATGACAGCAGCCAGAAAGTTTATTTTCTTCAGGTCACTTGTAACAGTAGGACAACCATTGCCAACACAGAAAGGATAATGGACTCATCATTTCTATATCCCTGGATGGCTTTGCAGGAAAGGGTGCCATACTTTCTTTCTGATCCGCAGGAAGACATTCCCTTTTATCCCAGGGATCTTCAGTGGGCATGGCTCCTCTTGAGGGACAAGGCTCCTCCACAAGCACCTGAGTTACTGGGACCCCAAAGGGAGTCTTGATGACTGCATCATAACAGAGCAACATTGCTCTCTAGTGCTAACACTCAGTTGATACGCCTGGGATTTATGGAAAATTAGAATCCCTGGGACATTATGTTGGTATGTTCTATGCCTTCCATATGGACTACATACAGAGAACATTAACAGAGAAAATGAGGGAGGGCAGGCAACTCTGGATCCTCATCTAATACCAATCAAATCTACCAATACCAAACAAA
The DNA here is from genome assembly GCA_013389825.1 of Crypturellus undulatus. NCBI lineage: Eukaryota > Metazoa > Chordata > Aves > Tinamiformes > Tinamidae > Crypturellus > Crypturellus undulatus. The sequence goes on from VWPW01010637.1 coordinate 169,484, forward strand.
CAAATATCAATCAAAGTTTAATACTGCAGTACTATTCCCATTTTCACAGACATAAACAAGAATACAAAACTGACAGATAGTCATGATAGATATCTTTCCTTACCTAGTAGCACACAGGGTTGCTTATGAACTAATTTGTCAGGGTGGTGACACTGTAGGTACACTAACGTAAGCACAGAGCTTTGGCCTTGACTAATGCTTTTCTGCTAGGTTATTAATGGAAAAAAATAAAGTCTCTCTGAATGTGACCCTTGAGGTAATCCTCAAATTTGTTATTTCTAGCTCTCGGGCCATTCCCCTGTGTGACTTGTGTTTGACCACAAAAATAATCATGGAGCAGATCTGCTGAAGATATATAGGCAAATTTAATTAATAGTAAACAGACTGAGTCTTTTAAAATATTATTGTTTCACTCTAATAATAAGCAGAATGAATAAGTGATTAGATGAACAAATAAACAATTAAAAATGCACAAAAGTAAAAGACTGAAACCAGCCATGTGATTTTAAGGAGACCTCAGCACCGAGTTCACTGTGTCCCCCCACAAGCTGCCTTTCCGTCCCTCTGGACAAGCTCTCAGCCTCTCTTCACCAGCAGGTGCTCCCGCCCTGACTACCTTGGCAGCTCTCCTGAGCTCACACCAGGTCCTGCCTGTGCTGGGGACCTAACATGGGGTGCCGTAGCCCCGCCATGGTCCGCTGCAGATGAGAAGGGGATAACGACACCCCTCAGTCAGCTGGCTGGTTAACAGCCCAGGGGCTGCTGGCCTGCTTTGCTGTGAGGGCACGATCTCCGAGAGCTGCAAAGTCTGAGTGCCAGGCAGATACTGAGCCTACGTAGCAAAAGTTGCAGGATAACTTACTAAAGGCTCTTCCCTAAAAGATCAAATCTGGAGAGATTGAGCATCTGAAACTTCCTTCAGAGATGCTACAGGCCAGAAATAGACAAAAAAAAAAAAAACAATCGGTAAAAGAAAAGAGACATGGAGTAATGTCGAGAAATGCCATTGAGAAATTTGAGCTGGTGGGTTTGTTTCCAGAAGATGCACTAGGCTTTATAGCGTCCCGCAGAACAAAACTCCCCAGGAAGGGGTCCACAAGCAAAGCCCTGTTAGTTCCTCCTGTGACTGAGAGCAGAGTGCCAAAGGGCGCAGTGGAGAGAAGATGCTTTTAAGGCTAGAGATGGCCTACGTAAACACAGGAGCAACCGGGACAGCAGACGGACTGCAGAGCAAGGAGGAAAAACCCTAATTGAGTCAAGCAAACCCCAACGCTCACTGGGGCCTGTGCCAGGAAATCTGCCTGACCTCTTGCACAAACAGAGGAGGGCAGCTACGGGCTGGTTAAAGGAAAGGGGAAAAATCTACGTCAGCCGCCCTGCGATAACATGCAGAGTTTCAAACAAGAAAGAGCCTCCATTCATTTTTTGCTGGGAATTAACACCTAAGACTGAAGTAAATCACTGTCAGAAAACTTGCCAGCTGAACGGAGACAGGAAATGGAGGAGAAATGAAAGCCGAACTGAACAAACTGTTAGTGTTTCCACACAAAAGCATTTCAGGAGGGCAGCAAAACAGTCTGGCATTTCAAATGTTTCTAAGAAGTTCAAATGCTTAAATATGTTTCCAGTAAGTTCTGAATGCTCAATGTAGGTTAATTTTATTAAATTAACAGTCTAGTCCTTATGATTATGTGCTGAAATAAAAAACCCAAAACTGATTACTGGAAAACTTCACGTGAGCAGCAAAATCTTGAAATAATTGCAAGTTTGGTTAAGGAGGGTTTGTTGACATCAGGAAAAGTGAATGTCTGAACTTCTAGTTTTCCCTTGACATGCTGCCTGGTAAAGACTGGGAAGATATTATTTTAAACTATATTATATTATACTATCATTCCTGAAAATAGGTGCCAATCCTGACACTCGCTCCTCTCCTGCAGTGCCCACATTGCTTTGGTAGGGTGATGCTGTCTGTGGGGCAGGCAGCCCACCACCCCTTTGCCGCCTGCTCATGTACTTCCTGCTAAGGTCCTTTCCCCAAAACGGGAATTTCTCAGAGACAAGGCAAGGATTTACCAGGGAAAGAGACTGAAAGCATGAACTGCACTTGACAAATTAGCACTGCCCGGCACATCGGCCTGCTTCATCACCAGGCGTTGCATCGCTTCTCCGACAGGGCTGCGTCCGCCTTCACGACGTTAGTGCCAGTCCCTGGGCACATGGAGGCCTTTGGGTATTACTGTTAGGAGCGTGAGGCTCCCTTGTGCTACTTTCTCTACAGATGCTTGTGGAAATGGATCTCCTGCCCCAACTGCTCCATAATTTAACTTAAGAGACAAGCAGATGAAGTTAAAGGCTGGAGAGAGGAAGTAGGTTGAGCCAAAAGGCAGAAAGCTGAGATCCTGAAGTTCCACAGATGTCCCCTGCAAAGTATTTGCCCCAAATTATTAGAAAAATAATATGTTATTAGATCAATTTGGTTAGCCATCCTCAATCTCTGACATTACTGGGAAACTGATTTCTTACTGATTGTTTTTAAAAATTGCGTGGTTGTGGACTTATTTATCCATTCTCAGAGAAAATGTCTAAAGAAAGGAATAGGAGGAGGAGACTCCTGAAACAGCTGTAGAAACACTGTTATCTGCTGTTCCAGAGGCACTGGCAGAGCTGCTGCCTGGACTCCCATGCAGAGACAAGAGGAAGAAGTGAAGCTGTCAGAGGACAGTACGATACATACCTCTAGGTAGGTTTTCAAATTTAATGAAGTGTGCACACATCCTATCTGTGACCACAGAAGGTTAAGTAAGGAGGACATGCGGGGTATACACGTACATATGCGATATGTAAATACACGTACAAGTTGTCAGATGCTCATGGCCACTGAATGGCCCCGTGATTCTCAAGGAGATGGTGATTTTCAAAGATATCAACTCTGGATATTTTTCCAATATACATGTCAGGTGTATGACCTGCTTATAAAAATGTCCTTTAAAGAACTGGTGCTAAGGGCCTTTTTTTCATATCTCGAGAAGCCTTGGGCAGATAACAGTTGACAAAGGACTATTCTGGATTTACACCAGGGTAGCTGTGACCTGAATCTGCTCCCCCTTTTTAAAATTTATTCGGAAGCAAAATGGACAGGGAGATTTTATTTTTAGCTTATAATAAACTACAGCTGGGACACTCACCTATCACACAGAACGGTTTCCTTGCAAAGCGCAGTCTTCCTTGCCATCCTCGGTATCGACAACAGCATCCAGCAGACCAGATACGAATAATAAATTCCAAACCAAAGACAACAATCATGACAAACTCCTAGAAAGGCAAAAAAGAAAAATTCCTGTTACAGATAACCAACATCCAAGCACCAAGAAACATTTGGTAACTGTGTGCCTTGCAGCCTGTGCTGAGTTGCCATTCTCCAGTATGGTTGCGCGTCCTCCTGGAAAAAAGTAGATCCCATAGTTTCCCGGTGAAGGACCGAGTTACCAATATTAAATATCTGCTGAAATCAGCTACTTAAAGGGAAAGACTAGATGGTTGAATCCTGTACAAGCAATATCAAAGCAAAATACTCAGTGACTTTGGATACAAAAGATCAGACCACAGGTGGTTTAGAAAGCTACCAGAAGTTACGAATCTACAGCTGTAAAATTAATTTTTTTTCTAAAAGCTGAGTGTTTTTATAGCTCTATTTGCAATATATATATATTTTACTCCACAGTATAATGTACAATGTACAAGTAAAGTCACTGTGACAAAGCAGAAGCAGCAGTTAGGAAATAGTTTATTTCCCACAATAGGTTAAGGTGCACGCAATTGTTGCTATATTCAATTGTATATTAATTGTTTCTAAGACAAATGAATGTTCAAACTAGGTTCAACATCCCCTGAACAACTGTACAAATGAAAAACATCTTTTTCAATTTTNATGGTTGCGTGTCCTCCTGGAAAAAAGTAGATCCCAATGTTCAAACTAGGTTCAACATCCCCTGAACAACTGTACAAATGAAAAACATCTTTTTCAATTTTTTTCCCTTCACACTGGAACCTTTTTTGAGGCTGTTCATTTCAAAACTGTCAATCTGTATTTATGGCATTTTTATTGGAGCAAATTCTGTTTTCAGTACAACAGTGAGGTCAGCTGAGTTCCAGCAACAGAGTTTGAAGAAAAATTCAGCTTCCTCATATCTTAAGGAAGTCATAATCCCTATAATATGTCTTGAAATAGCACACACATACTCGTATGGAGCTATAAACTTAATTTAGATATTCTGGAATGCCTTCGTAATGTTAAAGATTGTGGAATGCTAAAGCAAAAATTTGTGTGTTAACTAGAAGAAGGAGAAAAGTATTTGAAGGAGCTTATTAAGCGACTCATCAAAAAGAAGAGGATGAAAGTTGTATTTTATTTGGCAGCTGAATGCATTTCTATGTCCAGGAGAAAGCTGTTCCTTGTCAGCCAAATAATTTGTTATTCCTACAGGATAGGGACTAGTGCAGTGCTGGTGAGAAAGCATTGCAAATAAATAGAGAAATATTTGCAATTTGTTCCAAATAAATAATTTGCATGCTTCTAGTCTGTAAGAGACTATAAATCTGGAAGTCAATAAATGTGACTAATAAATATGACATATGTCAACTCAGGCATTAATTTACCTCAGCTAAAGGTATTATTAATATTGTGTCATGTAATCATGCCTTACTAGTTTATGATTAATGGCTGTACACTGAAACACAGTGAATTTAATTTGTTTTTCCTTTAACAGAGCAATTTGAAAACATAGCATTCTGTCCTAAAACATGTCAGCTTGTTATAAGTACATCGCACTGACAGTGTTTTTAGAAACTTCTTCATATCTTCATTTCCAATTTTGTAAATTCTATACTGAATTCATAAATCACAAAAAAAGATGTGATCTCATTGCTACAATGCACCTAAATAAAATGTTGATTGATCGTATTTTTTTGTTGTTGGAAAAAAGACACACGGAAAAATGACTGTGATATTGCTTATTTTTTTTATTCATTTTTCTTCAAAGCAAAATTTGACTTAATTCCATGACATAGTTATGCATGACATATGCATGCATATGCATGACAAATTGCATGACATGCAATTTTAGAATGGATTATGTACAAAATAGAAAATGCTCTGCATATAGGACCAATAATTCTTTCTAACAGGCTACCATGTGACCATCTGAGACATTTCCTTGTAGGAAATTCTCTGTAGGTCAAGAATAAAATGGACAAGAAGACAAAAAAAAAAAAGAATAAGCATTCTCATCATTTACCCATAACTTTTAGAGGGTGAATTGCTAAATCTGTTTTACACATGGTTAGGTGATGTCTCTGAAGTTACAGGGGTTCATGGCAGGCATCCAGGCCACGTGATACCTGATTCTCTCAAAGAAATTATCTCTTTGGGGCAGAAGTATGAGAGATGGGAGAGGAAGATGATGAAGTACAAAACATTTTATTGTTGCCAGTAAAACCTTTTCCGTGTTAAAACCTCTTCACGTTTCATTTGTCTCCACGCCGCTATTTTCCCCCAAAACGTACAGCGTGTGCAGGTGCGTGAGGACGGTAAGTGCTCTGGAACTGTCACCAGTGCCTTTGGCCCCTCTGGCTCGTCCCTGCAGGAGCACGTCCTCCACCACACTGCAGAGCCTCCAGGGCCACCGCTCATGTGGAGCGGGCCAGAGCATAAAGTATTTAATGGTTATAGGAGGACCATTTTACAGCCTCACTCCAGTTAGATTAATGCCACAAAATTGCTGACACAAGTTGAAAGGTGTTAATTTTTTGGTAGTTTAATGTTCTGGTTCCTATTAGTGCTATGCGGTTTGGTATTCATTAGCTACACTGCCATTAGTGAGTGCTTTTTTCTACTCTGGCTCAGTTATACAAAGATGGAAAAGGCAGGGTATGCCCAAAAGCCTGATTCTGAAAATCTCTTGCAGTACATGGCCAGGCAGAAATTCTCCCTCTGACTCGCCCAACAAGCATGTACATGTACTCCAATGAAAATTCATGGAGATATCCATGATGCTGAGGGAGAAAAAGAGCAAAATTATATTCTATCTTTTTTGAGGGGTAGGAGGGAAGAATATAAATTTTTTCTAGGAGAAACAATATGAAATATCTTTGCTCATTCTTTGAGAAAAATAGGTACTATTCCTAGTATCTTTTTTTTAACTATTTGTGCACAGATATGCATGAAAAATATGCACAATGATAGTCTCTCAGAAGAAACTGATATTTCTACTAATTAAAGTAAAATTAAAAATAACCATTGTATGGTTGCTACAGTTATACTAGTCACTTACTATAGCAGGTGAGCTCAGATACATTAAATATGGCTATGGACACTGAAAGAAATGCTACAAAAAGTTGCATGGTCCCTACCTTGATTCAAAAAGAAAAATCTACACAAGATTTTTTCTGCATATGTCAATTTTCTCAAGATCCTTAAGAAAAAGGATAAGGTATAATAAAAAGAAATCCATTGAACAAGATGGAGATGAGATTTCACACTTATTTTTGCATTTTCTGAAATAGTGATATTTCAAAAAATCTTTTCTATCCTGGTCACCCGGACTTTCTACAAAGAACAACAAATTTTAAAGTGGATAAAGGCCACAGAATTCAGGTTTTTTTGATACCTCACTATAGGATTTCTGTGAACTACTGATAATGATTAAAATCATCGATAGTTCACCTGGTTCTGACTGTGCTGATACCACTCAATTTGAACTTAGTTTTCCTTACATTCAAGGTGTTTTGTCTGTTGAAAACATGGACTTTCAGGTTATTCTAATGGTGTTAAAATTATGATTATGAAATAAATTCTGACTTCTCATGCTGGTCAGATGCTTTGTTTGAGCTGGTTGGATGCTTTCTTGGAATATTCTTTTCCCAGAAAATGTGCATGCTTTGAAACAGAAATTCCCCTTAGATATCTATGTACTACCAGCTTCGTTCTGGTATTTTGGATGGGTCCGGGTTGAACCAAAGAGACATCTCAAATCCTCCCCCACTGTGAAATAAGTAATGTTATAGTAATCAGTGCATTTAGTCACAAAGCAACATCAAATCTCTCTCAAGGTTAGCTGAGGCCAGGGAATGAGATTATATTTTCCTATGGCAGCTGCAGAGTCACAAGTTCCTAGCCACATTTTCTTGGTTTTCCATGGAGAAAATTGGAAAGGGATCATCCCAAAGATCAGAATTAAAAAAAAAAATAGATTAATTTGGAATGGCTTATTAAAAAAGTAAACAGAAATCTAAACCTTTAAATACCTTGTTTTTAGATCCTTAGCAAGTGAACCAGAAAAGGAAAACAACTGAAAATACATGCAAGAGAATAAATTATTAGACTTCTTCATAGGATTTTTAGGTGTGCTGTAGAAGCGATGTATTCCAAGTATCTTTGTCCTACCTTTAATTAGACGGAACCACATAAATGTTTGATTATTCATGAGGTATAGAATGACAACATTTACATGAGAATGGGAAAATCCGCCACTGTTGACATACCCACCCTCCTTTAAAAATTCATCAGGGCATGTTGAGCTAATAATAAGCGCGTTTAGATTTACTGGAAGCCTAACCCTTCTCTTCCCATGAATGTCACCAGGTGCAGCAGGGATGCCCTGGCCTTTGCCTCTTCTTGCTTCTTCCCCTCTCTTGTCAGCCCCTTCCAGGCAGAACTGCATCTGGCTCTGTACCCCAATTCACACATGGTCACCACAATCTGTAGCATCTGGAGGGACTTAACTCACAGAGAGCCGATATGATGCATCTGTTGTTGCTTCAAAAAGGGAAAGTCCTTCCCCCTTCTAAAGCTCCATCCATGCAGCCCGGTCTCACCCTGAAACATTTCTGCATTCACAGCTCCTGCTAGCACTGGGAGCTATGCATACACAAGTTAAGCAAGCTGAAACCCACGGGTTTAAAGATTCAATTGCTTTTGACACAAGGAAAGCAGATGCCAGTGCGTTCCTCAGCTCCTTCTGCATCGGCATGTACCCTGGTTACTCTGCCACTGGAGCAGTCCGGGTTATATAAATGGCAAGAAAGGAAAATGAGAGGTCATCCAGAACAAGGTTTGTATCAGCAAAAGGTCCTGGAGGACTCTGATGAACAGAGTTGATAGTTAATTAAATAAAATACTTTCTACAATCCAGCTGCTGTGAGCACTTTTTATTTCTTGCCTATCTAATTAGGATAAAAATCACAAGTTGTTGAGATTGTCTACATTAGAATGCTTCTCAGGTAGTTCTCAATGATAAGGTTTGCCCCAGGCAAAACACTAAAGCAGCTAAAACTGTACTTATCATATCATATTCCTCATTACTTAATATAATTGCTTATTAAAACATAAAATAACCCATGGATAATTTGCTGCATTTCTCCTGATAAAATCGATTTCTCTGGTCCTTGGCCATCACTTCATGGAATTAGTGCTATTTTAGTGGTAAGAAAAAGATCAGAAACTGAGCATTCTTTACTGTCCTTTGCCTGGTTAATACATAATGCCTATATTAGCCTAGGGTTGTACATAAGAAACCTGCCGTCAAGCAAATAGCTCTGCTGTTATTTATTTGTATGTCTTGTAGGGATAATATATTGTTATTTACTCTGAAGATGAGGAAAATAGGACAACAAGCTTCACACTGATGTAAGCAGCTGCCTGTCTTGTGCTCACAGCGAAACTGGGTGTATATATGGCATTTTCAGGAGCCCAGAAAATGGCCTAGAACACATCAAGTGAGTCCTCTGAAATAGGCTGGAATAAACCCACAAATGCTTCCATACTAAAGGCAGCGTCTGTAGCTGCCCTGCAGACACTCATCTGGTGTAAATCAGCATAGATTCCCTACAAGAGAACAACCGGAGGAACAGAAGGAACAATGTTATTTGATACCAGCTCAGGAACTGTTACCTCTTCCTAAAAACTCATAAACAAGAGTGGCTATTGCTTCCACATCAGTTCAAAAGAGGGAGAATAAACATTTTTTTCATCTGTAAATTTATGGATGACTCATTTAAGAATGTCACCATGTTAACATGATTAATAGCTGATATAATTAAGTAGTAACGATTTGTTATTCAGAGTAAAAGAAGACGAGAGTGTTTTCTCATTCAATTAAAACAAGAACATAACACCTCAGCTTCTGTATCCTTCTCTCAAGCAAAAACTCTGCTGTTGATTACAAACTACTGAGCACCAGCGTCGGCTCTACCCTTCGAACAGGTTTCATCGGGATGCACATTAACTAAGGGGAAGTGTAACACTACTCCGCCTTGGAGAAACCTGAGGAAGGGCTGAGCTTTAAATAGTTGTGGGACAGAAGCTGATGAAGGACTAGGGACACTTCTGTGCATTACACCATTGCCTGGTTCCAGATTCAAATCGGCAGACAGTATTGATTGCATACTTTGCTGTTTAAAATAACATATTTGCAATATTCTTGCTCTAACATTATAAGCTAAGATTTTTGAAAAAAGCAGCTAACAAGTGTTACTGTGGGCATTTACACGCCTTAAGAACTAATGCTCTAATTCTTTCCAACTACAGTTTAACAATGGGAGAGGCAGTCATAAATCTGAAAATATAACCTAGAATAGACCCTATTAGTGGTATATAAATCACAACTAGAGATTTCAGTTCAGCTCCCAGAGCAATATCCAATAAGCATGAAATGAAATTTATGCACATTTTTGTCATTTATCAGTTTTATGATGAATGTGATAGTTTTACAGCACTTGCTTTTTAAAATTATGAGTACGCTAATAGAGGATTGTTGAGAGATCAATTTTGTGCCTTTTAATCTAATACAGAGCTACAAGTGTATTGATATAATATTAAAAATCCCAATGACATGCTTGGTTTGAATGAGTCACACATGTTATATGGGACTTCTGCTATCCATTCTCCCTCAGCTTTTTGTGTTCATTACCTCAAATGGCTCTTATCAAGTCATGCGTCTTCATTCACTTACCGAAAGAAAGCCCAGAATTTTTTTTAGCAAGTAACAACAGTTTTGAACCGGAGAGTAAGCAGCAGTTAGGCATCTGCCTAACTGTTTAATTATGCTTCCCATCATCTCTTATGAACACAAATATTTACCATATAAGAATAAATCCCTGATCCCTAGCACTGACACTGAACTTTCCTTCCGCAGCGGTCATGAAGGAGGACACAAACCCCCTGGGCTCCACAGAGCAAGTCACAACACGCGAGCGTCCCCACCACACACAGCTCCCATGGCAGGGGGGATCTGTGATGCCAAGGACACAAGGGCCACGTAACCACCGGGTCAGACGTTGGAAGCTCCTCCCTGCCCAACCACAGCGCTTGCCAACGGGAATGGGAGGCCTCTCAAGGCAGGAACACCCAAGGTGTGCCTCAGTCCAGGTCACAGCTTCTGCAAGGACACGCCAGTCATCACTCAACACTCCAACTGCAAAAATGGCAATGAGAAGTGCTGATTTCTCCAACCATTTCTTCTATCCTGTTCCTTTTCATATATAGCATCATCCTTAAATACAGAGCTTTCCAGCTCATCCAACTTAGATGCACTGCTCTGCTCCAGATCATTTGCTAACATAACAAGGACAACTGTTCTTTTGAGAGAATTCCTGAAATAAGATGAAATCACTAAAAACAAACTGTACAATAACTTTCTTCTTTCCAGGCACATCCTTGTATCCTGCTTTGTGTTTGTTCACATTTTCTTTTCCTCTAGTGAGATATCAGCTATGAACGCTCTCATTTTGGTTTTAAAATGTTATGTATATGGAAAACAAAGAAGTGCTGCACAGCCGTATTCAAGCCCTTGCATTTCCTTTGTGATTTGTTCACGCATTTTTTCTGCTCTAGTCAAATTTGTGATGTCACATGTTATGGGCAGAGGATCAAGCACATGTTTCTGTTGCAACATGATTCTCAAATCTTCCTCCTGAAATGCTTGTGAAGAATTTGATATCTCTTGCTGTGTCTAAAAGATATGCAGAATGGGTGCCAGAACCAGTGCAGGCTTTCAATCCTTCTTTCATATAGCAACTATACTAATTTTGTATCTATGCCAGGAGTTTAGGCTAACTGTTACAGCTGAACACATGCAGGTGAGTTAATCGGTAACATTCAACATCATGTAAAGAGGAGGGGGACAAGATACATAAATATTTTATTTCTTTGTTAGCATGTTTAGATTTGTTTTATTCTACAGACTTCAAACCTATTTTCTTCCAGCTCTGTTCCTCCCCTGATGTTTCTCATGTTTCATGTGTTTTGAAGATGATACTTTCTTTCTTCATTTTTAAAGTTAATTCTGATTGATTGCAGTTTCTCAGTTTACAAAGCTTAACAGGGCTTCTCTAAGAAAATAGCGATGTACATTTTGACTACTGGGAGATCCTGGGGCATCTGAGATGAGAAATACTGAAATGTTTCCAGTACCAAACACATTCAGAAAGCAATTTCAAGATAGAACTATCTGCCAGTTAGTAAATTTTGACAAATTAGACTTATAATATACTTTATCCAATCTGTCAAAATTTTCCTTAGGTATCTATTTCTTTAAGAAATTCTCTCAGCAAACATTTCTGTTACTTGTACAATGTCCATTTATGACATTTTTATTCACTTTCTTGGGTTCAATGAAAAACCTGACATGGTCTCCTCTTTTCATTGTAACAAACTACACTGTGAAATCCAGTCAACCAAGTCCTGTGTTTCATCTGCACTTGAAACTCTCTGGAATTTTCTTTTTATCATGCCAATAGGCATTTGTGCCCTTTATCCTTACAGATATTTCTGATATTTGTTTCTGATATTTTGTTACTTCTTTGCTTGACTTTGCATCTTTTTAAGTGAGTGAGTCTTCTCTAAGTTACTTAGATGGTGGGCATTTTCTAGCCCAGATAACTGGGCTTCCAGACAACTTTTGTATCACCGATGTTTTGCATTTTCAGCATTCTTTTCCTTTTGTAATTTAATATCTTGCAGACTTTTCCCTTACATATTATTTATAACCATGTACTTTGGATTTCCTCTAGAGACGCATTCTGCATTTCCATTTGGCATATCAATATTGTCTTTACAAGGGTCAGGTCTGAATTTCTGATAAAAAGTTTGATATCTATCCTTTTTTACTATTGTAATCTAAACTGTTTGTTGGCTGCTCTACTAAGGTAGTCCTTGTTATCTCTGTTACAAGTTTGGATCTCTATCAGACTTCGGCATAAAACCAGTAAAATTTACTGTAGCTGCATCTAGTATAAGTGATTATAAATCTACATCTATGGAAAATGTTACACTTATGATTTGGAAGCAATTTCCCATGCTACCTTGTTATCACTTAAACTGACAAGAGATGAAGGAAGACATGTCATGGGAGAACACTTGTGTGAGAAATGTTGCTCACTTGTCCTTAAAGAAGGTCAAGGACAGCTGGCTTGCTTCTTTAGCACAGTGTTGATTAGTCTAAAAGGAGACATGTTCTTCCCTCCTCAAAGAATTATTTCTGTACTAATCTGGATCCTGACATCGTGTCACAACCATCTATTCCTCCCCATTTTCCACTCTTAATCTCCAAATCTTCAAGTCATGAGTATCCTCCTAGACAAGACGGCCTCTTGAATGGCTAAAAGGCTCTTGTCTGAATAAGGCAGAGAGTCCTCTCCCTCTTAGGAATATGTTCTTTGCCTCCGAAGAAACTCTACTCCTTCCTGTGCTGAGAGAAAGGAATCAGGACGTGATCCTTAACAGAACTAATACCTCCTCTGCGGACTTTCTGCATAGTCATAAAATGTCACGGACAAGATAAGCTAAGTGAGATCTCTTATAAAGAAATAGATAACAAACACAACAAACTATAATGTGCCTGCTAAAAAAAGACTTTTTACTACAATTTAGTCATTTTAAAGTATAGTAGATCATGAGTTGTGCTATGCTGGTACATGCACCACTGCTTTTGGTTTTCCTGTTTTCATCTATCTATTTTTCTCATTCTACAGTATCATCCTTTTTCTGTATAAATACTCTGTTCATTCAGATAGAATAGGAAAAAAATTCATGGACGGTATTTCATCCAAAAGTCAATGAATTGTGATAACTCCAGTGATCTTAACATTACACAATGAACGGAGATTTCCCGCTGAAGGATAACTCACTGGTAGTCCTGTCAGAGCTGGAAAACGCTCTGACAGTAGCTCTGAAATTCCATCTTGCCTCCTCCTGCATTTGCTGCTGAAGGCAGTGGCACCGGAGGTGGCTCCTCACAGTTATCCTACCTGCAGTAAGTGATTCAGTTACAAGATTTTTCTTTGCACTGACTGCAGAACATGTATGTTAATGCTGTGTAGCTCTCTGTAGCCATCAAACATATTAAATTTTAGAAGAAAATAGAAGAAAAGAAAGGGCAGAACTTTTGGACAATATAATCAAGCCCAGACCCATATCAGTAAGTCTTGCGCCAGTATTGAGACACTTTTTTTGTTTTCCAATATGTTTTAAGTGCATTTTATCATTCTCAACACCATTGATAATAGATTTTTCGTAGCCAGCTCTATAGTTCTGTATGCTGTGCCATGTTCCTTTGTTATGGAAACATTTTCACTGCTACTTTCATCTCTCTCCCTAACTATGATGTGTGCTTTTTTTTTAAGAAGTTGGTTGGTTCACTTGGACCTCTTCCTAATAATTTTTGATTCTAGGGAAGCACACTCAGAACCTTCATTTTAAGTGAAAGTTTTCTGTTTGGAAACAACTATTCCCATGCAGTTGTAATGAGACTTGATCAAAAATTCTGAAACAATGGCCAACTGACGTGAGGAAATCAAAACTCATAATAGGAAAGTATCAGTTTCATCAGTAGACACATAACAAACATTAATTTTGGCAAGGTAAAAGTATTTTCTTTCAATGCCAACAAGTAGTTTATTACAGTATGGCTGAGTTGGTTCACGCTCATGTTATCACCTCATTAGTACTAGTGTACACGAATCTAAAAAACACTGGAAACATGAAGACTTTGACTTTAGCAAAATTAAATTCCCCTCTGTTAGTTTAACTTTGGTAGCATCAGTTTCACAAACTGACTGATGTAATTTTTCAGAGATTTCCATGTGGAAATTCTGAAATTTCAGATCCTTGTTTTGATTTGGGATGAAATAAAGTATTTTCCCAAGAAACATGGATTTTGAGTTTTGGTAAGTTCTAGCAAACTCAAAAATCACTGTTTTTTTTTTTGCTCAGGGATCATTTCTTTTGTTTCTTCCAAAAGAAGACTCAACCGTGCTGCAATAATATGTGGCCTATAAGGTATACTATTTTATTTGCTAGAAATATATCTGTAATTGAAATCTCCCAAGATCATTCTGTTTGTTTTACCTTACATGCACTACTACTAGCATGTCCTACAGAGCCATTCATCCATTCCTCTGATCAGGTCTGGTGGTCTTTTATCTATGTGTCAATAAGTTAAGTTTAAATTTAAGTTCTATGGACAATACATTCAAACCAAAAAATTTTACTTTTATGAATACAGCACTAAACATCTTCCTTTCTTTATCCACACTTTTCAGCCTTAAAATGTTGTAACTGGAATTTATAGGATTATATACCTGTGGATGGATGAAGACAATTGCATATTCACTACTGCAGAGCAAACACAATTGAGTATGTGCTTACCTGCTATCGGGTACCTATACCTTACATTTTTTTAACCAGTGCTCATCCCTTTTCTGTGTCTCTTTTATGGGAAAATATTAGAAAAGATGAACTGAGGAAGAACTTAATTACTAGATGCACTTACTGCACTTTCCTTTGGGAATCATGTAACTGGCCACAATACACGTACAAGCTACTTTCACCTACAGTACATCATCCGCTTGGGAGCTATTTCTGCCTGAAAAATGTGTTCCTAGAATACATTTTGAGAGGCCCTTATCCTACAGAACTGGGCAAAGTTTTCTATCCCAGATTTCTTGAAGAAAAACACAAAACAGATTTGACAAAACCAGTTCTGCAGAAATTCACAGGAGTTTTGTAAACCCTTCAACTTGATTAAAAATGAAAATTATGAAAAAAAATAAAATGCTCTGTCTCTTCAAATAAAAATAACATTTCTTTTTTACAGTCTCTATTTTACTTTTAAGCCAAAGCTTCTAAAATGTTGAAATGCACAAAGAATATCTTATACCAGGTCAAATGAAATACTTCATCTGATCCAAGACTTTTTTGGGAATTCTTCATTTGCCAACTTTGTGGGTGAACCCAACATTATTTTATTTCTTTTCTTGACCTGCCCGCAAACAAAATGAAATGGACTAGTTATTCACACAGCTCTAGTTGCAAGTGTTCTTAAAATATAGAGTTTGGTCATGAGAGTGAATGACCTCCCATTCCAGATATACTCCTTCTTGGCTGTCTTCCCCAAAAGATTTGATTTTTGCCTTCCCACCCTAAGTTTTACTTCCCTTGTGTTTATTATTTGATAAAGTGCCAGTAAATGTACTTGCAGGAGATCAGCAATACACCAAAGATTATTTTCTTGCTGTGTTAGTTGGATTCTTAAGCTGCTTGTGGCTTTTTTGATGTTGAAGTAGATTTTATTCTACTGTCTGTTCTGGGATATGTCACTGTTACAGCTTGAGTTCCAGAAGCTGTGTGCGCAGGCAAGGCTAAAGGATAATTATAATTGGTAGGTATAAGGAGTTATCTGATGCTCTCCCTCTTACTGGACTTATTATTTCTGGAAACAAATCTAACAAAGTTCATTGCTGATACAACAATAGCCAGCATATACTTAGCGTGTCTGTGGAACTTTTGTTTGCAGGGTGAAACACAAATACTAACTTCCTTTCCCTTGCCAGGCCCCTGAAGAGGAGAAGGTGACTAGGAATATGGGAGTACTTGTTCCGATGACAAGACCCTGGCTGCGTGGAAGAAAACGAAGTGTGGCAGAGCTGGACTGGTGCTGGGAGCAGCTCTCAGGAGTTTCTGCCATCCAGACGTGTCCATTAACCCATGCTGACACTCAAACCAGTGCTGCTTTCCCTAACCAATTATTTGCATTGAGTTACTGCACAGGGTTGTACCTTTCTGAAAGAGTATATCTCAGATGTGGTGCTTAGGAGACATTTTTCCTGCTCCCTTGTACGGTGAGGCTCAGGGAGATAAATAGGATTGACTGATTGCAGGAGAATAATTCCAGCTCCTCTGGCCTTCCTGAGTAGTGGGGGAAAGGTTTACTTACCTCATTTACACTTTCCTCTCTAACCTTGCCGTGTAATTGTGAATAGCTGCAATATGTCAAAAGCCACGGGTGCCAGTGCAGGCAGCGGCTCAGGTACTAGGCTGACGGAGCACTACATTAGCTTTTTAGCTAATTAGCATGGCTCTAGGGGGGCAGCATCTGGAATAAATCTCTGAAGCAAACATTCACAGGAACCCGGCAGGCAGCTCCAGAGATTGTTGCATTTCTACTGTACTTTTTTAGAAAATAAACATAGAGCTTCCATCTCCAGCACGAAGCAAAGCAGTGCTGAGGCAGATACAACTCTCCCTACTAAGTGACACATCTGCAAGAACTGTGTGAACCACTGCAAGCAAAAGGTTGTGGAAACTTTAGTGATGGGAATTATGTGTTGGCACAGGCAAAACAACCATTCCTGAGTTAATGCAAAGCTGTAGTGTTTTACTAGTATGTATTTGCAATAGCCTGCTTCGATAACATTGTTAATATCAGCTAATAGTTCGGTATGCGGAGAAGAGAGTAAATCATGCATTGGCAAACTGGAATAAACCAGTCAGTTTTAGCCTGCTTCTGCCACCACATACTTTGCTCTGTTTATGTTTTTCTCCATTAGAGACCCACAGCAGGAGCTGTAAAATTTGTCATCACCAGATCTATTCCTGCCAAGGGCTTGCTGAGCGCACTAGGACATAGCATAGAAATGTCGGGCCAAGCTCCTAAAGCTGGTACGGATGCTTCGAGGATTAACTATGCACCTTCTTCCTCCGTGGGGTCATTTCCGTATTCAAAAGCAAGACGGGGGGACAAAGAAGGAGGACAAAGTCACCGAGCAGCATCTCAACTCCCAGCAGCAGGAAGAGCCACGGGTTCCCAGGGCCCTTCTCCTCCTGGGAATGGGCTTGGGGCTCTCAGCGGGCCGGATGAGCCTGGATGGGGAGCCCCAAGGCTCCTCCAGAGCTCCCAGCAAGCCCCGGCGCACCGCGGGGAACGTGTCTATCAACCATCCGAGAAGTCAGCAGCGAGCCAGCAAACACAGCCAGCAAACATGCGGCTCGTGGGAAATCCGGATTTCATGTGGGCACAAATGGCTTATCTGCAAGAAATCTGCATAAGCGCAGAGGCAAACCGATTACTTGTCACAAGGCACCTTCTGTTGTATGTAAGGTATTTTGGGGCTAATCAAATTTTCATGTTTTATATACCAGAAAATCTTAGCAATTAGTATAATAATTACAATAATATAATTAGTTATGGAACATTCAGATAAACTTCCATTTGCAAAGCACTGCTCAAATATGTTAATAATATACAATATTACGGCTCCAGGATTAAATCTGACAGCTCTTAGCTGATTTAACGCCACTTGGCCTTTTCTGGAAGAGCTAATGTGGATATAGGAAACAGAATACTGTGTTTTGTATGCTTCTCCTGGTCTTAAATGAGCCCTGCTAAGAAACAGCACCACACTTCTGCACCGAACCCTCTCGGGACATTTCGGTCTGGTACCTCGCTGCAGGACCATGCTGAGCTACAGGGATGTACGGGGCGCTGCCGTCGTTACACTGTCGTCCTGCTCACTTCACTAACTGGGGCTCGGCCTGATGAGCCGGACTTTTGGATATACGCGGTGACGACAATGAAAACGTTGGCATTTGTGAACAGTTCCTACAGCAGCACCTGACCAGATACAGTCCCCTGTATACCTGGCGCTGAAATAACCATGGTAACTCTGGGTGTCTAGTGGCATTTTAATGACCACTGTTTATCCTTGGGCCATCACTCACCAGACTAAATGACACACCGAGCAGCAGATGAATAAAGCAGCGTTTATACAATGCATGAAAAATGCTAAGCTCTTTTACAGATTATAACTAGCTCAGAAGGCGAAAACAAAAACAAACAAACAAACAACAACAACAAAAAAAAAAAAACAAAAAAAGGAGAAACATTTTGCAAAATCATGTATTATGAGGAAAGAATGAAACTACCACATCCTATTGCAGCAACTGCCACTAAAAAGTCAGTATCTACCAACAGCTAGCACAAATTGACTAAAATTATTTCCTGTTTTAAGTATAAATGTCTCTTACTTCATACTGACTTTATAAATGGCAGCAGTATCAAAGGTCCCTCATGCTCAGTCACTGCCAAACTGCAGTACAAAAACTATTAGTAACAAAAAACAGCAATTCTCAAGCAAATTCTCAAGCAAAGCACAAGATGCAATTCAGTGTTTTATTAATGCTTTCATACAATCTCAGACTTATTTTTAAAGAAAAATAGGGTAGAATCCTCTATTTTAATATCTCCAACATAATTACGAAAAGTTCTGTTTTTTAAAGTATTCAGTAATTACACTTTTCTCTTCACAGTGATAAAGAGAATTTGTGTATGTACTAACATTTTTGTAAAACTGTTTTTAGAAATTTCACTTACCAAAATGAAGAGACAACCAGAGGCAAGTTTTGTGTGTTCAGGAATAGTAGAAAACACGGACAAAATCAAGCAACCAAACACAAGGAGAAAACTGAAAAAGAAAGAATATGAAAAATCATTAATATCTTTTTCAGAACACTGACTCACAATATATATTGATCCTGCTTCACCAACAGTCTTCATTAATAAAAGGGAATTCACTCACTACTTAGTTCATTAAGGACATTAGCATAGCCTGTTCATAAACTAACTACATCTGAGCAGCGCTGGTACAACTTCTGGTAGACCTAACGAAAGTTAAAACACAAGAACGAATAATTTTTTTCATGAAATGACCCCGTACACACAGTTATTTTGGTATGTTTATCCAATCCAACCACTCCTAGTGGTTCTAAGAAAAGATCATCAGAAGGAGAGCTCTCTCCTCAATCAGAAAAATAATTCCTGTCTGAACAACAGACATCATGTCCAAACGAGCTGAGATTCAAAGGTAGCTGAGTTACAGCATCACTGTCCTGACTGACCAAGTTCTCCACTTTGGGAGATGTAAATGTAAAATCTTGCAATCAACTGAGGAAATTAAAACACAGGAGTAAAGCTAGATGATCTTACACAAGTCATGAGATCCCTGATGGGAAAGAACTGCCTGCAATTTTGGCAGTGCAGACGAGCTCGCCTGTTCTATGGGACTGATAGACATATGCAGGTAAAGCAATGCACGGACACGTAGCTCAAAGAATTTGCAAGGAAGATGCGAAGAGTTGGTATCACTGCAGAAACTCTCACATATCCCATGCCTGGCCCTTCCTGCACACAGCACATACACAGTATTTATAGCTGTAAAGAGCTGCTATTGCCCTGAGGCCTACACCAAGGATGACAGGGAAATTTCTTTGCTTTTGTACTACTTTGCCACTATGCTGGTAAAAATACATTGTTTCTGAAACACCTCAGAATAGAAATTCATTTCACCAATGATACCATGTACTGGCTAACCAAACAGCATGCCGAGTATCATCTAAACTCTAAGACAGTGCGTATTTTTATTGCAGGGCTTGTACTAGTTTTTGTAAGTGATAAGAGTTGATTCTATCTTTCTTTTTTATGTTTTTTGGCTATTTCCTTCTCCAAACACTTGTCCGCCATGCTGGCAATCAATCAGTCACAAAAGGACAGGCCTTTGGATCCTGCCTGAATTGCTGGCAACTTGAATTGCTGAACTGATTGTAAATGTTCTAACTCAACGCAAATATGCATTGCAATTAAAGCAGAAATATACCTGTAGCAAAGTATGACTCCTTCATGATAAGAAAGGATTTGAAATATCTTCCAGGGGCAAAGGGAAAAAGTGTATAAATCACTGTTCTACATAGATGCATTCGTAGATACATTCTTCAGTCTATCATCTATCTGATGAGTTTTCATTAACAAACACAATCATTGCTCTGAAGACAAAGCAAGCAGCTTTCCAGAAAAGTGCTCTGGGGTTCTGGTGGATGAGTTGAACATCAGTCATAGATGTGCCCTTGTAGCAATGAAATCTTACCACGTAGCGAGCTGAACTAGCAAGAATCTTGTCATTGGATCAAGAGACAATGTCTGGAGTGTTGGGTCCAGTTTTGGGGTCCCCAAATAAAGAGACTAAGTGATATGAGCCCAGTGGAGGGCGACCAAAATGGAAAGGGTCTAGAGGGGGAACTGAGTTTGCTTATCCTGGACAAGAGGAGGTCAAAAGATGTGATTTTTGTCTTCAACTACCTAATTTTGGCTATAGTAAGAGAGACAAGGCACAAATTGCAGCAAGGAAAATCATGACTAGCTATAAGAAAAAAAAATCACAGTGAAAGGGGTTCAGCCCTGGAACAAGTTGCCCAAAGAAAAGCTGTAAATCTATGTCCTTGGAGACTTGCAGAACTCAGCTGGAAAAGGCTCTGACATAACTTCGGAGTTAGCTCTGCCCTGAGTGGAAAGTTGGACTAGATAACCTAGAGATCCCGTCCAACCTAGATTCTTCTCCGACTTTAACTACTAGAAACAAACTTCATATCATATCATTGCATCAGCCCCCACTTTCACTTCAGGAACTAAATACGATCTTATCCTTATCCTTATAAGATACAGACTTTTTAATGAGATGATAGTGTCTTAGTGTAATATATCCACTGCATTAATGAAAATGTAAGTCCATTTCTTCTGAATTTTTATTACAAAAGCTGATGTGCACCACGGTAAGATACTGGAAGCATATTTGGTTGCATACCAATTCACCACTGGAAAGAAGTTCCTGCCTGAAAACCAAGTCTGATAGGAGCTTGCATAAAAACTCTGTTAAAAACTAGAGATTGATAAAGATAAAGCAGCAACGGTTTCATAGTGCCCAAGAGGGTAGAGCAATGTCTTTTACGTGTCATTGGCAAGTCTTTCTTTGAGACCACAGAAAGATAAAGATGAGCAGATATATGCTTAAAGTTTTCATAGAAGCCTCGTTCAAGGACAATGATCCAACTTGTGACCTATCTCATTCTTCCCGCTCCCCCCTTTTTAACTCTGGGAAAATTTCCAGAAGGTTACTGGTAGTTTCAGCTGCTCAAGGTCTTCAGATATGAACCCTCTATAACTGAGTCCTGCCAGTACAGGCATAAATGTGGTTTCTCCCAGTTAAGACTTGCATGGAGGGCAAAATAAAATGGAGAAGTGACTTAATATCTACAGTAAAAGGATGCCATTTTCTTTGCCAACTTTTTTTTTAGTCCTGCATCAGTTAAAATAATATTTTCTTGCTTCCTGTGTGTTTAGGAATTAAAAATTGCTCTTGTTTAGCTGTATTCCAATAATACCAATCAAAACTGAAGCCCGGTTGTACTGGATCTTGTCCAAGCACACAGTGCAAGTTTTCACTTGGAAGAGATCTCTTATAGCACAACTATAGAAAACAGACGCTGTAGAAAAAAAGAAGCAGGTTTGTGACTCCCGTATAGCTGGTCTCCATAGCTGGAGATCACTGCACGGAAAAGGTAATCCAGTAGCCTAAGGCTACCCATTTTGGCAGAATGATGGAGTAAATGGAAACCTCTTTGTGTCCTAGCCCAGTCCCACCATCACAAAACCGTCCTCCCTCGTAAGCACTGAAGATGAATTGCCACATTGCCTTGGGACTGTGGTTTAGAAGATCAGTGTGGGCAAAGGCTTGTTAAATTGGAAAAGTGAGTCAAGAGAGAAAACCAGAACAGTGCGGCAGTGCATTAATCAAAATAAAGTAAATGTCCGGGAAAGCCAGGTGCACAGTTTAGATTAGCACCTGGGTAGGCATAGTTTTGCAGATTATCCATGAGAAAGAGAAACAATCCTCACAGCAATACCTAAGAATAGTCTTGGAAAGATATTTTTCCAAACCTCTATAACCTTTTGTTCTCATTTTTTTTTTCCAGGAGCTTTACAAGAAATGAGGAAAATGAGGAATTGTTATTAATTTATTATTAAAGAACAAAAAAAAATGTTTGCATTTGTCCACCCAAATCTTGACCCTCTATACCTCATTCCTCCCTCTACCAGTGAGCATTTTTTTTCTCCTGCTATTCAGCACATTATGTCTAAAATTAGTCTGTGAGCCCTTTGGAGGAGAGGAGAAGTTCAGTCCTTCTATTAGCCTCGCAAAGCCAAAGCACAATTCGGGGTGCTGTGCAACACAACATTAGCAACAAAAGTAAAAGATTTAGCAATTCTGGGACATTTTCTGTTCTTTACTACTAAAGCACGTTCCTTCAAAATGAACTAATAGCCAGGATTCACCTCTACTCATTTTTTTTTTCTTTTTCTTTTCTATTTTTTCCTTTTTCTTCTTTTTTAAAAATTAACCTGCTCCTTGGGCAACAAAGTGGAAGTGATCCTCCACTGCAGGGAGGTTGCCTGAAGTGCTTGACCCATAGCCAGGATCTCAGCAGAAAACTGGGTCCCACAGAAGCAAAATCATCAGATTCAGGTTCAAACACTGCAACAGTTCAAGCCCACCAAAACTTGTTCCTTGCTCTCCTGGACTAATTCGGTATGGATGGATGAAGAGTAGAGGATTTTATTATTAGACCCTGTGTAATCATCTGATGTTCCCTAAAAGAGGAGGAGGTATTTTCAAAAGCCAGCTATGATGCATGCGATACAAGAGGATGCTGCTGTAGGTACACAGTGGTACAAGGCAAAACACAATGCAATTATATTTGGCCTCCAGTGGTTCAATCTGGATCATAGATTTGTTCAGGCTGAAAAAAACAGATGGTCTTTTCTCATGTGTTCAGTATCAGACTGTAAAACATATGCCTTAGGCAGCAAGTTCCTATAAAATTATTCAAGCACTGCCATAGTCTTATATTTTATCAAAAGCAGCAACTTCCATTTTGTTTCAACAGTAATCAATTCTGATGCAGCTCCTTTCATCTTATTTGACTGCTTTTGAAAGCATACACTAATTGGAGAAAAGCCAATTTACGAAAGATAATATAACTCTGAAGCTTTGATATTTATTCAGTCCACCTCTCATAAACTTTTCTTCCTAGCTAATTAGGAAGTACCAATTCTTCATTTATTTAATTTTCAGCAGAGTTTTGCCACAGCTTATGATTTCAGGGATGGTCATATGGCAGAAACTGTTCAGTTTAAAAAAACTGTTAAAACATTAGTCAAGGAATATCATCATAAGCATATGTACCAGTGAAGATCTTTAAAAGCTGTTTTGCTACATTTTATAGGGCTGGAATTAAAAAAAAACATTTGAAGTTAAACATCTGCAAACAGTTTTGTGACCTCTTCTGTAAATAATAAAAGTGTATCACTGCTAAAATGGCATAATTAACCAATTAGACCACCAGAGTTATGTTCCAGAGGCCTAATTTAATCCCCAATAAAAGCAAGGCTATTTAGGATTATGACCATAGCTGCAGGTAAACCGCTCACAGTGCCCCTGTCCTGGCATTTGTATGAAGGGGGAACAAGTGCTTGAAAGCTTTTGCTGTCCTCAACTATGCCCAGAAAGCAGCTTTTCCTTTTCCCATTGGTCAGAAGTAATGAGAAGGCTGCAGCCCTTCAGAAATCTGGTCACACCTGGGAGGTCTGAGTCTACAACGAAGCCAGAGGGGTTCCTCTGCAGTCCCTCTGATAGTCAGAAACTGGAGATGATTTCTTCACAGTGCTCACGGTCTTTCTGGGTTGAATATCATGTACAACTTCTAAATTATTTTTAAATGTTAAATACATAAAATTCATGGGAGGCACTAGATAAGAAAATAGGTGAAATTTATAGACGATGTATGGCATCAGTAATATTAATCTGCTAGGGTACAAATGCAGTCCACCTCAGGAAGGTGGATACACTCTCAAGTGAAAACAGGAGGAACCGGAAAGGAAGGAGGGGAGCAGGCGGTCTCCTGCAGACGGACTACTGATTTGCGTGAAGACCTCTCACAAAAAGCAGTGACAGATTTGGGGTAAGAAGTGGGTTGCCCTACATGAGATCCCTGCTACACGCTACCCGGACCCTCGCCCCTCGTAGTCAGTGGGAAGGAAGGGACTTTATGGCTTCGGTGTGTCGCGAGGCTGATTGATGGGGAGAGGGAAGAAGATCTGCTATGTTACAGGGGAGAACAGATCCGCACTCTTCACCTGCGAGCTGATGCACCACAGCACATCCCGAGCAAACCTGCACGGCTGAGACAGGAGCACAGGCAGAAACCAGAGCTCCAGTGAAATTGCATGTGCAAATTCCTAGAGGTGGGTGGAAATAACCGCTCCAGAAGGATACAGAAAGACAAATACTCAAGTATTTTCCCAGCTTCAGGAAGAACTGAAAGCGAAAACATCAGCTCATGCAGGCTGGAGGAG
This sequence comes from Crypturellus undulatus, assembly GCA_013389825.1. Taxonomy (NCBI): domain Eukaryota; kingdom Metazoa; phylum Chordata; class Aves; order Tinamiformes; family Tinamidae; genus Crypturellus; species Crypturellus undulatus. The sequence goes on from VWPW01010637.1 coordinate 194,056, forward strand.
GAGATGTACGCAGGTCCTATGCTATCTCCCTTAAAAAGCAATCTTTTCAGCATTTCTATAAAACAGATAATGCACTGCTGACATGGTGGAAAAGAATCCAGCTTAACAGTTTTGATAGTGCAAGCCATGTGGATTAAATTTTCCATCATTTATAGTTTCAATGTGACTTGTTTATGCAAGCAAATGAGATATGACAAAGGTTATTACAATTTGTTAAAAATGTTTGACAAAAGCTGCATGGAGAATAAGCGCTCTTCCACAGAGGAAAGCTCATAAATTTCTCCTGTAGGCTTTCTTTAAAATGACTTACTCTTCAACCTCCTCTCCAAGAGGAAGAACATAACACATTAGGGCTTGATACTGTGTTGCTTTCTACTTGGAAAACAATAAAAAAATATTGTTTACAGAGAAATGGAATAAGGTGACCTCCATGTCTTAAAAAGAGAAAATAGATCACGTAGGGAAATTTAGCAATAATTTAGCAACCCAAAGAACATTTTTCTGTCTTCCAATTATTACCTTTTTCAGAAGTACATAAATTGGAGCTGAATTTCATAAAACTGATTTTATTTTTTTATGAACTGAGCTTGTTGCTGCCACGAGTGTTTTGAAAAAATGAGTTTGGTTAGGCTCTGCTGCATAAATTTAATTCAGACAATATTTTATTGTTCATTTCTATACTGGGTATTTATTCATTCTGAAAATTAGAATGTAAGCACTATACATCAAGTATAAAAGAGGTTAAATCTGCAATGTTGAAAAAGTGTTGTAGACCTAAATTGATCTTTTCCATTATATTTATAAGGACTAAAGAAGCAGCCAGTGCCAGTTAAGTGATTGTCTTTGGCCTACGCTGATAAGTCAGTGAAATGGCTAAAACAGGAGATTTAATTAAAAAATAATTAAAACCAGATGAAATATCTTAAATATGCAGAGGGCATCAAGTAACACATCATTCAATGCATATTCAATAATCTATTTCATCACAGAGAAAATATAAAGCATGAAGGTACATTTATCCAAGGATCAATGAAGCAGGTTTCACTCTTCTTTGAGCAAGTACAACTGCTTAAACAAGACAAAAAGAAAAAAAAAAAGGAAGTGATTATTTTCACAACTCAAAGATATTTTCTAAAAGGTAAATGTCTCTACTGGCTTCAACAGGACACTTTTTTTGAGACCAAAAAAAAAGAGAGAATACTTTAGAATAATTTGAATCAAACCATATGGCTTCACTTGAAACTGCTGTCCCATTTGGCTACCATTTTCTGCAAGCGTGTGCTCTTCTTTCCAGTTTTTAACTGTTTTAGAGACTAGGAAGCTGTGTTGCCTTGTCCATTTTGCAGACTAGACTCCTTGTTTGCACTTATTTTACCTTCTCAAATCTACAGAAAATGACAAAGTTGTCCTTTTTTCATACCCAAAGAGAAGGCTTTTCTGCAGACCCATATTTTCAAATGGGAATGCCTAAAGTGAGCAAAAACTGTATTTCCACATTTCTGCAGGCAATTCTAACCTATGCATTAGGTAGCCATAACTCAGTGACAAGATCAGTAGCTGGCCAAGCAACCTTTGTTATTCCACACATATTTCCCAAGAAAAAATAGTTAAAATGTGAACAGAAAATATACTGTATTCATTACTGAGCACTCTTTTTAGCCTTTAGAGAGCTTTTAAAAACATTTATGTAAAAAAAATGCTAAAACCTATTTATTAGAATGTAATGGAGGTAGTCTAATGAAATTAAGAGTATGAAGCTGGAGAAATGGATAACATGGCACAATTCTTTTTGTAGAATCATTTCTTTCAGGAATAATCTATTTATTCTAATATTGCCCACAATCTAGGGCTATTGGAAATACTCAAAGAATCTTTCGGCTTTAAAAAATGTTTACTAACACACTCTAATCAGATTTCTTGCTGACCATAAAAAAAGATCCTAATATAAGAAATGTGTGGATTGACAAAATAATCCACTTCAAATTCTGCTTTTCAAGTCTTCAGCTTTTAAGGTAGAAGTACTGCCACTTCTACATGTTTAGTTTTTGGAAGTAAGAGAGAAAAAGCAAAAGAACAGAAGAACTGCATTGCTGCAATGTATTTTGCATGCCACAAGTAGCTGCCACCTCTTTGCTCAATCCTGAGAGTGCAATCCTGGCCCAGGGATGCTACAGCACGTTTTGCTTGTAGTGGGGCCAGACATCACTCATCTCTATTATCTAATGGTCCAGCTACAGCCAAGGGTGCCACAACTTTGGCATCGGGAACTAAGAGGAAACAACACTGAGCTGGAAAGAAAAGCCTAAATGAGCCTTTGGAGTTAGTCTCACTCTGTGTGACTCAACGGGATCCCCGGGAAGGACACTGTTGCTCCTGATGGACATCCGATGAACACTAACCAGCGAGGACTGCTGCTGCCTAATGCTTGCCCAGCACATGGCCTGGGAGTCAGCACAGATTTGGAGTCCTGTCAGTAGGCTTTCTGCATGTGGCTACCTGCTTCCAAAGAGTTTAGTGGTATGGATGGAGGCAGCATGACATTTTACAAGGGGCTGGATATTCCTGGATGTCAAATTACTGGGATAGAAAGTTATTACTACCGTTAAGGCTTTGCCCAAACACTATCAAAATAATGCTTTTAAAATATAAGCTGTAATGTTCGGATCAGCTAGAGTTTTTTTTCAGTTTTTTTTCATTTTCATTAAAGATAAGGACAAAGAGGCCGGTGTACTGAAAATTCAGTCACTGAAATTCTGGTGTCTGCTTGGCATATTTTAATTAAATGCTTGGTATTGAATTAATTGCAATGTTTGGGATTAAGGAAGGAGTTTTCCTCCAAATCATCCCAACGGGGACTACGGTAGGTCAATACCCTGTGAATAACCCAAGGATCAGCTGTGTATTTTCATCTAAACTATGACATCCTATTGAAGAGATCTAGAACACAAACTACTTATTTTTCAGTGGTCTACAGCCAGTCATATAGAGAAGAAAAGGAGAACCGCAGAGCAGATGACCCCTCAAATACAGTCATGCAAATGCACCACTACTATGCATAAAAGGCTTCTTCATTGCATTGCTCAGCAAGGCTTCTTAGTAAATCTTTCTAACTTTATGATTTTTTAGTATTGCAGACATGTGAACAAAGTAGTACCCACAAATCTTCCAATACTACCTTTCGAGTTGGCAAAAAAACCCACAATTACTATGGCAGCAACTTTCACTTTCATGATATGGATGAAGACTCAGTGGGATACACGGCCTTGTATGGAGATTCCACTTTATTTGCTGTCACTAAATGGCATTAAATTACATAGGGTGCCAAAAAAAAAATGGATGGGACAATAAATCATGCATTTTTGTTAGAAAGGCATATTTCTAATAGAAACACCAAAATTCCTGAGTGTAATTGCTGTCTTTTGTATCACACTTCACTATATCCCAGTCAGCAAGGGCTGAGGGAGTAATGATACGAAATGATACATCGATCGGCTTTAGAATGACAAGTACCAGTTAATATGCTCACTTGCTGATGCTTTCATTCCGTAGCTTCATTAAGAAAGGAATAATCAATCACCTATTTAATGTGTGGAAATACAGAATAATGTTTTTAAACAAACTGTTCTGGAGAATGAAAGGAAGGAAGGGAAAAATTGTTATGACCAAAAGCAAATATCGATGGTGGAGTTTCTAAAAATGGTAGGCCTAACAGCCATATAGCCTTACAGCCCCAGCCACTCTCATGGCTACCACACACGCAAAGGTAAGGAAGCAGCCACGGTATCTAATGAGCCACAGCAAGGGCTCATTAAACTTAGAACAAAGTCATACCCGCATCCAGAATAAATGCTTTTTGAAAGTTTCTTTAATGTACAAAGATCTATATCTTCATTCTCTAATTTAATTTATCCCTATTAACTAACAGCTGCATGTTGATCTTTACTGAAACCCTACAATTGACTCAAGTGGACATATGACCAATGCTGAAAATTACGAGTTGACTCAGTATTGCCAGTGCAAAGAAAATCCTGTTAATTTCATAGATTTCTCTCCCAGTAGTAAACAAGGATATAAATGGAATGGAGGGTAATTTTCCAAGATAATGCATTGCTAATGTTAAACTTACTTCTAAAAATCAATCATTCCTCTTTAGCTCAAGGTTGTTCAGTTTTATACCACATCATTAGTCTTGTCTTCTTTAATCTAAATAAGTTCCTTGCTTCCTGGAATCCGAAGTGCCCTTTCTTCTTGTTATGCAGGAGTACTAGCAGAACTGGACCTGAAGGCAGATGCATTTCAGATCGCAAAGGAAGGACTCACAGAAAGATTTCCATCTTGAAGGATTCAATCAGCAATCTGCCTTTCCTGGTTTTAACAATTATCTTCTCTTATCATGGAGCTCTATACTTAAATATATGATATTGACATGAAAGCAGCACAAAATCTCAAATTTAGGGGGGTTTGTACCTATTGCATTGCATGCTTTAGTTTTAATGATGCTGAAAAGCAATCAGCAATATGCTCTTTGTTAAGCACTAGAGATTCCTGGGACTGGTGCAACAAGCACCTTGTGGTTTTATATCATCCACTATTCTTCTCTCAGAGCTCTCAGAGTGACCAAAGCAAGATGTAGTCAATACTTTTCAAAATGAATTTTTCTTCCTTTGTCAGATTATCCCCAGTCAAAGCCCAAAGATGTGGTTCATTTTCCTTTATTTTTTCAGGTTCTTTCATCCCATAATCACTGCAGATCCAGAGAGGGGCAAATAATTTCTTCTGTGCACCGAACAGAATATTCTGAAGTCCCTGAGATGCCCAGCTGCACTGCAGGCAGCGAGACGGACCCGTAGCATCCTTGCTGCCCACAGCAGGGCCTGACATGGGATGTTTGCAGGGAAGTCGGCTGCTGCTCACAGGTCTGGCTTGGGCATGTGCCAACGGTCTGCTTACACTTTCCTATGGCAACAATAATATTTCTGTTTCAGTATTGAGCTCTTGTATTAAATGCTGAGTTGTGTAGCAAATACAGGCTCTGAAACAACTATTATGCTTATACAGAATGCTGAATATAGAGTGATCACTTATTTTCCATATGGGGAAAAACTTGCCCTTTGAACTTCTTAGAAACATTGAAGGTGCTGCTTGTCTTATTTGAAACACCACATGAAGGTGCTTTTACTTTCCAACATTTTACCGCGCAGTGGCTTGCACTCCTTGCCAAAATCACCACGCTCAGACATTAGTGTGAAACAAGCTCTCAGTTTAAAGACATATTACAGACACAGAAATAATATCATATGGATTTTGCTTTAGCATATCAGTTTTGTGCCTTTCACAGAGGCTGATCCTGCCAGCATAGTCTAATAGGAGGTGACTGAATGTATGTCCTTTCAAGCACTGGTTGTGTGTTCAAGGTTGGAGGAAATCCTTGGAAATCCCTTCATTAGCTGCACAGGTACAGGACACTGTGCCCTTGCCGAAAGGGCCTGGCACAGAGTACAGAACATGCAGCCCTTTGGAAGGGCCATGTGCCCGCTCTGGGGAAGACTCCGCCACATCTCTGCCCTACCTCGATGACTCCCATCGCCAGCATCTCGCAGCTTCTGTGTGCTTCATCCAGACCATTCCCTCATGGGACACGGTTCTGCTGTTTCCTCATGTTAGCAATGGTGAAGAGAGGTGCATGGCCAGATCTGCTATTCAGAGCTCCTAAGGCCACATTAAAAATCAGTAAAAACTAGGCACTGGGAGCCTTTTGCAAATTGTCAATCTACCTACATTTAAAACACCAATTGCCTTTAATAAGCTGGCACAGGATGGCATAAACCTGTGAGAGCACGGAGGTGTTCCTGGGCGTTATGGCCCTTTCCTCGGCGAGGCGTGACTGGAGCTGTCTGTTGGACCCACAGCCAGGCATCGCATTAGCAGATACACCAGCTGACTGCCTCTCCTTGCAGGGAACAAGGTGTTTTTCTCCTTCCAGCAGAGATGTGTGTCTGCCTGTCTCCTAATTGCTCAGGAAACTTGGCAAGTGAACAAGTGGACCCAGTGTAAGTAAAAAATGTAGTATATTTATCTATAGGAAAAAGATCAGCCACCTGAACCTTTCTCTCTTCCTGTATTTCATTACCTATTGTGCACATTCATTTATGTAGAATAAATGCTGAACAGGCATCTTGACTCAACTAAAAAAATCATATGACATTAACCATGAAGCAATGCAAGAGTACACAGATGAAAAAGTATTCCAATTAACCAAGATATCAAAGCAATAGAAACCCCTTTCAGCTTACCAAGATCATTTAGCCAAGCCTTCCTATAAAGCTACATGAAATAAACGGCTTTTCAGCACACCCAAAACATCATCAAGCTCAGGCAATCAACAAAACAAATAACTGAGGAGTTATCTGCTAAAACCATCATATTAATCTCTAACAAAAACAGAATTACATTGGCCCCTTTTCCAAAGGAAATTCATAAAAAATCATGTAGGAAGGGGCCTCTGGAGGTTGCATAGTTCAACCTCTGCTGAAAGAGGTTCAATTACACCAGCCTGCAGGACCATCCAGTTGAGTTGTGAATATCTGCAAGGATGGAGATTCCACAGCCTCTCTGGGCAACCTGCTAAAGTGCCCAACTGCCCTCACAGTTAGAATTTTTTTCCTAATATCACGAATTTCCACACAGGAAACACGGATTATCGCATTTAGTTTGCTCCTGAACACACAACCTACTTTCAAATTTTCTAAGGTCATCAGGCTGTGTCACACAATTTATTAGACGAAGACCGACTGCGCTTGATGGTCTGGGATGACTAGTTTGCACCTTGGTCCTTTCTAGTGCTAACCTGTTATAGCTATCAACACCCTAATGATCTAGCTGAGTTTTATATCTGTTGGTTTAAGATCTATAATCCTCACACTGAAGCACTGAGGTCAGATGCCAAGGCCTGTCAACATAAAATCATCTCACTGTTCTCTATAGTACACTCATTATCTGTATTGTTATTCTTTGCTTTCATTTTGCCCATATTCTTTCTGCAATACATCAAGAACAAAGTGAAATCCTGTTTTTATTATAATAGACATGGTTTACTTAGACTAACTTGACTATTTGTTCCTATTCCTATTAATTTGTTGGAGAATTTTAAATTACATAAAATGCAAAAAATGCCACCAAACCCAGATCACTGAGGTAAGAATAGGATGTATGTTAACAGCAACTTGATTATAAAAAGATTAGCTCCTGCCCAGCATTGATATATTCTCCAAATATTAGCTGGTATTTCCAACATAGAAGGCCTGGGTAACTATTTTGAGAAGCACATGCAGCCAAGTGTCCAAGTTTGCCTGTGAAGTATTTTGCAACACAGAAATGGCCAGGATGCTCTAATGCACATGTATCCAGCAGCGACTATAGTGCTTATGTGAGCGCTTAGGGAAGCAAAGACTTAGTGTTAAAAATGAATATTTATGCATTTCTGAGATCTTACGAAGGGAAGCGACTTTTAGCCTGGCTTCTGAAGGGTGCAGCCACCGTGGGGCTTCGGGACACAAGGCTGTCCTGTGCCTTGGCGACCCACGAGAGCAAGGGCTGCGGCTGCAGGCGTCTGACCAGGCGACTGCAATGGGCAAACCCTGCCCCAGCTGCCAGCAAAGGCAGAAATCCCTTCCATGCCCTTGACAATTTGATCTGCAGGAGGACTTTTATTTTCCTGACCCCCACATTGACCCATTTGATCCTCAGTATGCAACAAGAAATAGAAGTCAGGCACCTAAGAAAGCTTTTTTTGCATACATTTTTAGAGATCTGGCTTGCACAGATCTAGTAACCTGTCCCTAGCTGTTGTCACAATCCTTTGCTTCAGAGGAAGGAGCGGGGAGCAGGCCAAATATATCTGCGTAGTTTTCCTTCATGGACAGAGTGAGAAAACTCCAAACCCTCCCAGTTGCTGCCAGCTGAAACTCTGATGCTTGAGTTTTGCTTCTAATTATCTAGTAAGGAAGTGACAGTATTATTAATGTTTCTTCTAAAAGATCCAGGTTCACAATAGCAGGAAAAAATAACACGAGAATTTCTTTGGATAGAAAAGCCTCAAGGGAAAGTGACAATTTTAATTTGTTCTCATGTTTTCAGTTTTGCTGTCATATTACAGCCTGTCTCCTGTTGCCTCCGGAAATCTTTGACTGACTGCATGTGCATCAGTACAGCTAACAGTTAAATGAAGCACCTCAAAGCTTCTTTAAACTGTTTTTTAATTTTTTTTTGAGATTTTCAAAAAAGTGCTAACTTTGTCATGAGAGTTATGGAAGTCTATCTCCCCATGGAACAAACTTACAAAAACTGCTTTACCATGCAGTGGGAGAACAATCACAGTGGAGCAGACCAAAGCCCACCCAGCCTTCGCAGCAGCGGCAAGGGAAGCCCCTAAGGCCAAGGCAGGCACCTATTCCCTGCCAGACGGGGCTCAGCAGCTCCTCAAACGCGAGGGTGATGACCAGGTTGGTTAGTCTTTGCTGCTGTTAGAATTGCCTAATCACAATTCTCGGGCCCATGCACACTGTTAGAATAGACATGACTTGTCTTGTGAGGTTTCTTTTACTGTATGAAAATGTATATTTTTATTGGTCTGAGAGGACTACTTAAGACTGACACCAATGCTGCCTCTGTTCTGTATTCTAAGAAGCAGTCCATCACCGCTTCTGCCCATCCTCTCTGCTCCAGTCTTCATTTTATAAGTCCTTATTGTAGGCAGACACGGAACTCTCTCTTTCCCAGGAACACAGAAAGGCACAGAGGGAACGAGCTCAGATTTCCACACGCTGCCCCACTGAGCGCTGGACGCGGCGCACGCGGGGCCGGGCGGCGCGGACGGAGGCTGCAGCCGCCTCNCCGCAGCCCTCCCCGGCCGGCCGGCCGGCGGCTGCTCCGCAGCGGCCCGCGTTGCTGCAGGCAGCATCAGCTCGCCCTGTGGGGCTGGGCCGGCCCAGTGCTGCCACTACACAGTGCTCAGTATGTACCCTGCGCACCTCCAGGGACAGTGCAGTCGATACTGTAACATGAAGGGGCACTACTACTTCAAAACAAATTAGCGACCTGCATAGTAGGAGAATTTTGGTGGAGCGATACAATCGTATCTTAAAATTCCCGTTTTTCTCCTTATTTTAACTACTAGGTAAGCCTCAAACCGAATCTGTGGAGAAAAATAAGGGATAAAATGCAACCTTTACAAGTACACTGTCAAATATCCAAGACTAAGAAAAAATTGTTACCCAGTTGGGTTATATATTGCATGCAGTATATTGTAACATACTATATTGAAACTCAGCCACAGTGCACAAAACGGTGATGCAGCGTGTGTCCTGTGCAACACAGAGCAATATGTAAGAAATCTCCAGCTCCTCAGTCCCTGGAAAATCAGACCATTCCCACCAGCTGCAGGGACTCTAAGGTTAGCACAAAACTCTCTTGCATTTGAGAAGACGGAAACTGGACCATAGGTAATTACTGTACAAATGCAAACAGTTTGCTTTTAAAAAATTCTTCTGTGCATGTTGAATGTATGTGATAGCTTTAAACAACATCATAAATGTAAACTGTACTTGAGAATACTGTAACTGCACAGCTGGTAGAGTCCATAAAGATAAAAGAAATGTTTCCATAACATTTAATTTCAAGTTGACATTTATATAACAAAGCCATGGTAAAGCTATGTTTAGTTGAAGTTGTTTGCATATTTTGCATCAGCATTACCAAAAGCCCTGTCCCTCATTTATACAGTTACCACATTTTGGTAACCACATTTGTATAGCAGAGGCAACAGCTACCGCAAAAGGAAAACTGAAAACCAGAGAATTTATAACATTTGGATAAACAAGGCATCAATTCTAGTATTGTAACTAATCAGCAACTGGATGCATTCACTTTGAAGTAATTTCCATGTTTTCAGTAACTGGGACATACAACATATGCACACAGTTCCTATCGAGTTTTTGAACATTTAACTGTGAAAATACCCCGATCAATATGATTTGTCAGCCAGAAACACTCTATCTTCCTTTCTTCTCTTTTACCTTTGCGGTGGTATAGGAAATGGCCAAACTTTTAGGCAAACATTTCCTTATCAAGCAGGAGGGCACAGAAATGTTTTTGCAGTCCCACGGCTTTGCTAGTATAAGCAAATCCACTCCTGAGTACTGCTATGGTATCGAGAGGAATCACGTGAAGTTTGCTTAGTTTCAGTGCACTTGCTAAGACACACAGAAACACAACTTACACGTTTGTAGGGTGACATCCTCTTCCTATTGAAATGGATAAGGGCTTTGCTTTCAACATTATCAGGGAAAGATTTTCTAGAAGGTTTCTTTTTTCACCACATTTTTACCACAATCAGGTATTTGAGAAGTGCATTGCATTTGGTGAAGTAAGCCGTAGCAAGGATGCCCCCTCAGTGGATCTTAAAGGTGTGAAGGCTGTAACACATGCTGGCATGCCAAGGTTAGCTTTAGGCTAGCTAGCCCGAGTTCTGACAAAATACAGCCAAAGCAGCCCAGAGGTTAGTTCAGGCTAACTGTCCAATAATTTACCCTGCTTTCCAGACAGTCTGAGCAGTTCATACTTGAGCTGCAGCCCAGCACAATTATATATTCTCTCATTACCCAAGCTGACTGCATATAAGCTAGCTCACGTATGTCTGCAAAGGCTGCTCCCACCTTCATCAGAGACTTTGCAGGCAGAAGAGAACTGACACAGAATCGGGAGGCATCAAAATCTGATACAGCACGATATCAAAAATGAAGTTCTCTAAGAACTTGTAACAGCACAATATCAGGTTTATTTTCATTATGATACCCACAATGAAATTCTTCAAAAACCTAAGGAAATCAGCTTTTAAAAAAGATACCAATATACTGCCTTCCATTTTACAAATTTTCATTACAAGTGAAAAAAAGCATTGCCATTTCACTGAAATGTGAACTCGGGAGATGTTGCACATCACCAGGAGTAAAGTTCTGGGTATATAGTGAAAACCAGTGAGGTCCTGAGACAGGTTGAACAGCAAAATACAGAGCGGCCATTTCTCCCTCTTGTTGGTCCTTGCAAGCCTATACAGAGAACTGAATTCAAAAGAAAAATAAGATTATATGAAGTACACCATGATGTTCAATGAATAAATGCCTTAAGCAGATGCTGAGGCCAGCACATGCTCAGAAATCCTGCTGAACCAAGTCAGAAACAGAGAGCCAATTCCCTGTTGTGATAGCTGTAAAAATGCTACGGCCCTTAAGACACATTTTCCAAAGTGCCTATAGCATAGGGTGCTTAGCTGGAAAATACAGCTTACTAGGCATACTTAATAAGACTTTTTCAAAAGTTCTTCAAGTTTTGAAGCTTCCTCTGTAATTTTCCTGCTTGCCTTTACCTGCAACTTTAGCACATCCATAAAGATCTAGACCAAGTAACTTGAGAACAGTGTCTCTTTGACATGAAGGACTTTAGGAAATGTTATTCTAAGAGACAATGTGGTCTGCGGTCGGACTACCATTAAATAAGTGTATGCTTGAATAACATTCCAGTAAGTTATGTATGATAGAAGTAGTGATATATTATTGGTATTGGTTGGAACTAAGACTAAGAAGAACGATTGAAATGAAGATACAGGAGGGTTATCATAGGCCTGGGTGTGACACTAACAGCCAATCACAACCCTAAAATATTTCATGACATCAAATAAATGTTTTCTGCAGTTCATTTTCTATCTTCCAGGCTTCTGCCCAACCTATTAGCAGCGTAGGCGAGGGACAGTTGGCTTAATTCACCAGACCTGCGTGTCTTGCTGAAGGGGAGAGCCCAAAGGGGATATGCAGCGCTGCTCAGCTGCACGACGCGTGCAGGGAGGCTCAGTACTTTGTTTACTGAACCCTTGTGTGGGCTGTGAAAAGGAGAGTTTCATTTTTCACTTCAAAAACCCCAAATCAAAACACAGCAAGCCTCTAGGCTATTTTCTTGTAAAGACAATCTTGAAAAGAAAACTGAAGGAAACTGAAAGTCAGCATATTATGTGGGATAGTAATGGTAATAAAGAATGAATGATAATGATTATTGTCAGAAAATATAAAAAAGATGCATTTGGAAATATGTAAAAAGTACTTTAGCAAAGTATTACTAATGTTCTTCTTATATAACACTGCATAACAGCGATAATAAATGAAAGAACAGATGATTTTCACATATTGCATGGCCTAAGAATATGTTTGAAAGTGAGAGAACACGACTTGACTTCAATCACAAAAATAATAGCAAGAAGAGAACGGAGGCTCAAAAAGGGAAATCATAAAGACACTCAACATGTAGTCAGAGTCTGCAAGGAAGACTCCCTGGATGCTTCTGGTGGCTTCTCCAGGAAAACTGTAACTTTTCTTTAGGGCATCTGAGTGAAGCTCCATTTATTCCACCCAGGAATTCAAGGAGGGTGAAGAGATGAAACATAAAGACATGGTGACAGGGAGGAGCACTTGCCAATGGTCCACAGCAGGGAAGTTTTCCAACAAGCTATAAGCAATCAAACGTAGCTGAATCAGAGCAAAACAACAACAAAAAGGATGTAGAAGTTAAATTAATGTATTCAACTATTTTGTCCTCTATCACATAAGCATCTTTAGTTACTTTATTTTGTTCTAAGAACATAAATCTAAGAGAAGTTGTCCATTATGGAGTGGTATTCTTCCATGTGCACAGGACTCAGCTGTTTGGATTGCGTTTCCATGTGTGGTTTATGTAACCAGTTGATATGCTGATATACAACATTGCAATTACCCACAAAGCTCCACAGACTGAGAACCAGCTTTTGCTGAACTCCAGAATAAAACTAAAGTAGCTCTAAGTGATTCCAAAGTTATAAAAAGAAAAGATAGAAAGACAAGATAGATTGTGGAACAATAGCCTGCTAAAATAACCTAGTCTAATTTTTATAGTTACTCAAGTGCTCAAAACATAGCCAAATTTCCATGATGCTACTGACTTAATGCCTTTGAAGATGTATGCCAAAAGACTTCTCATATCTGAACAAAGAAAACAAAAGACGATCTTTTCCATGAGTTAAATACAAACCCTAAGTTAACAGGATCCAGATAAAAAGGTAATAACAACTGACAAGATTAATAAACTACATGAGCACACATACTGCATTGGCAGCAGGTTTCCATCAGCTCGAATCCTCAGGCTTGCCCTTCACTTCTAAGTTCCATGTAGTTGTATTAAACAGATGTCAGATGTAATTTTACTGCACTAGTGGAGCCAAGCATCCAAGCCATACTTTCTGCTAAGCCTTTTCGAAAAGATGGTACTTCTTAGCATGATCCTTTTTGTGATACATACTTATTATTTTAGGTGCAGGTTAGCAAAACATTCATCGGCCAAATAAGTTTTCCTTCAACCTTAATCGTGATTGCACATGCCCTTCAAAAGAAACGTTCAGTGGTGGTGTGTGAGAAAAGATTGGAAAGCTACATCTAGAAAACATAAAGAAAGTGATGGGAGGGGAGTTCAAATCCGGCAACATGGTCCCTGCGCCTGCCTAGCAGGCCTAGCATTTACAAGAAAAGCCTTCAGAAGGCACGTACAACTGAGACAGCACTTCTGAGCTCTCTAGCCAATTTCCTGGGAGACTCTCAAGCAGCCCTGCATGAAACTTACAAAATTAAATACCATGGCATTTGCAAATCACCTTTTTCCTCATGAACTATCTTTTATACAGCAACATAAAGTTTTAGAAATGCATTTAGAGTTCTCCCTTTTTTTNAAGCCTTCAAAAGACACAGAACAAACACAAAACTTCATGTTTGCTAATCCTGAGAAACTCTTCCCAGTGAATTGCTGACTTTTCAAGGCAGTATAGCAAGCACATAATGAAAACTGCAGATGAAAGGTCTAAAAACTACAACCTCCTATGAATCCCTCCTTCTACCATGCGCAAACTGGCACGTACCACTGAGACAGCACTTCTGAGCTCTCTAGCCAATTTCCTGGGAGACTCTCAAGCAGCCCTGCATGAAACTTACAAAATTAAATACCATGGCATTTGCAAATCACCTTTTTCCTCATGAACTATCTTTTATACAGCAACATAAAGTTTTAGAAATGCATTTAGAGTTCTCCCTTTTTTTTTTCCCTAGAGAAATGAGAACAAATAAACATGTCAGAGGTTGCCTATAGGGCCAGGAATGCTTTTTTCCATGACTTCAAGCAGACTTATGCCTTCCTCTTCTGCACAAATTAACGTTCAATAATATTATCACATTTTATAAAAACTCTGAATGATGTAGTCAGCACACAGTCACATTTACTGCCTTGCATTTTAGGCAGTGATAAAGTATGCATTTTTTCTCTAGCACTCAAAACAAATTCCCCTCTTCCCTCTAAAAAACTCCACCTAAAATATGCCTTGGCTGATGTTTTAGTCCCTTTGTAAAAAAAATTGATCTAAGAATGCTTTAATTCAGGGCTACTTAATGCCATTAGGTACTCCACTTCATGATCTGGAAGAATAAGATGGCAGTTTTGGTTCTGTGCAAGACCAGAATTCTCCCAGCGCAAGCAGCTCATTGCTTGCATTCTCTGCTGGCATCCTCTTTGACCTGATGTTATTTAGATACCTGTTTCTGTTCTAGCAAAAATGGATGTTGCCTCATTTCATTCCAAAGGATCTTCTGCACCTTGAGCAACCACTTTAACAGAAGCAATTTAGAATTTCTCTTGATTCTGAGATGCAAAATTTTGAAAAGCGCTAACACTGAATTATTTCCACATTATTCATAATGTCAAGTTTACAAGTGAGAATTCCATATCTCTGTAATCCTTAATACTAACAACAAATTTTAAAGTTGTCTTCAGGAAAAAAAGAAAGATCCTATGAAGGGGAGATTCCCTTGTGAGCTGCAGAGTTATTTTCAGGGTGTGAAAGTTTTTAGACTAGGAAACCCTCCTATCTGTCTGGCCTGTTTATTCAGCAATTGAACAACTTGGAAAATCACAACATCTCTTAAATTCTTTGGATCATAACAGAAGCTTGTTATATTACTGATGCAAACTATACTTTGATGAGTTCTATAAATAGTTTTTATAATAACACATATCTTTGCCAATTTAAATAAAATTCTGCAAGATTTAACAGGCCCAATAAAAATGAAGGTTTGTCATCATATTAATTTTTTAGGAAACAGCAAAGAAAAAGAGTTTAGAGGAAGAAATACTACTACATATACTAGTAATTAGGCATCATTTAAAAGTAGTCAGACAAAATAGACATTAAGGTAAATCTGCCTACATGCTTATTTGTAGTATGACATTTCTTGTTAAGATTTTAGTCATGGTCTTTTAGATAACTTAGCAATGCACATTCCCTCAATAACATTGATGTTTCTGTTTGTTTGTTTGTTTCACAAGTATCGTCTTTCTAGCTCTCTTTCTTACACCTCCACCATCAGCAGCTAGAAATAAGCTAGTGGTAATTGCAAAGTATCGGCTCGGGCATATCCACGTCCAAGATGTGTCCGTGTAGGTGTGTCCACACCAGGAAGGGGACTGCCATCCACCCCACACCACCAGCAGACGTGACACGCTTTGGACTGCGTGACAAGAGGGGCTCTGCTCTTGTACCTCCCGCCAAGCAGCAGCCCCGGTGGGCTGCATCCAGCCGTGAACGCTATGGCATGAAGGTAGTGCCTCGTCTTTCCTTCAAAAAGTAGATAGGAAGCAAGCAAGAAAGAGGATAGGATGACAACATGACAAATTTAACTTAAATAATTCAAGGCTTCATTCATATTGATCTTAAATACTTCATCTTTTGGCTCTTTTTTTGGACTTACCATAGACATTAATGATTTATTCAATACTGTTTTTATCCTGAAGCACCCCTAAAGAAATTGCTCATTCATTGATTGATCATTTATCATGGCTGTAATAGCTAATAAATGAGAATGCAGGGAATAGTTTACACCACAGAAATGCAAAAATACAGAACAATTTGAACTTTGGTTTAAAGTCTAAAAAGATTCACATGCCCTGAATTACTGATCATTGACTGAATATGCTCCTATATGCAAACTGATATAAAGCCAGACACAAGCTTAGCAAATGCTTCCACATGCCTGACAGTAAATGTTGCTGCCTGAAGCGCTTTGGTTATATACACACCATGGTAACTGTGTAACGGGTGTCCGCACCAAAAGCTTTCTTGAACTTTTAAAATATGTTTTGTTCTTATTTAATTGAGTCATGGTCCATCCATTGGTTCCATTATCTCAATGGATTACTTGAATGAGCAAAGTTTCACAGAAGAAAGATTCTAATCAATAGACATACTATTCCAATCCCACAAAAAATACAAATCACCTATTATTGCAGCTATTTTCATTCTTCTTGAGCACCTGTTTTGTTTGTTACTGCAATAAATTTAAATATAAAATATTCAATTCAATTATTTTGAAGTCATATATTAAGTATGTTTCTCTCTGTTTGTGTCCATAGGTTCATCACTAATATCTTTCCAAATCTCCCACACAGACACATAGGTTAGCTGCCGAGGATCTTCTGAAGAAGAACAAGTACATTTAGGATGAGATTCATTTGACAAATTTTAGATATTAAAATTATAAATCAGGATATGAACTGGGCTGTGCATAAGTGCAATAGTGCGCCACAGCCAAAGTCCATCTGGCCTCTGGTTCTTCAGCTCTTAGTGATATCTGCCTACACCACGGAGTAAGAATAGGGAAAAGATGCAGAATACAGAATACTTCCTCAGATAATCGTGCAGTTCAGGGACTTCCAGAACCACGGATAATGTTTTTATACTTAATTTCCACTGATAGATCATTCTATTAAACTGCCTAATTTGGAAGTACTGTAAAGAATTCTTTTTAATGACTATTTTCTTAACTATTCCCTTGTATATGGATATCTGTATTTTAATTAATGTCTGTTAATAGTTATTAATGAAGATCTTTTGCATTTGAAATAGTTTAAAAATATTCCTCCTGGCCATTTTCTTAAGCTTAAGATTTTTTTTGACAGATGGTTCCAAAATAATTACTCAGCAAAAGATATATCTTACGGCAGAATTTGTCCTATCTAGTCAGACTTCAATTTAGGACTTTTCTGCGTATGTTGGTGAGAGCCAGTTCAGACCCATAATTTAAAAAAGAAATAACCAAGATCTTGAATCGTACGATTAAGATCAGAAGGTGCAGGCAGGCATGGTCCAGGTATCACCGCTCTGTGACAACAGAAGTACACTAATACAAAACGATATACAAACCTCAATTACTATAAATGTATGCCAGTTTGTTAGGCAAGAGATTGAAATTATGCAGAGTTGGTCTTTACACTGAAGGACCCCCTGCTAGTGCCATGTTAATGTACTGGAGACCCTAGAGCATCTCAGACGCCGCTTATGTGCTTAGGTGCTTATGTTTAGACAACTTCAAACCCAGCAGTAGTCTTTTGGGTGTCTTCAGGCTAATTGCCTGTGTTAACTAGGTCTATTAACCATACCGGGAGCCTGGACACCTGGATGAGATACTGTGCTAGCGTCACGTGAGACAGCATGAACCATGCTCAGCCTCCAGCTACCACACCAGAAGGCTCTAAGCCTCCTTAGTCTCCTAAGAGGTCATATCATCCAATGTCACACAGATGTTTAAGATACTCTAGGATATTTCAAATGTCACAAGATATCTATTTTTAGTTAACTGATGAAGTATTTAATGTGCCTGCAGACATTCATGTGCCTACTACTAAGTTATGCATTTTTAAATTGAGCCCCATCTTCCTTTCGGATCTCAGTTAACTGCCTCACTTGCAATTACCTTTTGACTTTGGGGAAAAATATATACAAAATAAAACTGCATTTTTTTCTCTATGTCTGGATTCAGTGTGATAAGTTATTTCTAAATGGCAGTTCAGACAGTACATACTGACCTCACCAACTTAAGAGAGGTTCACTTCACCTTGTGTGTTAACTCCAGGGGAATAATTTACCCACCAAATTATGTTCCCTTTGACCTTATTTTCTAAGTAGCTGTCATAACGCAAGCGCACATTTTGGTCATGCACACAATAAAATAAAATTCACAGTCCATTATGTTTTCACTTTGATGACTCTGAAGAGCAGGAGCAGGAGATAATAAGGATTTTGTGTGCCAACAGAGGTAGCATATATACACAAAAGGACTAATTTATGAGTAAAAACACTCCTTAAGACCAGACCAGCACCATTATTACAACGTTCAGGACATCTTTGCCCCCATTAACTCTGTTCCTATGATTCAGCATGTTGTCATTGTATTGTGCTATTAAAGGTTTTTCTACAAAGCACATACTGTATGCATGAAACCACTTTTTTAAAAACTGTAGAAAGCTTTCTTTCCATTAGTTATTTTCAACAAACTCCAGTCCAGAGAGATGAACAGTTTTCATCTTAATTAATTTTGATCAAATCTTCTAGTGTTTTAGATAAATGAATAAAATCAAATACAGCCATTGTAATTGTTTAAAGAAAGATGAATGAATTAATCAGAACTTTTTAATGACACTGCTAAAAGTTTAAAGAATGCATATACCCTATAGATAATTGTCACATACTTAATATACAAAAAGATGGGAAATACTATGTATGCACTGCTCATGAGTCATGAGATTGCTAAGAGAACCTATCTTTTCATAACAAAAAATTTGTTCTGATGTCAGCATTTGAACTATCCCTCCGAAATTATTCCTCTGAAATTGAAATAGGTCCAACACTGAAAGAGAAAATTGTGTGCCTTAAGTTGCTTCTGATGGGCTACAAACATTTTACTACAAAATCAAGTAACTTGGTGCTACAATTTTTCTCATTAGGGTGATACAGCTAAGCATGCTGTTAAAAAGTCAAATCAGTATTTTCAGAAGACTGAGGATCATAAAAACTAGTTCCTTGTAGAAAAGTCATCCCTAGGTCTGATATTAGCATCGCTTTACTGAAGTAACAGTGTTAAATTTACTGAGGCTGATTTTACCCTAAGAGAAAAATGAGAATTAGGCCCTGAGAACTATGGAAAAAAAATCAGAGGGCTATATTTGCTTTCTGCAATACCCTTATCAAAAGGATTGTGATCAAACTTTTGTGACCCATTAGAGAAATTCTCTTCAAACCTTTACACAAATGTCTCTCCCCTCCTTGCTTGCAGAAAAACACCAACCATACCAAAGAAACAAACAAAAAATTTTTACAGATTAGCCTCTGAACAGCTTTCAAGGAGGGAAAGCTTCAGTCCCAAAGCTCAGAGATAATGCAAACATGCAGAAAGAGAGTAGGTCAAAGCTATTTGACTACTGCAGCTGCAGCAGTAAGCAGGGACAGCTGGGTTAGCACAGAAGTGTGTGGGCACTGACTTTGCCTGCCTGCTGCTTGCAAAGATACGTACCTGAACAGCGTAATCTTTTTTTAGCATTTATCTGAGCTATTACACCATCACAAACTGCATACTTCAATTTGCAATCTAAAAAAGGAAGAACAGTTTCATCTTTCAAGTAATTGAATTATAAATCAGTCGGTTCAATCTCCGTACGTGTCTGAAAGAAGCTCTTTATGTCTGTCTGGGTAAATCCCTTTGTGCTACTGGGTCGAATACAGGAACTGTTCCTGTAACACGAAGTTATCCTTGTTGATGACGACAGCCCTCCCTATAAACAGCAAGGTAAGTTCCTCTCTTGTGAGGAAGTTTGAAAATGGGGAGATAGAGCCTCGTGCAGCTGCAGGGAGAGGCATGGGGCAGCCCCACAGACATCAACGCACACATTTGGGCAAGTACTATTCATTTCTCATCACTTCCATAATGGATTTTCCCTAGAAACACATGCACTTTGGTCCTGCCTTTGGAGAAACAATTGGTAGAAAACATTGCTGGAAAGGGTTAGAATAACTGGCTGTAGACAGAAGAGCTGTTTCAGTTCCATCTTCAAATAGGCACAAGGAAAGATAGGTTCCCAATGCCAACAGCAAGCTCAAGGTTACTCAGTATATGCAGAAGAAAAGAAAAATGCCATCATCATTTTCCTATGTTCCAAATGCCATCACCGTATCCATATGAATCCTGGATTTTACTGGAGCACCATATCATAGCTTGAAAGCAAACTCTTAGAAACAAATTAATATTTCGTTGTTCATCCACAGCATTCAAACACTTGTGTAGCTGCTAAATTTAGAAATAAACCTCTCAGCTTTTTTTTCTGGGTTTTGCACCACAAACCTGACTTTTTGGCTCCTTCTCAAAGCTTGCTGTTCCCAAAGCAATTGCAAAACATTCCCACATGCATTATAATGCAAAAGCAAACCTCAGGTCAGGTCACTTACAGCTGAAACAAGATCTGTAAGGTCTAATTTTAACTGCAGTTTGGTACCATTGACTTTTATGCCAATGGATATTCTCATTACAGAAATGAACTGCATTATATCATCTCTATCAAATCCTGTCTGAAGCATCACTCTTTTCTGTTTAGACTTTTTTTTTTTATGTATTTTCATAGACATGCAAATATAGAAAACAAAGCTCTGTTAAAATGCAAAGCTTAACTGCTCCTGATTTATTAAAGATACTGACATTTCCAGGTTGCTTGGATATTATTGCACAATTTTTCCTTCATCTGTCATAAAACTTTTCCTGCTCTAACTGACTAAAAAGCTTCCATTTCTTTTAACACCAGTTAGTGTTATTGTTACAATGTTACCTAATGTAAATATTATGAGATCAGACTTTTTATATCACTCCACTTCATGGACATTTTAACCAGTACTTCCTCAGAAATACAAAGAGGAAAAATACACATGCTCAGGTCTACGAAAGTGAGCGTGGTCCATTTATCTTCTGAAGGCAGAAGGGCACAAACTAGTCTAGAAAAGAAGGGCAGAGTGTCTGGAGAGAAGGTGGAGGGAGCAGCTTCTCCCTTCCTCCTGCTCTGCAGGCGTCTGAGTCAAAGCTGACTAGTTTACCATGATATTGCTGCAGTAGAAAGACAGATGAAATCACCTATTTCTCAATGTGGGGAAGGGTGAGATAGAACTTATCCTGAAATGAATTTTGCATGAGTTTAGTCAGTTGGATGTGCCTTGAAAATTCTGCATTTTAACAAAATGAGCCTAACTTAAAAATAAGTTTTAAACACTCTGAACGCAAGGTTCCTATTCAAATGCTGTAAGAAAATAATCATCTACATATAAAATATACCATGAAAAAATGTTTTGTTGAGCTTCTTGGGCAGGACAATGGACTCTCAGTGTCCCTTTTGACCATATTTTCTGTGATATAATGCCATATCGATTGCCACACATCATTTTTTTTTTTCAGTCACAACTGTGATTTCTGCGTGGAAATACCTGCATCACCCAGTTGCAGTAGGCTTGATGCTTCTGGACATACAGGGTGGATCTGCTGTGTACCCCACATTGGCTTGGGTCACAGGTGCCAAATGTATGCGGCTTGCTGGATGCAGGCAGGAGAGATGTACAGCTTTGGAGAAGGGGTGCCATTCCTATGACACCCTAGACAGAAATATGAGATCTCATGCACGCGCATCAGGACTTCAAACACAGGCCTGATGTCCATTCAGTTCCCTGCCATGTTCCTTCATTAACTTCATTGTCAGAATTTTTCCCTTTGCTTTGCTTTGCATGCAATTTTCTAAACAAGCTGAGTATACCGAGTTCAACATCTCCTTCAAAACATGCAAAATGAGAGTGAGTTCCTATAAGCCCATATTGCATAAAAATGTATAGAAAATCGAACGAATGAGGAAGAGAGAGGTTCGCACATTTCTAAGGGTAAATATAAACAAAACAATTTTGCAAAAGCAAGAGGTGAATAAGAACAAATTCCCTAGAAACTTTTAAAACTCATTTGTCACAGGAAAGTGCATGAGAATCTCTGCAGGATTCTGGCCAGAGATTTCTGACACATTAGAACATGAAGAATCCTTGATTTTTTACAGATATTTAGCATTTTCCCCAGTACAGCTAGCAGAAGTTTGCAACACATTGAGGCAGCTACAAAATTTGCATTTTGTTCATGGCCCAAGCCCCACAGCTCAGGAGATTCTGGGCTTCCTTTTGGTTTTATATTCCTTTGGACAGTGTGGCACGATCTTCATATTAACAAACTAAATACCTTGAAAGAAAAATATTTATTAATTCACTCAAATAATTTTTAAAAATGATAAAGAAGATTCTGGCATCCAGTTTAAGCCAGCAAGAGAGTTTATCTGACATCAGCCCTGCCATCCATCTCCATTATGCTGTGCATACACTCAAATAACACTAGTAACAGAGCTGAGATGCATTCAGAAAACGAGCCAACACACTCATCATAGCATTTTGACTAACAAACAGCCATGTTTTATGTATCATTTAATCATTAGGACAAGATAATTTTAAATAAACCAGTCAATATAACCATCAGTCAATGAGATCTATACTCCTTTCACATTTGCATTTCAAAATATCTCCTTTAAAAATATAAAATAAAAAAGGAAGGATGAAGTTTCACCTGTATGCATACTGACTAGTGTTTTTATACACACTTAAAGCACATGTTACTCTTTACCATGGTTTGGACTTTCAAAACAAGATAATTTTCTTTGTAATAAAATAAGCTAACCACAAGCTAGCTAGACACAAGCCAGCTTTATGTTTCAGCAAAGGGGAACTGTATTGTACTCAAAAGAAGACAGGACCTAATCTTCTTTTACAGAAACTAGGAAAGAATTCTGAGCTAATAAAAACAAATATTCTGCCCTTTTAGCAGAACAAAAAACTGGTGTGGAATGCAATAGATATAGAATAATTGTCGTAGATGTTTGTTACAGTTGCCTATCTTCCTTTTTTCCTATAAATTCTTCATAGCTAAAGGCAGAGGATCAGTATTTCCATGACCTGTTTTAGCTATTTGTTACTTTCCCCTTTCGAATTAAATAAATTTCTCTTAAGTATCATAATCGGAAAAGGCTATGATTCTGGAAGCTGAACTTGGAAAATGGGAACTAAAACGATCAAATGAGCTTTAGGGATGAAGCTCTCATTCAAGAAAGCTTATCAAAAGACTAAAAAACAAAACAAAACAAAAAGAAACCACCAAGAAAGGGGGCAGTCAGACAAAATATTTTGCAGAGCTGAAATTGATTCTAGGTGAAAAGTTTTGAGGAACTTTTCCATGCTCAACTGCTCAACTGCATTTTAGCCTATTATGGGGCTTCAGGAAGACTCATGGCAGGATTACCTGTATTACTGGATCACTTTTAATGTTTCCCATAGTGAAAACTGAAATTAAAATAGTGATCAGCCCTTTCTCCCCATATTGAAGCCATCAAGATTTCTGCAGGACATTTCATAATGTTGCCAGGATGTGGCACAGACCAGCTCAGCTGCTTGTATTTGCCACACTGGAGAATGTCGAGAAAATCAAATATGGACTAGGGATAGATAAAATACATCTCCATCATCAGCATCATTTTATGGAGAATCTAAGCTTTATTGCAACACAAATAATATTAGTTAGGACTTGCACGAGTTAGAGCACTCTTCTAACATCAAATGCACTCAAGGGAAGCCATCAAGGAGAAAGCTTCCATGCCACGTTAGGCGGAGCCTATTTAAAGACAGTGTTTCTTTTCTTTACAGCACCTACTGGTGGCAGGGAGTTTTTCCAACAGTGCTGAGATATACAAGACGTTCTTTCTGAGGGATTTCTCTGCAGATGTGCAGTGTACTTCCTACACATGAACAGGAGGACACAAGAGTATCTGGGCCCAGGTGTTCCTTGCTGCATACGCGCGAGCCCGCTTTTGAGTCTGATCCGAGTTTTGTTCCTGTGCGTTCTGCTCCAGTACAGATTCATCAACATTTCTGCTGTCTGTGTCACCATCCCAGCCTTCCTCCAAGACCCTTAGTTACTCTTCTTGCATTGCCTCTCAGTGACAGAATTGCTAGTGCGTTTTAGAAACACAGCAGTGGGATCACTCACATCAAAGTCTAACTGAATAGTTCACTAATAGCTCTAGCGAAATGACTTGGAAAGTTTACGGCCACATCCTGGGAACCTTCACCAATGTATATGTCTATGTTACCTCTCTTCTTTCACTTTGCTGCATTTGGTGTAGGCATGGAGCTATTTTGTCTTGCAGACCACCACCAGTGGCAGAGGAAAGAAATGTCAATCCCAACAAGCCGACCTCTGCAGCAACTGCCATCACGTGTCATTTGCTCTGTACCTGGTACTCATTTCCATTCAAAAACTTATGTAGTAGAATGACGCAATTTTTTGTTTCCACAGCAAGCAGTCTATGCATTTCAAAGAGGGATTTTCCATTGCAGTTCTCATCCTCTGATGTTGTCCCCACCAAACTTCTGCTCATAGGGGAGAGGTGATTAAAGGGTTACTTCATAAATATAGCTTTATGCTAGTGCACATGATGGATGCATCATTGACACTAGCGTAGAGAGGGGCTGAAACTGATTGCAGGAGTGCTGGGGTGTCAGTGAAGGCACACAGGCAATCCGTGAACGGGGCATAGCTAAAACAACCGAGGAGGAAACACCCTGCAGAAGTTTTGGTTCCATAAAATGTCCCTTTTATCTCAGAAACTGCTTCCACTATTCTCCAGCCTTGTTTATGCTATGGAAGTTTATATAATGTTTCACTGGTCCAAGCCCTTTATAAGAGCTTAGGGATTCAATCCACTAATCTACAGAGAACTGTGATTCCTAGCCACAGGCAGGCACAGCATTATCAGAAGGTCTGAAAAAGCCTTATCCTCTGCCATGAGCTTCAACCTCCCTCTTCCCAGCAGCGATACTTCCCCTGCCCTTTCCAACCTGGCACCATATCTTCTCTCTGACCCTTCAGGAAAGCCACATCTCCACTCCGGGTCTCAATTGCTGCCAGCTCCATACCAAGCAATGGGGAATGGAGCATAACAAAGAGGAAGGAGAAGGGAAGGGAAGTAGGTTGAAAGCCAGTGGCAGGGCAAAGATGCTATTCCCACTGCATGGCAATGGGACAGCATGATGCCCCATGGTGGCAGCTGCAGGGCCAGCCCTGGCACACGCTGCCCCAAGGGAGCACCCTGCCTCATCCTGCTGCGGATCCTCCGTGCCTCCCGCAGCCTTCCGAGCTGTCGGCCATGGAGCTGGCCACGCTGCCGGAGCTCAACGCTGTGGCGTCGAGGACTGAACTCAAACAGCAGCACTGCAGAGAAAAACCTGGCTAAACCAAAAAGTGGAATATCCATAAGTTACTGAGGCACAACAGAGGTGCAATAAGCTCCTCTGAGCCCTGATTTGGGGCAGGAGGTTGGGAACACTGCCCAGGACTTTTATAGAGCCAGTTATGATGGCTGCACCTACTCTCTGACTCCTGTTTTCAATGCAAAAGCAATACGGCCCTGCAGTCTGTTAAATGGGTGTTATAATATGTAAGAGATTGTCTGCAAGCTTCCAGAATGCAGATAAGGCTAAGGAGAAAGAAAATTGGTTTCTGCAATAGGAAGAGAAAACTTTAACTGGAAACAGGTCCTCTGGCATATAATACTCTGAACCAGTATTAACCAACACTGAGTGGTTTGCATGAACTCCCACTTTAGCTATTTAGTGTTTTTCTTGACCTCTTAGCAATCTGTAATTGCAACTGCATTAACCTTCGATGAACAGAAGTTTACTAAAATAATTCAAAAGGCTCCATAAACTTCATAAACTTACTTATTTTCTATAATTTATTCCATCTTCGTTGGTATCAGTAAGACACCTGGAATGGTTGCATATTGTTCACTGCAGTCAAGAATGAGACAGGCTGTAAACAGCCAAAAGCAAAGGGAAGATACTTAACCAACACTTTTAAAGACAGAAGCCATCAGCAAAAATGCCAGAGAAGTAAAACAATCTTCACACTGAAACAGTGCAGAATTCTTCAACAAAAGGAAGTGGAGCTTAAACTTTCTTGTAATAAATAAGAGTTCATTTCCTTCCATTTAAACCGAAGAGTGAAACACACAACTGGTTCTAGTTTGCTCACGCATGGCAGCCACAAGGAAAACCTCATTTCAAGATTTCCATGAAAAGACCATAAAATCTTCATAAAAAGATAAATCTCCATATGGCAGCCAACTGCTGTGTTTGAAACAGGGTATATTTGCTATATTTTTATAGTCTTCTATTAGTATTCAAGAAACACCAATCATTTATGAATATTTTCCATCTTCAAACGAGTACATACATGAACATATACAGAATGTTTTGTAAAGATGATTTACTTTGCACATCCCTCTGGGTGGATATTAGGAGTATGTTTAAAAATGAGGAAACAAGAATGCAGAAAAGCTAAATGATGCGCCTAGAGATAGGCATAGGAAAAGCCTGCATGGGTTTGGAAAGCAAAGGAGGTGAAAATCAGAATATCACTCCTACTACTATTACTACTGCTTTTAACCTAACTGAGCTTTCTTTTTCCTGACACTGCTTTTCTCAATGCTTGATAGTCTGATTTTCTTTTTTTCTGAGAAAAGGGGAAGTGGGAGCAATACTGACAGTGGTTAATGCATCTACCAGTTCTAAACTCCTTATGTTTCCTACGATACCGATCCTGGGATTGTGCCATGTTGCAGCTTGAAAAATGTGCTGCCTTCTAGATGTCTCCACGTAAGCCACAAGCGTCACCCTCTCCCGGCCCTCCGTCACTGAAAGCAAACCGACCCTGGCAAAAGATCATAAACTGCACTTAAGCGAAATATATCATTGTGCTTCCATTTTCCATGGTTCTGGCCAAGAAGAGAGTTTTGTGAACCCCTTTTCCCTCTTTGATGTCTTTTATGCACTCTGTTTTTCTGTGTCCCTTTGGTGATATTATTTTAACTCTTATTTCCTTCCTGCTTTGCCCAACTTCAATTTTAATCATTTCTCTTTTTCCTCCTATTTTTGCTATGCCCTAAATATCCCTATCACTTTTCCTATGATACTCCTTATTATCTACAAAGCCCCATCATCTATAATCTTCTACATATTCCCCATTGCTTACAGTAATTTACTGTCAGGTATTATCAATAAGCTATTCGTATCTTTTACCTGTACTCTTATACCTTTAGGTATACTCTCCCTTAGGTAAACTCTCCTGCCTAAGTATTTTTTATGTAGCACCAAATTGGGGGAAAAAATGGTTTGCTTGAGTTTTCCTGCGTAACAGCTATCTATCTCACTTCTAGTATGTTAGAAGTACCTTTAACTTCGAGGTTAAAGATCCAGAAAGCAAAGGAAGAGCTGGAGATGTGTTTCAAAGTATACAGCCCTGCACTTTATTTCAAAATTGAAGGCATGGATTATTTATTGTAATTTGGAAAACAAACAACCAGTGATCTGAAAGATTGAGTTTATCTATCTCATAAAGTGCAATTAGTTGAGTTTCCTCTTCAGTGGCACGGGGGACACTCTTGCCTATCAACAAATCTCATGACAGGGTTTTCTGTCTTGGAAAAATATGATATCTGAATTTTCTTATTGTACCTATATGAACACTACTTGAGTAAGCAACGCTCTTATCACAGTGATAGCATTTTCTGATTCAAAGACTGAGACAACCTAAGTTTGGTGCAGCATCAAGGTAATTTCAATGACTTCATAGTCAATACATAGAAAAGCAGAATTTGGCTTTTTGGTTTTGATTAGTCCATTTATTTTTCTCATGGAATAAAGACTTCATATAGGTGAGGGGTCCAAAATGATGATGAGATTTTAGGAATGGTAAAACTGTAGAGAAATAATGGTATGAAAAAGAACTAGCACCAGCTTTTTATCGCCTCTAGAAGCGATGTAAAAAGTGAGGTTAAATGCTGAGAACTGTCATGATGTTCTTCTTTTAATAGCTTAAGCAAAAAAAAAACATAAGGGATATAGATCCAAAATTAGCACTATAGTAAATTTCATGTATATTTATTTCACATTCACTTTCTTCACTTTTAACTACAGAAGAGCATGTGCTACAGTTATCCTCTAACACTTGAAAAGGAAAGGCAAAGTCTGAGCTACCAGCCACAGAGAGCAACAAATGATATTTTTAGAACTCCACAGTAAAATAAAGGAGAAGGAATGAAAGCAGCAGTGGAAAGTAAGTATGCATCAACTAGTGACATTTTAGCATTTTTTGTCATAACCAGTTTAGACAAAGTTAGTTTCTGGGTACACTCTACAGAAGGAACATACACAACATCAAGCACCATCTGTCACGTGTGGTGGAAACCACAAGCAGAAGGGTGGAGAGTTATCTGGCGAAGGGATCAGTTTGCAGCAAACTGTTGTAACCACTACCATCGTGCACTACTAACACTTCCTTCCCATTCAAGGATCCCATTATAGACATGAATCACATCCTTCAGCCACTTGAAGAAGCAGGTAAACATGATAGTGCCCCCTATTAAGACAAGAGTGTAAGAGTGCAAGAATCATTTGCAAGAGTGAATCAAAGCATCTCTGATACTTGCTAAGATTTTACAAAAAGCTATGATGCGAACTGGCAGAAAATGACTCCATCCCTAGTGTCGTAGCTAATCAAACCTTCCTTCTGGATAATACTGTAGTACTGACCTGCCCAGTGGTAACCACTTTTGAATGTTCTATGTGAGGGAAGGGCAATCGTGTTTCACGTGCTGTCCTGTGTCCTTCATTGTAGCGTCTGCTGCAGAGCAGGCACCTCCATAACTCAACTCCTGCTCTGCTGTCATCATGCAAAGACATTTATAATACCTGAGGTCTGCAAAACACCAGAATTAAAACTTCTCTTTGAAGCTATTGATATATGAAATAGCCTATTAATTGTTTAAATGCTTGAAATATACCCTTAAAATTCTTATATTTATCTACAGGAAAAAAAAATACCCTTCAAGGGTTCTACCATATATGCCGGCTGACCAGCCAAGGATGAGTACAAATCCATTATCGGTGAACTGAGGACTGCACAAAGAACTGATGTTTCTCCAGCAAGTGCCTTTGCCTGTAGTGAGTTTTTGAAGCAGCTGCTGAAGCAGGTATGAGAGAGACACGTGTGACTCTTTTCAACAAGCGGAGCTAAGCCCTACGAGACCACATCCTCAGTGACACATTTATATATTCCGCCTCAGGCTCAGCAGCTAATCTCACACTCTGCCTACCACTTCCTGCAAAAGGGAAACTAAACAGTGTGTGCACAGCTGCAACCTATCCAGCAGTCTGAGGCATTCATGGGCTTGAAGAGCCATCATTCACTGGACAACTGAAAGTTGCTTGTATAATTAAAACGCTATTATTTTTGAGTTCTATAAGCCTGCTCCCAAGCTGAGAGCTGATGCTAAGCCCAGTGACAAAAATCACGTAGTACTTAACCAAATGCCACTTTTTTTTTATCTATCTTAGTTATGAACTGCATTGCTGTCAGCAAAGGAGGAAGCACATAGTTAAGTGCAGAGCTGATGGTTAAACTGATTGCCAACTCTTAAGACTGATTTTGCTGTTTAATTTTTGAAGAACAGCAATCTGCGGAATCAGAGGAGGCTATGTAATCACCCTTGAAGTAAGTGTTATTATCTCTGAACTGCTCTCTGAATAAGCCTGTTTTTCTATCTATGCATTATAGAACAAACTTTAGGTAGCCCAGTGAGACGCCTAAGATGATAGGCAAGTGAAATAACAGCCATCAAATCGGCTCATACAAAATCTTAAACCACCAAAATGTTCAAATATGATGTCCAACAGCTATGCTTATCAGCAACAGCTCCGACCTCCATTAACCATTTTGCCAGCACAGCAACATCAAAAGGTCAGGGTCGGAGAGTGGTATTTTCCACAGAATTTCTCCAACTGAAGATAATTTTTAGAAAGAAATAAAATATTTGCACCATCAGTGACCACACTCTCATATAAGCCCAGAATTTGATAAAACGAAATAGGAAAAAAATACAAAAAAAGATTTATTTGTTTTGCTGGACTTTTGCTGTCTGGTACCAATCTGATGGAGGTCAGTGGCAAAACACCTATTAATTTTTGTGTGAGACATTTGAACTGGACATTTAGAGCTTACGTACAAAGATACAGCCAAGAAAGTCAAGCCGCATAAGCAGGAAGAACATCTCGCATTAAGCAATCTTATTCAAAATTCTAGTGACTTTAGTGGGAGCTTTTTAGGCTAAGTGATTTAATGCATTCTGAATCTATTCTTCCATTGAAATTGACTCAACTTTCCTGAACATGCTTGTGTACACAAAGCCAAAGAGAAGTTGTCTCTTTAAATTCACCAAAAATAAAAACCTGCAACCAATTAACTCATCTTTCATCCTGTCATCACTTAAACAATATAGCTGAGTAGGTCTCTGCAATGCCTCATTGCTCTGTCCCTTGAGGTCCGCCTATACCAGCATGGTTGGAAAACTAAGCCTGAATTAGCTAAACATGCAAAATAAAAAATGCATCAGTAAAAACATATTAATCCCTAAGGTGCAGTCCCTCATTCACAAAGCTGTCTTAATTCCTCGCAGCTTTTTCTCTCGAAAAGAGCATCTAAACAAGGCTTTTGTGCGCTTTAACTAATTCACTTAATGCCTTTGCTTAACACCCTCCTGTGACAAAGCATTGCTAGGAAGACCCTGAGCATAAACACTTTCTGGAACAAACCCCATCTTTATTCTTGGTAGAGCTTGTTTCGCTTGGAGAGCAGCACATTCTCAGAGCAGCAGCCCTGTTTTGCTGACGGTGTGAGCCTCATCTCTGCTCCAGCAGCCTGACGATGCTCACTGCTGCGCAGGGCAAAGCTGTCCCAGGGCTGGGCAAACAGCTCTGAGATGCTTCAAGCTGGTCGTGGCTTGAAGAACTTCAAGAAGAACTTCTGAAATAATGTGTACATGCGATTTTCATTCACCCTTTCTAAATGCAATCTTTTAAACACCAAGCTTTTCTCATTTAGAAATTTTGTCTTATTTTTAAAAATACTTTTTAATAACTCATTAACCATTATATCTTGCTGCATTATAATGCTCACCATTATGTCTCTGGTCAACCTTTGTATATCAAGCCAAACATGTCCTTCTTATTAGCAGATAGTTTCCTGCAATAATTTAGGATAGTATTTAGCTTTTTGGTATAACCAAAGTACGCTGGATATACAATGTGACATTTAAAGGAAAATTATGGCCCTTTGTGGGAGAATTTTTATTTCTCTCCGCAGTGGCTTTGGTTAACCTCTTACGAAAGCTGCCCCAGAGAGCTCATAAAAATTGGCCTAATATTCAGCCATTTGGGGAACATGTCCTGATTTTGCAGAAGGTGGGAGATTGCTCGTGTGGGATCACCCGGGAGGGCATAAACGATTGGAGAAACCGTGCAGCGCCTTTGAGTGCTCCTGCCACCATCACACCTCAGCCTTCAGCCTCAGCGCATGCTCCAGCCTTCAGGAAAGGACCATCCTTATGGCATATCAAGGAGAGGGATATCCAGGATATCCCAGGATATGGGATATCCAGGAGAGAGGTGAGAGGCGAAATGAACTATATAACATTGGTAAAAATAGATATAATAAAATAAATGAACATATTAATCTAAGAGATAAGCCAGAATTTTACTGCGGTTTTAATATGTAGCTTGAGAGTAGTATTTCCTGGTGCTTTCACACCTTTATATTTGGTTCTGCACTTCGTTTTGGAAGAACCTGAAGCGTCAGCCTCTTCTAAAATTAAGGTCATGCATGGGCGTCCCACAAAGCGCTGCAGTGAGCGTGTCCTGGTGCCTCTGTGCTCTGGCCAAGCATGAGAACCAGCCCACGAGCCACCCACCTGCCCCACATGGGTCCTATCAAAATGCCTATATATTGCATACATGATGCTGAAATGCCAGTGGCTGCTGGAAAACATTTAGGTGGGGCTGCGTTAGGAGCAGACGCTGTAAAATTATGCCCCATTAAAATTGTTTTAATGGGACCAGATGCTGTGGTGCATTTGTGTGCTAGAACATAGTAGGAATGGATGGAAAGTGCTGCAACCCTCCCTGAGAGGATCAGCTTCCTAAAAAGGGGGACTGTTAGCTCAAGAAGAGACTTTGTGCTCTGCAAAATTATGGAACAGTTAAAAGTTTATAGCTGCTCCTCTCCAGATATTAATGCACTGAAAAGCTACCAGAGGTACCACTTGTAAGAAATTAATTTGCAAGTTCCTTAAAGAGATACTGGAAAGTTTACTAGTCTGGAGGGACTCACATTTTTCCACTTGTAATTCTCTTTAAATCATCATTTTCCACCACTGATAAAATCCTTTTGTTTTCAGAGCTCTAAAGTAGAATAAAGAATATTTTACCAAAAGAGTGGCTGAAAATGAGCAACACAGAATACTTGCTCACCTCGTCTTTGGTCCTTCCAAGTAAGTCGAATACTAATTTTCATGGCACTTTTAATGCTATTATGAAACTTCTTTAAAGCTGAATTATTTTCATGGAGAATACAGGGCTTCAGTTTTTCCCCTCTCCATGCACAGACTCGCTTTGGCACCAGCCATTGGCACCTGTGGATGCACAGGAGGGAGCAGGAGTGCTGGGAAGACATGTCCTGGCAAGGGGCTGCATGGCCGAGGGTGCTTGGAGGGACCTACCGACCACCCAGAGGGGCTTTCGAGGGCATTTTGCACAGTCAGAAGACCCGGACATGCATTTGCCCAGACAAGGCACACCAGACCCTCAGCTGAGTATTTCGGAAGAGCCAAGTGCACAACCTGAAGCTTTCCCATTGCTTCCAGGAGCTGCAGAGGGCTAAGCTTCATGCGGAGCACGTGAACCTCTCCAAGGACAAGTTTCCATTGCTCCTGCTGCACGTGCACGTGTCTGCTTGGTAGTCATAGGAAAACTTCTGAGTTTCCCAGACGCTCCCTGTGCTACACTTGTGGATTAAACTAAAACACACATACACACGCACACAGTTTTTTTAAATTGGCTTGTAGCTAGTTCAGAGAATGACTGAAATGGTTTTTGGAGATAACGGGCCTTTAAAGGCTCGTACAATCTTAGGAGCTCCAGGCTAAGTTCACGGCTGGCGTAACTACGATCCCACTGGTGTCTGACTTGGATGGACTTACGTCAAGGAAAATTTGTCCCCTGGTAGCTTGCAGCCAGATGAATGAATATTACTGCCTGAGAACAAAAACTCAGTGTTACACTCGCTCTCCCTTTGGGTGTAGGTTATAAACCTAAATATACTTAAAAAAAACTTCAGGTTTATATATCTAGGAGCCACTGAAAAATCTCCTTGGATTTAAAGGGTAGATTCATTATGTTGCATACATACGTGGTCAATACTAGTGAAAAGAGCATTAATTAGCAGAAATATAATTGTTAAAGCTGATGTCCTGTCAGAAATATGAAATTGTGCAAGGAATGTAATGGCCTATATTTTTCAGGTTCATTTAAATGTAATCAGCTAACATTGCTACTCCCATTAAAACCTTTGGAAATGTAATTAAATGCTCAGATGACTACTAACATGATTAAGCAAAGAATAGGGAAGGTTATTAACTAAGCTTATTAAAGACATTTCACATTCTGTCCTGCTCGGTAATAAATCACATCTAATTTTTGTTAAAGCATATCAAGGGGTAAGCAATTTTACTATTACCCAGTTCAACAGAAGATTAATGCTGGAATGCTTTCTTCCTTAAAAAAAATGTCAGTTGTTACACAATATGTGTCTTTTTTTTTTTGCATACCTACTCTTTCCTCTACTTCTTTGCTAATGCAGTAGAGGGAGCCCTCTTTAAAAAGCACACAGTTCAATTAACCAGTCTATCTGCTTATGTATAGAGTTTGGTCTGGTATACACAGAAGCGAACTGATTTTGTAGAATATACTTATGTCTATTTTAAAACATACTGTGAATACTTTTAAAGTCCTTAACTCTGTTTGATGGAGTTCTCAGGTAAGTTGGTGCTTTTCCCCATGAAGATATTAACATACTGTCATCTATCTTCTAAACTGCCTTCCCCCATGGATTAAATCACATTTAATCGCTGTTGCTCTGCTTAAATATTCAGTACTTATTTTTATGATAACATATACATACATACATATAGTGCATGATAATACATAATGCATGCCTATATACCTATGCAATACTGCTTATATAAAATATACATGTGTATGCGTGTATATGAATGTTATATGAATTATTTTATGTATGTATGTGTATAAATATTTCATCATTTGCCTTGCACTGCATCACTTTTCAACAGCACATTCCACAGTGCTATCCTCCACAACACAGTTTTCTGCAGCTACAGTCCAAATTCTTTACCTAAGTTTGCATTTGATTTTGTGAAGTTATGTATATTTTTAACCCCCAAGCACTGCACAGTCTAATCACTATATACTATACCATTAAGTAAGTGTGTCATCTACATATTTTACCTACAAATTTGTTACCTACACATTTATGCAGGGCTTTTTTATTTTCTCCATCACTGAAAAGCACAAGCACTACTGCTGCAGCCTGTGCTACTGCCACTAAAGACACTTCCATTCGTTCAATCCTTGCTCATGCCTCCGGTTGGAGTTTTAGGAGGTATATTGTTTCTGAACTCCTATTTTCGGTTCTCTGTTCAACAAAAGCACAGTTGCACATTCACCACTTTGACCGGGATGGGAATCAAGCTGCCTGTTTCTAGTCACGTTGGGGTCTTCCCACTCGCACTTCTCAAAAAATGACACATCAGCCTCTTTTCAGCCTGTCCCCTGGTCTAAGAAGCTACAGGGATTATCATCAAAGTGGTAGAAATCAAAGTCTCCCCTGTAAAGAACTTGGGGCAAGTCGGCACGGCCTGTTGACTGAACAGTGTTTATCCCTAATGGATGTTGCTTAAGGCCTTTGTTAGCCTGGAAAGCACTTTGCCACATTTTATATAATAGATCCTTCATAATTTTTCTCTTCCAAATACATAGTGAATATTTATTAAGGACATCTGCTTTTTTGGCAACGTTGCTAATAAATCACTCTTTCCATCTAGTAATAAGCCTAAATACATTTTAAATAGAATAGTAAGAAACAGTGTTTTGTGTACAACAAACAGCCTTCCTGTATCTTTAACTTCTCTCATCAATGCTCCATCCTCCACTCTCCCAAATGAAGAAACAGACAAGAGAGTAACAAGGGGTCCATACAAACTGGACCCTTTTCTCGCATTTTTGGAGAGAGAGACTTACCCGTTTGGAGTATGAAGTGTAGAGTGAAGTGAAGGAGTAGATTCAAATGGATCTTTCTACCAGTATGTTTTTAAAAATGAAGGTGGAATTGACTGTTGCCAAGTAATGTGTGGGTCTTGACCTCGCGTGACATGCACAGCATTTTTTGCTGTAAAATGCTTGCAGTCTACCAGCTTTTCTTAACAGTTATTGCACTGACGGCCATAACTGCTTCTTTGAAATCACTGAAGGGGAGTAAGTACCTCTCTCTACCGAGTTGGTGAGGGAAAAGTGTGGTGGCCGAATGGCATAGCCCTTTCTTTAAATAATTATTTTAAAGAGTATCTTCAGTGCTTCTGTTAACAAAATCCATGTCTTTATCATTCCCCTAAGTTTTGATCTAGGTGCTTTGTAGCCTGAATTACATTGTGGGAAACGATTCCTGACAAGGTAAAATATTGCCAGAGAAACATGAAGTATATTTTACTACATCATTCAATAAATTAAAAATGTTTATTTTGACAATTAAATATTGTACTAAATTACAAAATATCTTACCACACTTCAGATTTTTTTTTAAAAAAGAGTAATAGTGTTCAATACAAAAACTGCTAAGCAAAGCTGGCAAGCTGCAAGTTTTTAAAAATACAGCTAATGTATATGGGTTTTAGGCTATTTCTTAAAGTCAGACAAATTTTGCTGCGGCGATTTAGTTATGCAAAGGATAGCATTTTTGTGTCTGTAATTCTTGTGTATTCAAATGTATTAAAACTATAAATTCATACTATACTGATATATAATATACTTTTGCTCCATAATATATGTGCATTTTTCATGCAGAAGTATTCTTATTCCACCTGCTCTTGCTATTACGAATTCATTATATTGAGGTGATAATATTCTGAAGTTGTACTCAGCTGTACTCAGCTCACTATAATTTTGACAGAGGAGAGGATATCTAGAAGAAATCATTAATACACCTGAAAATATAATCTTCTAGAGGCTATCATGAGAGATGCGTAGGTGTCTTGATTAATAGCAATAATAAATACTGTCTGCAGTGGCATCCTTCATGACTAAACTGAAATGATTTTTAAGAAGTCACCTACTAGGAAGCTTAGGAAACTTGCCAAATACATACATGGTGTCAAACAGGTTAGAGTTTAAGAGAAAATTCCATTAGTTGCCCAATGGCTTTTAGCTGAGCTGGAGCGAATGTCAGTCCTGCTAGTCTGTACTGATCTTCTAAGTTTCCATAAGCACAATGCCCGCTGACACCACAGGCACCCTCCAGCTCTGCCAGTTTTACCTAGACAAATGCAAAGACTCACTCAGGAGCTCCAATCTAGCCTAATGCACAAGTGTATGATACCAATGCCAAAAATCTCCTAGGTACCATACCAGCTAGCTGACCAGAGCTATTTCTGAAAATGTAACTGTCCATTCTCCACTGAAAAGTAATGAAGAAAAAAGGAAGCAATATATATGACCTAAAAGCAATGTTAAAACTAGAGAAAAATAATCATAGCTTAGAATAAAGACAATTATGGCATAAAAAATAGGGAGTAGAAGAATACAGATATTCAACTTCAAATGTTTTATTACCACCTATTATTTGCACCACAAGGAATATTACTCTATCCAAAATCAACTCTCTAGTTTCACAAGAAACAAAGGATGAAAAAAGCTATATACTCGGGTATAGACGTACATACTCACATAAAGAGGTTTCCGTTGCAATGATATGAGCAGTAAGCAAAGCAGGGCTCAAGTTTGTGATCATATTTGATAGAAATACTGCTTCATACCAGCATGAAGCATTAGCCTGGTTGTGGGCATCCGTCCGGCCATAGGGTTATGGGGATTTCTTTTCGGGATACGAAAGCACCCAGCACGCCCTTTGTGATACTTGGAGTATGCAAACCTGCCATATTTCTAAGGTCACATGAAGCTTCTAGGCTAGATATTTTTTTCTTGCTAAAAACAAGGGCAGATCTATGTCCCCAGGCTCCCTTGGGAACAAAGGTGTATCTTGTCTAATAACGTAGAAGCTGTACCGCACGGCTTTCAAACGGATGCCCTTTAGTTTGCAAATACTATAATGCCTTGATTTTAAAGTGAAGGCAAGAACTGAAAAACAGATGAGTCCCAAACTGGGGACATTTTTTTCCTCAATAAGCATGATAAATCTTTTTTTTTTTAGTTCTCATATACATGTATTTAAATAACTCAGTAATGAAAACCAGGGCTTTGGACAGCAGCTGACCATTCATCAGTGACACTTGATATCAATTAAATCCATAAACAGATTTTTTTTTTCTCATTCAATGCTTTTAAATATAGCTTTTCATAGAAAAGTACAAATGATTCAAGGACAAGACGTCCTCCTCTGACTATTGTCTCCACAAATGGATCTGTGTGCGTCTCCCAAAAAACCAAACATATTTCATTTATAGCCTAAGAAATATTTACACCAAGATAAAATCCCACAAGACTTTTCTTGCTTTCCTTATTGTACTTGAAAATGATTTTTTAAATGCATCTTCTGTTTGTAGCAGTTTCATCCCATTTCAAGACTAGCCGCTTGTGTTAGATTGGTATCTACTTTTGTCAGTAAAAAAAATTGAAAATTCTCTCTCGTGACGGTGCATCTCTGACAGCCCGGGTGGCCTGGGCCATCTGAGCTCTTCTCAGGCTCGCTGTGGTCTCAGCCTATTGACAACTCTCCTTTTACGCTTTTTGACTCCCATTGGGCTTACCTGAGTTAGCCAAAATTTTCTACCGCTAGGTAGGTCATCGCATCAGTGATCATAAAAAGACACAGAAGATGAAAATGAAGAGAAAAATCATAGAAAGATGAACATTTAGAGGTCTGAAAAAACACCATGGCCTGTCTCTGAACTGATGCATCTGGTAAGAATCAGGTATAAGCTACATAAATCAGATGGACCTAGTGAGCACTATGTGTAAGAAATGTGCCCGAAACCCTTATTTGAAGTTTGTAGCTGTGATTTAAAAGAAAGTATTCTAAGATTTTCTCCAGTGTTTTGCCACGGACTGACTTGCCTGCTAGCCTCAGGCATATCGGATATTTCTGACCCCGTGTCTTCGTCTATCAAGATGGAATAACAGTACACAAAAAGAGAATAAAGTTATATATACTCAGAAGCCCTTGGATAGAAGTTCAGCATTGCTAGTCATAATATATATACAGACTGAAACCTCTCCAAATTACTCAGTTCATAAATCTTATTTTTATTTCATCAGCTGCTAGGCAGGCAGCTCTTTCCTCTCCTCTCCGCTCTTGAAGATCCCAGACATGCCGAACTTCAGATTCCAGCTACAGTCAGTGACCACCCCACTAAACGTGTGCTGACAAATTCCCACACAGATCAGAAAGTCCAGGTACACGGCGTCCTAGAAGGGCTTGTGTAGTCAATGCGGAAAATTTGTCCCCTCATTTTTACTGCTATCAGGACGTAAGATAAATGAATTAAAGCTACTGTAGGTATACCTGTGTGTCCTAGCATCACACCTCCCAGTGTCTGTCCTAGAAACATCCATAATCTGCTTCAGCTGCTGCTTCCCTTTCTTCAGTTTTCTAACATAACCTCCCCTCCCCCCTGTCCTTGTAATGAATTTCATACATTTTCATACAGATGTAGAAAATGTTATCCTCAAGAGGTAGAAAAAGTTCCCTTCAGGAAGAGCAATAGCCCCTGAGGAGCCTGAACAATAATTCCTCTTTTCAAATTAGGTTAGTTTTGAGTCCAGACCGGGTGCTTTCCTCAGATTTTTTTCTGGGGTTTTCCTTCTTTTCCAATATGGAAAAAGGTGTTAAGCATAAAATTCACAAATATTTTTGATAGTTATTTATATGGAAAAAAAAAGTGTTTAGCTAAATTAATATTGTGTGCCATGTACAAAATAGGTAAAAATGTAATTCATATCTTCAAGTAAAAATCATACCTTTAGGGTTTACCTCTGCAGGATTTGGGCTCTGGTAGATAGTCTGGTCTGGTGAATGACCAGACACTTGTCCCACCAGCTCAGATGACGCATTAGCTCTGTCTGGTTAGACAGGACAGACAGGTCACCAATTCTTTCTAACTGTGGAATAAAGTACGTCTCCAGGTGTTTTCTAAAGTACAAAGTTTTCATTGTAAACACCTTTTTGGAAACACTTCATTGACTGTTTCCATAACTTATCTCTATGCTGGACATAAATTGCTGAGACTGTTCCTTAGACTAATGTGGAAGAAGTAGTCAGAAAGTCTATTCTAACAGACTACTGCATTGTGTTCCCCAACGTTTTTTTGGTGGTTTTGCTTTCATTATTTTTCTACCCTTCTTTGATGTCCATAATTCTTTGAGATGCACTGTACAAACTTCATGCGTCACATCTAGTTTTTCACAATAATCCCTTAGCACTGGTCTGTTTTCCCATGTTCTGCCCCAATGAGTGTTTGACGCAAAAGAGCCAAACGTGAGACCCTCTCCCAAGTCATCCTCCAGTTTTGCTCTTACACATGGATACAGGCCTCATGAAGAGAGGTAGCTTCAAGAAGAGGAAAAGGGCTTTCTCCAGTAAACCAGCACCTTGACACCAGCTGATGTTTCCCTTTTTGCATTTCCTATCTCTATTCTGTGTCGCATTTGCCATCTCACTGCTGGCCTCAGAACTGTAACCTGTGCACTCCTGGAAGCTCTGTGGTGCTGCAGTTCTCCAGGTCCTCCAAAAGAGATAGAAACTACGCCATGATACATGCTGTTCCCATATGCTTTTCTGACAGCCTGGAGAGGTACAGCCCTATCCTGCAACCTGGTGTTCGGCTGTTACCCCCACCGTCCCCTTATGCCCCACAACATCTGCCTAAAACAGGAGACACTGAATTCCATTTCTAAACACCAATTAGGCCCAGAGAAGTGACAACGGATCAAAACTTGCACCTTCACGACAAGGATCCTTGAGAAACAGAGGACATCTACGTCAAATTTTTTTCTCAGCAGAATTATTCCTTTTGTGTATTCATGCACATCTGTTGGCCTCACCATTTTTTTAAGCATGTACCCATGGGAAAGGGAGCTGGAATCTATCAGGATGCAGACACATCATCAAGAGAATTTATTTATTTTATCTAAGTTCTAAATTACAAATTCTGCCCTCTCTTATATCATGAACTCCCACTGACTTTATTAGCGAGGGTTCAAAGATAATGAGAAGTGATGGCTTTCAGTGATACAATCCAGCTTGACTCCAGGACTGTAGGTCATGTGCTTAGTGTTGGCAGTTAGCAATAAACATTTCTTTCTTGTAAACTGAAAAAATGTGATATGGAAGTCACTGAGTGATAGTACGCACAGACTTCTGAAAGGCTATTTACAGTCATTTTTCAGTCTAGAAATGCACATTAAGCCATTTCCTCCTCTAATCAGCAATTAGGAAGCCTAAAGGTATTGGAAGGGTTCTCTTTGGTTCACTAGTAGGTACTAATGGATTGCATATTTGGTAAGAAAAGAAAAATCTGATTACGTATGTCAGAAATACTACTGAAGAGGAAAAAAAAAGCTTATCACAAAGAATTGTAATAAGGGAATGCATGAGATCTGCAGTGGTGTTGAGGTGAATGCTAGAATTTCAAAATGCTTGTTTTAAATGTACACATATATCTACTCTGAGTTATATGTCCCAGATCTATCCATGCCTTGATTTTAGTGGTATCTGCATCCACTGTAAGTATTCAATTTTCCTACTGTGTTATAATTCAAAACCAGAAGCACAGGAACCATAAAATGTCACAGCACTTCTGTCCCTTGTTATTGATTAATCATCACAAAATGGATTTCTAACAGATAGCAGATTTAGCAGTCAGACAGGGCACTTATTACATTTGTCCCTGCCTGTCCCTTCTCATTTAAAAAAATATGCT
Source organism: Crypturellus undulatus (assembly GCA_013389825.1). NCBI lineage: Eukaryota > Metazoa > Chordata > Aves > Tinamiformes > Tinamidae > Crypturellus > Crypturellus undulatus. The sequence goes on from VWPW01010637.1 coordinate 235,234, forward strand.
AACCAGAGAAACATCTCCCGGGCTTCAGCAGAGAGCTTGTATCTCTCAAGTCAGAAAGTTGCCTGGGGTTGTAATTCAGCAGGAGTATCTGTTGGTGAAGGCAATTCCTACCATTATCACCATTGTTTATTAGGGACACAGAGAGATGTAAGGAATTGCTTGTCAATATTTATTTTTTCCCATCCCAAAAATAGCAGGAGATGAATGTGTTCCTTCTATTACATAATTTATATTAAAGAAAACAACCTTCATGGGAAATCCTCATAAATACAGTAACACTACTGGAACCTAAGGCTATATTATCACTTTTATCAGTTATTATAATATTTAATCACTTCTTTGCTTCCAGAAAAAAAACATTCTCAATGTTAAAAACAAAGTAAGTGTTCTATATGATTAAGGTTTTTTTTTCACATTTACATTTCTTCTTTTTTTTTTTAATATAGCTATGTTGGCACTGTAGGGGATGAATCTGTATTTTGGAACACAAGTGGAGTTTCTTTTTGTTCAGAATTCTTCAGACACTTTCCTCAACACTGCTAATAAAGCACGATGAGCCCTACTCCCATGTGGAGATGGCCAAGTGCATGACGGTGGTGGGAGGTGAAGGGGCTGCAGAGCTCTGCCACCAGTCTTGAAACGGCTCCCCGACCTCTCCGCCCTGCTCTTATATCTCTGTGATAGTGCCTGCTCTCTGGTTCCTTTCGAGAAATCTATCTTTATTCCTGTTCCCGTGCAATCAGATGTTCCACAGTTTAGTATAGACTGTAAATGCTTTTTTTGCTTGAGGGGAGCAAGGCATATAGTTTGTTTTAGTGTACTTCTATGGATGTTTTCTAAATCTGAGCTCACATGGAGCTCCTACATCACCTCATTTTGTAGGTAGACATTCAATTTGAAGTTTTTTGAAATGAGTCATCATGTGAAAAAACAGAAGCACTGCCATGTGTCGCTCAAAGGGAATTCATTCACAAAAGGCTGATGCCATTAGAGTTAACAACAGCAGCTGCTTGTCTGGCCAGGCAGAAAACTCAGGATAAATGGTGGCGGGTTTTAAAGAGCTCTGAAAATTTTTTGGTGAAATTGTGGTCCTACTTAGGTCAACAGTGATTCTCTCAGTGGAGTTATGATTTTGTTCTTTAAGGAACAATGGTAAAACAAGATAATAAGAAAAAAAAAGACAGGTCTCAACACTTGTAAAGCTTATTGGAAACATTCACACAGTCACTTTTTTTTGCAGTCTAGGGTGTTAACCCTGTTTCAGCTTTTCATTTTTGCACATGTAATGCCTTGCAGGCACAAATTCATCCTTTCATCTCTCTGGGCCTATAAGCATATCTCTGTAGCTTTGTGTTCATATAAAGTCTATGGTTCCCCAAAGAAATGATGTTTTTAAAACATTAGTCCCAGAAAACACTGCAATACTGTATTCTGGCTTAAGCCTGCAAAGTGAAAAATCACTTACAGCTTCTATCTTTGCTTCAAAAAGTTCCAGGTTCTGTAGCTTCCTAACCTGATATCTTCACTGTATGTTGTATAGGAAGTTGGGGAAAAGTATGTTTCCTCAAGATCCACAAAGATCAAAACAAAATGGTTAAAACTAGTAACAATTCAACATTCTTCACAGAATGGTTGAGGTTAGAAGGGACCCCTAGAGATCACCTAGTCCAACCCCCGGCTCCAGCAGGGACACCCAGAGCACGTGGCACAGGGTGGCATCCAGGCGGGTTTGGAAGATCTCCAGAGAAGGAGACTCCACAGCCTCTCTGGGCAGCCTGTGCCAGGGCTCTGTCACCCTCACAGGAAAGAAGTTCTTCCTCATGTGGAGGTGCAACTGCCTGTGTTTCAACGTACACCCGTTACCCCTTGTCCTGTCTCTGGTCACCACTGATTAGAGTTTGACCCCAAACCTGGCTTCGAAGTTTCCCAGTACTTACTTTACACCAAAAATTGCAAATTCCTCTTTTGTTTGGAAGAACATAAAAAGTCCTCAGCTGCCAGGGAATTGCAATTGCCTCAGTTAGTTCGGTATCTTATAACCATACATTATTTACCTATTTGTGCTAGAAGAAAGCAAAACCATTATTCTGACTGCACATAAAATGTAAAAAATATTACTTCTTTTGTTTTTTTTTAGGCAAAACAAAACAAATACATTTCATTTTAATAGAAAATGCAAGATTGGATTGGATGCAAGATTGAGTAGGTTCAATTCTTTAGTAAGAACCAAAAAAAATATCTTAGGATGTTAAACATTATATAAATATATATATATAAATTTATTTTATGAAAAGTCATGCTATTTGGAAACAGCAGTAAATATTCTGGATGTATTTTGGCAGAAGTAATAATTGTTATCATCTTGAATAGTATTTATAAAGAAATAGTCCCAAAATGATTAAAGACAGAAGTAGGGTTAGCATTTACGAAGCCACATGCATGATGCAGCAGTATAAGCAATATTAAAGGATGACTTAGACATTTATCAGCATACAGTCATTCAGTGAATCTTACATTATTCAGTGTCTAAATAATGGGAATTAAAATAGGTCCCAAGTCACCTACACAAGTAAAATTTTCTCCAGTTTATTCCTACTTAACATAACCCCAGCAGAAAACAAGCTGAACGCCTAAACCCAGCACCCAGCAGCAACGTGACATCAGCTAGCAACATTTTGTGGTCTTCCTCACATCAAATCATCATTGTGAGGCGTCAGTCGAAGCATAAATTGAAAGTCAGGATATGGAACACTGTCTTTTTTGTTGTTTTTTAAGTATTAACAGTTTGAAGATCAAGGGCCAGTCTCAATCCCATCTTCCATGTGCCGAACTCCCACTGTTTCCAGGGGGAGTTTCAGAAACATATCTAGGGCAGAGTGTGACCTTGTTATGTACAGAGCCTTCTTTGGGCAACATTAAAATTTCAAAATTGGCCATCAATTAGATTTACATCAAGGGTAGTTTTGATAAAATGGCTAATAAGGAACAGAATATTGTGCTGACTTTCAGATAGGATAGCATCTTTTGCTGGTAAACTGTTAAATAAATTAAGATTATAAATCCCAACAGGCATATATTTATTTTGCCTTATACACTGCTAATACTCTGGTGACTAAGAAATCCATATGCTGAATCTACAAAGAAGGAATAAACAAATGGGAAAAGAGATTTTGTGTACATGAAATAAAATTAAGAACATTAGAAAAGTTTATGAGAGGCAACACTGCAATTGCCTCAGTTAGTTCAGTACCTGAGAACCATACATTATTTACCCATTTGTGCTAGAAGAAAGCAAAGCAATAATTCTGACTGCATACACGATGTAAAAAATGATTTTTTTCCCCTCCTTTTTTAGACAAAGCAAAGCAAATAATAGGTTTGATTTTAATAGAAAATGCAAGATTGGATCTCCAAATTATTAGCAGATTGTGAATATCACTCCTACAGACTGCCGGTTGTACTCTGTTAACATCTATCTCTATTGTGGACAGCTTTTATCTTCATAGTAGTGGCATTTCACCTAATGATGTGTAACGAAAACCTTAAATAATGTTCTGAAGAGCAGAGATGATACTCATTCCAAGGCAGGCTGTTGAAGTAGTACCAAAATGCACCTACTCTGAAAAAAATAGAAAGTTAAAGATGCATAAGCACATATTTGTAGCTAGAGTCCCTATGACAGACAGAAATGCTACAGTCATTATTTATTTTGATTGAGCTTGCTTTTGATACTAGGAGTACAACAGAAAGAGTCATTATAATTTGCATGAATCCTAATAGAGTAAAACGCTCAAGCACATTAGAGCATGAGTCCTAACACAGTCCTTGCTTGCTGTGTACACCGACTATATCGTCTCTTGTGTACTTAAGTTACATGCCTAGATGAGCTGGAAGGTAGCATTAAGCAAGTACTTAATGTCTGGTTTAAGCCTATTTAAACAGGACTGGTTTTAGTCTCAGCCTGGCTGAGGGAATCAGAGAGGAAATGATTTTCACATTGGTAACTTTATCGCAGACGGTGAGAAAACATGTAATTTCATGTGGTGCTTGCAGGAAGTGAAGGGGGTAGAGTTAATTCTCTTTCTTGATGTCAGTCATTGTGAATTAGCAGCAGAGAGAGGTCCCAAAGAGCTAGAGCTTCCCGGATCCACAAGAGTTTCCACCCAGAAACACACAGGGACAGCTGAGTCTCCAGGGACCCTTCCTGGGAACCACGCAGGTAGAGCACTAAAGCATTTCATCCCCCTTGCTAACTGGTCAGTGCTAAAGAATGGCAAAAAGGAATCCAAAGCCTGTCTGTGTAAGCAGGCTCCACTGTGTATTGTTGTCTTGAAAATCATCTCTCAAGAAAAGCAATTCCCTTCAATAATGCAAGTACTTTTCACTGGCTCGCAAGCAACACCCTGGAAATCTTCTGCCATGGTGCAACTTCTCTCTGAGCCTAACTCTGGAAAAAAAAAGTAACTAGTAGCTGAAAATGTCTCTTAATGAAGGCCACAGAACTGCCATGGACTGGCTATTTCGTGCAATGGAATGCTTAAATAAATTCCTGCTTAGTCTCAGTGGCCGCACTGCAATGGTGCCCAGGTTTCCAGGTGTTCAGGTAAGAGGTTTTTGTTTTGCCAATAGAGATGCCTCGAGCAATCACAACATGCTATGAGGCAAGGTGGAAGGAAAATGTGTTTTCAGATAAATGGCACAGTAAGGATATACTCACAACTGATCCGTGACATTCATTCCTTACATATACTCCATTTCAAGCGGGTAATGGCATCAGCAATGCCAGGAGACTCTCTCAGGGACATAAGGTATTCCATCTAGTTCTGTGTTCTTAAAAGAGAATCAAAATGAGATTTAAGATGTCTGACACTGGATACAGGAATACTCACAATTGGAGAAGATAAAGTTTTTGTAAAAGAATAAGGATGCTCCATTTCTATGAGCATAAACTACTTGACTCAAAAACAGAGCATTTTAAAGTGCAAGATAGTCCATTCACCTTCTTCAGAAGCAACAGCACAGGCAGAGTAAGAAAGAAAATGATGGAGTAGATGTCAAAAAGGCAAGTCCTATATTCCCTGGTTGAACAGCACATCTTTTCAGCCTAACTTTATGCTCATGTTTATTTAAAATTAAAGTAAAAACAAACACGGCTTTTTCTGCGCTGGCACCAATTTTAATGCATCAATCACACCATAAAATAGAAACAAACGATTCATTCAGGATATAAGCTTCAAACCTCATATTCTTTGCCATAAAAAGATAAATGAATAATTCTGGCGTCATATTTGGTACAGACTTTGCCTCTCCCCTCAAAAAAAAGTCAGTATTTTAAACACTGCTTTGCACATTGTCAGTATAAAGATGCCCATATGTAAGGACAAGCACAAAGAAGGTAAAAGGGGTTTCTCAAAAGCCTTCAGCAGGCCAAATGCAAAGCCAACAACATGCAAAGGGAGAAAACCTGAGCTAAAATCCTAATGCAAGCAAACTTTAGAATTTTCCACTTTTTGTGAAATTCTTAAGCTAGGAGAGGGTTTTTTTCACAATGGTGTGATAAAATCCAAAAGAGTGAGATACACTACTGCATTTTTCACTAAATAAATATAGTTTAAATTTCAGAGCACAGTCCTTTGCTAAAACACTTCTTTATCATGACCCTGTACAGAAAACACATAGTTTTATTTCAACATTCATTATACATGTTTTATTCTTTATATACCTAGTATTTTCATTACATAAGCAAGGTAAAAAAAAAGCTTCCAAACCCAGAAACCCAACCCTTGGTAGAAAAAGCGAAAATAAGTAGTGATAGTATAGGAATTCCTTTTGAGAAGAGGCAGCTATGGAGACAACCATGAGACAGGAGATGGTGGAGCAAAGCCATGTCTCCAGCAGCGCCATAACGTAGGAGCACGTGGTCGGTGCCCCAGGTGGTGAGTTTACAGGGTCACTGTCACAGCTGCTGCCCCTTTCCCTCATGACTACGTGGCTGCTTAGCAGATGGGGCAGAAGGGCCTTGGCTTTGGCAGTCCCAGCCTGCAGACACAGCCGGGCAGGCTGAGGCTGCTGCCCACCCCGAGCGATGCCCCAGCTTCAGGGGCATCTTCACAAGGCACATGTGGAAAGCTGTTGACTACGAGACATAGTGGAAGAAAATATTCTTGGCAAATACTGAAAGCTGTAATCAAATAGATGCATAGAACCAATTTATAAACGTTTTCCATGATCTCATTTCAAGACCAGACCAGGGCCTCCCTGGGTCATAGGCTTCCAAATTCCTAGGACGCCTGTGCATGAGAAGGCTGTGACTGTAACAACTAATGGTCAGTACGTATCCCACTCTCCAAGAATATTTTGTAGATATGACAAGAACAGCTTGGACTTTTAAAATAAGGAATTTGCGCTGAGATACTGTATGCTCCATCTATGGAGGATAACATTAATTTACTACTATCAAACTGCATAAATCATGGAGATGACTATGCAACTCCATCTGCCTTCAGAGGATAAAGCAGTTTACAAAACACAGGAGTAATTCACTGCAGCCAGGATCTCAACAAGATGAGAAAAGTGAGGTATCCTACTGCTTAAAAATGTATCTCAAAACAAACAACTGAGACATGATTTGATATTCTGACTTCTGCAAGTAGGTCTAGATTTACAGAAGTAGATACTCATCTGAAGTAAATCCACATACCTCATTAAATCAGTTAGCAGTGTTTTCCTGATTTTCACTAGATAAGAGGTTTGGCTGCTGGAATGCCTGTCATCAGGGGACACTGGGGAAGTCTCTGGAGAACACATGGTCATTAGGAGACTTCCTGCCCCAGCAACCAGCACTGCTCCCGAAAGAGCCAATCTCATTATATAACTAAATTCCTCCTGAGGGAGGAAGACAGATTCTAAAAGATTATGTATAGTTCTCCCCTGCGGAAGGGAGAAGGTGAAAATAAGTATTAATTGATCAAATTATTATTATTATTTATGCTGGCAAAACTTGCATGGTGGTCAACAGTAAAGATTAAATGAAGATTTCTGATCTGACCTATCAGCAGCAACAGTTACTACTAGTACTGCATGTGGAAGATTTCTCAGATGCATAAAAGTTGAATAACATTTGTGTGCTTATGTAACATTCATATTATCTGTATGGATAGCTTCTATGTGTGTTGAGAAGTAGTGGTTGCTCAACAGCGTTCTGCAAAACTTCAGACCAGGAGTCACACTGAGAGTCAAAGAAATATTCTGTTACCTGGTTTGGGACTTGTACTTCATTCTGGATTCAATTGGTACCAGTGTTAATACCTTCCTGCTTTAAAGCAAACAAGTAAATCAAAACCAAAACTGGGTTTCAAAAGCAATAAGGAACTGTTTGGCAGGAGTAGGGAATGTCAAGCGCAAGCAGCTCGAATGTATATGCATTTGTACTTAACAGAAGAAGAGAGTAGATTAGAGTTAGGGAAGCACAAAATTTAACTGAGACTGAGATTTCTGAGTCTATGGGTACACAGACTCAGTGTCACAGTATCAAATTTGTCTGTAAAAGGCTATAGGATTATTGCCAGTTTACAGAAGTATCTTTAATAGGCCGTCTATCTCCTCCTAGAACTTACATTTTCAGTTTTTGCTTTATGTCTCTGGTAAAGCTCTTTTGGCTTCCCAAGTATTTGATCATGTGGGTTTATTTGCAGTTTCTAAGAACAGAAATAATAGTAAGTGACTAAGAATGCACCCTCCATCACTTTCCTTTCAAATAGGCTAAATCCTGAAAGGAAATTCATTCTAGCAACAGTGTAATCTCTTCCGGTTTGCTAACCAAAAAATTCCTGTCCCATCAGGACCAGGATTAACCCGTCTCTGTTTTGCAGCACATCTACTGAATAAGCTTGCTTTACTGCTTTACTCTCTGAACCCTAAAACCCAGCCTCCTCAGACCTGTCCTTGTTCTGCTCTTTCACAAAGCTTTCGGAAACAAGGCAGAATGTAAACACCTTCCTATTTGTCTTACTTACCTTCAGAAAATGTCCCGAATTAATTCCTTTGGTAGTAAATTAACTTGGAGCAGTGGAACAGGTGGCCCAGTGAGCTTGCGGAGTCTCCATCCCTGGAGACATTCGCCACCCAACTGGATGTGATTCCGGGCAACGTACTCTATGTAACCCTGCTGGGGCAGGGAGGTTGAACTAGGTGATGTCCAGAGGTCCCGTCCAACTCCAACCTGCCTGTGATTGTGTGCGTAGAGTAAGTACTTGGGACTGGACAAGAAACCTATAGTTTAGTTCCTTTGAATTCAACTCCTCAGAAGATGCTATAACCAGAAGGCTATTTGGCCTTTTCTTTCCAAGCAAAAATCATCCTGACTTATTTACAGAAAGCATAACAGCAGGAGCAGAAGAAATAGCCAACCCCACTCAAGCAGCAGCTTGTTGCTTATGGCTGTCACCTTGGCAATGAGGAAGACAAGTCCAAAACTCTCCCGAACTGCACAGAATAGGATCTATACCAGTGTTTTCCCTCGCACAGGTCTAGAGCCCTCCTGGAGTGCCTGGTCAGTAGAAGGGAGCTGTTCCAAAATCAAAGTTTTCAAAAAGGAACATATTTTTGAGAAAAGTTTTAACAACAAAAACAAAAGAAAGCTATGGAAAGGCTGCCAGCTGGCTCATCTTCCATCCCTTCAGAGTGGCAGAAAAAGACTATAATGCACTCTTCAAACTCTCAGACCTTCCCTGTGCCCTTTCCTTTTTTTAAAAAAGATCCAATCAATTCAGGTGACAGGGGCCACACTTCCTTTTTGCTTTAATTTAAAATAAATCTCCAGGGAAAGAAGCCACTGGTTCTAATAAAGACCTTCTACTCTTGCTGTGAAGTGGCCCCTTCTGTTCATAAGCCAGCTTGTCTCCAGTTAAATTAATGTGACTCGTATGCAACACCTTGAACAGTTACTACCTTTTCACACAATTTCCTGTGCAGCTTTCAAAAATTATAACATGTTAGGATAAAAAGCAAATTGAGGGAGATCCGATTTTTCTAGAAATGTGAGTACGCAAGTACACAGGGAAAACCTAATTGTAAGGCTTTTGGGTAGAGCTCGACACTCACAGGTATATTGGCAAGGTCTCTGTGCTGTGTGACCAGACTCTTCATAGCAAACCTCAAAAAATGAACACAAGGAGCTTTTAACAGACTTTCTCTTTCCATATGAAGCAGTTAACATGTTTCTGACCCAAAGCTGCTCGGGAAGGACTACAGCTGCCGAGGCCAGGGAAATCTGACGGCTCCTCCTGACGCTCACTGCAGGGCCTGGCTGGAGTGAATCCCTCTATCCCCAGCTCGGGACGTCCCTCCTACTTTGATGAAAGGGCTCTGGGAGAAGGTTGTGAGACAACCTTCCTACTTCATTTTTAAACAGTTGAGGCTGCCTTTAGCCTGTGAGGGTTATGGTTAAAATAACCGGCACTGCCAAGACTGCGGTAGGTGAGCCATAGAGCGATGTTTTAAATGCACCATGGTATACTTTGAAGGGCAATTCAGACCTATAGCAGTTTTGTAAGCAAAATTACAAGTGTAAACAGGACAAAAAATGGACAGAAGCCATGTGGTTTAAAAATTGTTGGGAATGATAAGGAAGTTTTATTGCAGAGCAGTATAAACCACAGTTTCATCTTGTCATCAGACTATAGCAGGGCTTACAGGTCATGTCCTGGTATGCACCCTTAGGGACTGCAAATACTCATCTCTGGCTTTCTAGCGACACAGCTATTTGCTTTCATCACTAAATGCGCTGAAATAAATTAACTGAAATTCTTCTGGTTCCAGCTTTATCTTTTTTCCCCTCTTCTGCTTTTATCTGAAGAAATGGGGAGAGAAGAACTAGCTGCATTTGTGTCCTCATTAATTCTCTGTGACTCATCAATTCACCTCTAAACAGCACATCCTTTTCCTTCATATTGGTATTAGGAAACCCCAAATTTTATCATGGCATATTGAATTATAGCGGGCATTTTCACCATTGCTCATCTCCTGGTATTACAGCTCTGGAAGGTGCCTGGACAGCAGATGCACAAGAAGCCAAGCTACAGCAAATTTGTTCAAGTAGCAAATATTTCCTAAGCGGAAACAAAGAAAGACGTTAAAAAATATAATGGTACCTCAAGATTCACTTTTAAATTCCTGGGTTCCCAACAATTTAATCTTTTAAAGAGGAAAAGTATTCTGTGCAACAGTATCATGTATGTTTTGGTAGACATTATACTGCTTATACAGTATATATTTATGCAGCATGTATATTCTAGTAATAAACATATCCATTAGAATATTAATTTCTCTTGATAATATGGTAGACAATGGATTAATAGAATTTACCTAATTCTTTATATATAATATCCACAATACCCTACTTATAGCAGTCGTGTACTTTTATTTAATTTCAGATATGTTAACAATGTCACTGTGGAGATTTCTATTTTCTTTTAGCTGCAATTAGTGGTTCCAGTGTAAAGAGCCACTGATGTCCATTCAATACCTTACAACTTCTGAAGGAAAATGGATCTGAAAAGCAACTTGGTCCAGAAATTGAATATATTTAGGTGACAGGAGTGGGCATACAACAGAAGTGTTGTATATCCATTTAACAAGAAGGCTGCTCCCATAAAAATACACTGCAGAAGCTCCTTTTGAAGGATTAAGTTACACAGTAAGCTTTCACTAATCAGATAATTCCCTTCTTTTTTTTTTCCTGAAGCAAACATTTCTATGTAATCTCTCTTCTTTTGTAAAGAAAGATGACTTATCCAAAGAATGAATGTTACAGAACATTATCCTATGCTGTTACTTTGATTATTTCTGCAGCCTAACAGGCTTTATATTCTTAAGTGAATTCATTTTGCTCTGTATTTCAATAGGGAATTATCTCATCCACGTATCTACTGCCTATCGCACACAGCTGATTCTGTATTGCACTATTTTACCAGATCACCAAGATGGGTTCTGTTAGCATCAATTCAGAAGGTACAGAAATATTTATCTTTAAAAAGTACTTTTACTAAATGAACAGCCTGGAGTCTGATCCAACATTTCTTGGGCATTCCCAGACTCTTGGCTTTCAGGATGTACTTTTCCCTGCATGGAAAGTGTCCTTAGAATTTTTACTAAAAGGCCAAAACATTGAAACTAGAGTTTGTCCTCTGGCTTCTAATTCACATTGAAAGCTGGACAGAACTCCTTCCAACAGGCTCCCCAATGCTCTCTTAGTATGTATAACATATGCACACTCATGTTAAAAAAAAACTCAACTATGTATCTATTAACTTGCAGAAGGCATTTACTTTTAGGTGATTTCTAAGTTTTAAGAAATAAAGCTTTCATTGGATTTTTTTAAAACTTTGAAGTTGCTTTGAACTAATTTTACAAAAAAATAAAATAAAGGGTGGACTGTTTTGCAAAAACTTTTTTCACAAGAAAAGTGCTCCACTTGAAGAGTAGAAAAGAGTTTCACAACTGTGCTGAAAGTGGTCAATACTTTCAAGAAGTCCCTGCCAGCAGTGTATGTTCCTCTTATGTTCTCTTGCAAAGTCCCCAGGTGCACAGAGTTAATCTGAAAAACAGCGTCCAGGTTGAAGATTCCTGTTCAAGAAAGAGCAGCGCTTTAAAGGCCAAGCAGATAGCCAAAGTGCTGACGGTGCTCGGGCTATTCTCACTTCTATTCCCTAGGCACAGCGTTTCGTGTCTACATCAAAAGGCCAAAGTTACACTCCAGCCTTTTCATAAACTTCACAGGACTATCATTAAAAAGTTGTGAAAACCAATGTGTGATAATAGCAAAGAAAAAAAAAAGTGGAATTACAGGTTGTAATTTTGAGAAAGTGTCGAAAACAGCAACAGCTACAAAACAGGCTGGCTTGCCAAAGCTTTATATGCCAGAGTTTGAATAAAGTATACCATAAAGGGATGGATATTAGCAGGGAACATTACGTAATGCTGCTAATTGGTATTTTACATTAAAGAGGTGCAATATGATATTGCATAAAGCAATTTAAAAAAGTAAACTGACAAATAATATACTTTCATTAATAATTATCAGAAGCCTCTAGTATTTCCATTATGTTCAGTCTTTTTCCTTCTTTCAGCCAACTACTGTTTTTAATGGATATTAAATGCATTCAAAGGGTCAGTCGTCAAATAACTGTTGAAATGAGAGAGCTATAAAGGGTTATTTCAGTATCAGGTGAAGGCCTATTTTTATCAATTTCAAGCTTATCAAAGCCTTGTCCTATCTTAAAGAAACACAAAAGAACAAAAATAATTGAGTTGACTTAAATCAAATTTAAAAAAATCCTTTCCTATTATAGAAGCCTTTCCCCTCTTTTGGAGGACAACAGTTCACAGCTTGCAACTGAAGGGAATATTCATAACTGCATCCAATTAATACAGCCATAAGCATATACCCGCTCGCCGAGGAAATCTGCTGCAGCGGGCCGCTGGAGAAGGCAAGGCCAGCACTCTTGAAATAGGGCATGATTGCGGGCTGCAGCCCTGCTGCTAAGAGACAGGCAATAGCAAAGTAAATAGAAGAAGAAAAGCAAAGCAGAAGTGGATATAACATTTACTCTTGGGTACCAAATTCTGCCCGCTGAGGAAATCCAGAGCACCCCCGAGATGACAGCAGTTGTCACAGGCTCTTTACAGGTTCCAGGAAAACTGCTGCCAACATGGACACCGAGGAAAATTAATTCATTATCTGGATAGATCCAAACTAGTTGTTTCAAATAAAATACAGACCTCTCTTCTGACTTGATTCTTGTACTACGCGGGTAGGCTGTCATTTGGCACAGATCAGGGATTGCAGAGTGCCTGGCAAGGGAGATTCTGAACTAGGAAGATGTACAGAGATGCGGGAAAATCCAGCAGTGGGCACATTTGAAGGAAGTAACATACGAGGAATCCCTCTGGTGGCTTTTTATCCGCTTCCAGAAGGCTGGCTAATATAGGTTAAGTGCTAATAATGCATTCCTACAGCCTTTGCTCAGAAAATCCAGTCTGACCTTGTTTACAGTGGGTATAGATATGAGGAAAACGGAGTATTACGTGTTACCATAATATAACGTTTTTGCTAATTGACTCAGTAAAAAGCAGCTTCAAAACAATTTCATCCACCTTAGGTCCTGTCTAGTCAGCCAAGGCTGTCACTCACACATTCAGCTGTTCACTGAAGAGAAGTCTTTGCTTCCTGACAACAAATGTCACAGTTTTCTGGTCCTTGCTCTGTCAGAATAAACTTCCAGATATGTTCTATCTCGAACTCTGGATCGCAAAGCAGTAACACCAAGGTTAAATTCATAACAATCTTGATACAAAAATGTGGTTTATTTAAAATGTAAACACATTAAGATCCATTATCTTAAGATATATGGCTAATTTGTGTGCTACACACTCTGGAATTATGGTTTAAAAGGCTCATTTTAGCAGATAATCTACAGCATACTTCATTCTGTGTAATGGTACCCAGGGGAATTTTACATTCCATTCGGTTTTCTATTTTATGCTCATGATTTAAGTACTCACACTAATAATACTAATACTTCTGTGGTCTGCAGTAATACATGCTTGAGAGCAAAAAGAAATATTTGCTTTCAGTGTTTCAAATGCAGCCTGGCATTAAAGTTTCCATATTACTTCACTATTAAGGACTTTAAGCAGTTTCGTGGATGGATGTAGGTATCTAAGTGGAACACAGATGGAATTAGGCTTTTAGATAGAACAGAAAACCTTCAAGCCTTCATCTGACTGCTTCATTTATAATCAATGCAGTTTCCTACTTTCTAATACTCTATTTGTGTGCAGAACTGCTGTTGTCCTGCCTGAACAAATGGCTACTGATCTCATGCCCTGGCCTGAGGGGGACCCTCAGGTGCCCTGAGGCTCTGCTGAGGTTCATCACAGCCCATCAGTGGTCCATGCACGAACCTGGCACGCAGAGCAGGACCACTGATACACTCTGCGGCTCCCCAGCCTGGTGCCAGGGGCTCGCACCAGGGCTGAGAGGGTTTCAACGTGACCCTTTATGCCAGGATTTTTATGCATAAGACGTTTTACGTGAGATCCTTTAATCTCACAGAGAGGCACGACAGTGCAACAAGAGGCAACACACTCCAGTTTGTAGATGGGAAGTTAAACGTTTGGGAGTATGGAGGTGCTGGGAGGAATGTCCAAAAATGCCCTTTTTGCAGAAACTTGCATACCATGAAATTATGGCCCGAGTTAGACATAGTCAATGAAGTAAAGCATGAACACTCTTACTAAACAAGAGTAATTCTTCTATGCTATAATTAAGTAAAGCACTTAAAATAAGTTTAGCTCCAAAGACTGATGATTGCCTTGATGGATGAAAGGAGAGCAATGGATGTTATCTCATCTTGGTAAGGCTTTTGACGCTGTCTCTTAAAAAAATCCTCACTGACAAATTGTGGAAGTATGAGCTAGATAAGAGGTCAGTGGGGTGGACTGAAAACTGACTAAACTACAGTGCTTCAAAGAATGGGATCAGCTACATGAATTCCAGCTGGAGGCCTCTCAGCAGTGGTGCTTGGGGATTGGACTGGATGATTTCCACAGGTTCTTCCCAACCTCAACCATTCTCTGTCCATATGACTCTAAGCATGAGCCAGGCCTGCTCTCCTTCATTTTCGTTGAAAACTTGGTGAGGCTACTGATGTGTCTAAAATAACGCATGTGTTTTAGTATCTTGCTGAACAGTCACAGCAGGAAAAAGAGAAAATACATTGAGAGCTTATATTACACAAGGAAAAGGAAAGAAGAGCAGGGATTTTTTTAAAAAAGAGTTTGCACATTTTCCCTTCCTGCCACACCGCCTTTAAAAGACAATTATTTTAAAAGCAATAAGGGTCTGAGACTTATAGTGAGACACAAACCAAAATTGTATTTTACCCCAGTAACAAAAAATAAACTGCATGAGTACAGAAACCTGACTGTGAAAGGCAAAACTCAGTTCATTTTCTGGCTCACTTAAAGAGATGCCTTAGCACCTAGGTGAAATCAGTGGAACATAGGCTTGTTCAGGCACATGTGCCCAACAAAGACCACACTGCCAAAAATCTCTGATATAAGAAGTTAATAACCACTGTAACAATACACAGACTAAGTAGCAACCATGTATATAAAATATATATGTGTATATTATGTGAGCAATTTTTACTTATTTAACATTCCAGACCAATTCTACCTGGCATTGTTATCTTCCCTGAGATGGCTGAAAATGAAATGGACACCTATTTACTTTTTAAACACAAAAATAGACTTCAGGCTATAATGTTTTATTATTATTCTAGTGCCTAGAGCAGAATTCTAAGAGCTTGTGTTTCCTCTACAACACTCTACGTGAGGAGGCAAGTTTCTTCAGAAACATTAAGGTCAAATTGGTTTCCTTTCAGAGTTGCCTCAAAGTATAATTCCTGCTCAAATTAATATGTACTTGTGCGCTCGCTAGTCTCACGATTGATTTCCAGCTGTTCTGACAGTCACATTTGCCATATAGGCCTGATATATCATTGAAGGCAGTAGATATTTTCTCACTTCAGAGTCAGATCAGAAGCTCTGTAAGTTGCATTTAAAACTTTAATTAGAAACCCTTAGAGGTTTTGCTCAGCTAAAACATTTCTAATGCAGGAAGTCTTATTCTGAATAGATATCTAATGTTGTAAATAAGATTTTTCTTTGATTTTTCAGCAAAAAAAAAGACAGAAGAATAAAACATCAGTCCCTGAGTTTGCTTCAGGTAGGGAGATTTATCCCAGCAAGGGATTTATTGCTCAATAAAATGAGATGGACCATAAGAATAATGCAGACAAAGCATTTTTAGGAAATCATTAAGAATACCTTCATTGGATTATTTAATAATCAAAGTTAGTACTTCAGGAATTATGCACGTATTATCAATTATTATTAACAAGCATTTATGAGATTTTGTGTTTAAAATGATAGGTAGTCTCAAAGCTAAAGAAATTGAGTATTTGTAACATTGTATTTAATTCTGTATTTAATGGCAAAAACAACCCAGGACAAATTTCATGCAGCTGAATCATACCTAGTAGAAGACATCTGGAAATATGGGAAAATACAGACCTACGTGACCCAAAAAGGTTACTCAAATTATTGTGCTATATCAGGGAAGGTCTGCTTTCTTCTCCTGGCTTTAACTGTGCATCCTTTCGCAATAACTGTGCCTCTGCTTATACAGCTGAGCACAGGGTATTTTTGAAAGGATGAGGGAAAACACTTAATCATCGACAAGTCTGGCACTTTCATCCTGCTTTCATCCTATTAGCCCGGGGTACCTGCACTTATTTCAATTTCTGCTGGCACGAATCACATGATCTGCCTAGTTTGTGTCTCGAGTCATTCACATTACACTATAAAGAGCTTCTGGGCTTGAACTCCTGATCTTACAAATTGAACTCGTACACTGATGAGCTCAGTGGAAAAGCTGCCCGTGCCAACACATTTCAAATCACGGCAGAAAGACACTGTAAGACGTTGTTAAAAAGTCTCATTTTCCCCTCTAGATTAATGGCAAATGCAATGGAAATCTTACACGATTTGCTCCTTTTTTCAGTGTGGGGAAGACTTTGGCACTCGATAATGAACATATCATGTTATTGGAGTGAGTAAGAAACAATTTTGCTCCAATCTGATTAAAAGAAATCGAGTTTATTTCTGATAAGTTATCACTGACGCAAGCATGAAAAAGTTAAGGGCTGCACCAGTACAGCCCGGTGGGGAGCAGAACTGAGTATTTCACTGCTTTTTCTTCAATTTATGGTGACTATTCTGCCATTTTGTCTGGGCTGAACTTGCTACCATTGTCTTAAGAGCACAGCAGGCTCACGGCTATTTAATTTATACTCCTGAAGAAGAGCCCCGGAGGGGAGAAACGCAACGGCTTGCGCACAAACAGGACGCACAGGCTCACACTGTGCTGCCTGGCTCGGGGCGCCCCGCGGCTCCCGCGGCCCTCGGCCACCACCTGCCAAAACCAGGCACTAGCGAAACAGTCACATTAAACCTTGTTTTAATTAGTGCCTGGCTACCCGGGGCCGGGCTACTGAGTGAGCGGTCGGGAAAGAAAGGCTGTACGGGACAACGTCCAGGGGCTACGGCTCGGGCTGCGTAATTGCTTCTATTTATCACAGCAGAATTCACAGGAGGCACCGCATTAATAACTGAGGCCAACTGCTTTGTAAGTCTCTCTCTAAAATAAGAGGGAATTGTTTTTCCCACCCCAATTCAAAATGTTCATTTTGCTATAGGTTAGAGCATCACCACAAATTGCTCAGTGAAGTTAAAACTGATCCCTCTGTAGAGCAGATCCCTCCTTCCTAGCAGATCAACTTTTCCTCCCAGCTTGGTGTCCCCTGCAAATTTGCTGAGGCTGAACTCAATCTCCTCATCCACATCATCAATAAAGATATTAAAGAGGACTGGTCCCAACACTGACCCCTGGGGAGCACTGCTCATGACCAGTCACCAGCTGGTTTTAACTCCATTCACCACCCCTCTCTGGGCCCGGCCACCCAGGCAGTTCTTCGCCCAGCAGAGTCCACCTGTCTCAGCCATGAGCTGCCGGCTTCTCCAGGAGAAGGCAGTGGGAGGCTGTGTCAAAGGTCTTGCTGAAGGCTAAGAGACCATGTCCACAGCCTTTCCCTCAGCCACCAGGCGGGTCATCTGGTCATAGAAGGAGATCAGGTTGGTCAGGCAGGACTTGCCTTTCATGAACCCATGTTGGCTGGGCCTGATCCCCTGCTTGTCCCACACATGCTGTGTGACCACCCTCAACATGATCTGCTCCAAAGCCTTCCCTGATACCGAGGCCAGGCTGACAGTGCTGTAGTTCCCTGGATCCTCCAACCTCCATCCGACCCTTCTGGTAGATGGGTGTCAGACTGGCCAGTCTCCAGTTATCTGGGACCTCTCTGGTTGACCAGGACCGCTGATAGATGATGGAGAGCGGTTTGGTGAGCATCTCTGCCAGCTCCCTCAGAACCCTCGGCTGGATCCCATCTGGCCCCATAGACTTGCTGGTGTCCAAGTGGAGTAGCAGGTCACTGACTGTTTCCTCCTGGATTATGGGGGGTTTATTCTGCACTCTTTAGGTCTCTTCTCTGTCTTTTTTTTTTCTAAAAAATATTGTCAAGTACACTAAACATGATTTTTTTTTATGTGCAAGTATCATCAGTTATGTGAAATCAGCAACAGGAAGCCATTAGTTTTCAATCAAGTAGATTTTTTGTGGAAAAAAAAAAAAGTGACTCCAGAATATAAATGGGAGATGGTCAAATTGAAACAAAGGTCAGCTAAACACTCGCACTGGAATTTAAACACACGAGTAATATTTGTTTGCATAATTTTTCAGTGATGTCTCAATTGCATATTTGCTTGCGGCAAAGGCAAGGATGTGACTGCTTAATGAGAGTACAGCTCTGCTCTACATCAGTGCCTGGACTGCTCTCCCCTTAGCATTGGAAAGATAACTAATATCGAGGAAGGGGTGCCCAGAACTAAACTCAGTGTTGCAGTTATTCTCAAGTATCTGGATCTTCTTGCTTTTTTTCCATTGCATCTTCTGGAATAATTGGCTAAAATGTTTTCCCCTGCTCTGTTTTTCACAAAAGCTCTACATACTGTGAAGCAGATGTACACATGAACTGCAAAGCTGCTTTTGCTACAACCTTGTCAACATTAATCTTCTTTACTACCTTAATGAAAATCCTAATAATTGTAAAAAATAATCTTGATAAACTCCTTTGCAGAGCATCAGCTACATCCAGATCATTCCTGTAATATCAAATAATGTACTCGGTAATACTTTGCTTTTTTTAGCTGTCAATCAATAAGCTATTACATGTTACTTAATGAAACACTGCTGAAAATACATACTTCTTGTTCTAGGCTGAGACTTAAAAGGCAATAGTCAATTCACTTTTCAGTCAGCATAAGCTTATATAGCACATAAATAGGAATCTAATAGAGGGCAGCTTTAAAAGGTTGCCTATATTTTCAAGAGAAGTAAGATTCTCAGCCTAAAAATGTGAGGGACTTATCAATGGGTGTAAAGTAAGATACCTCTAATATTTGCGTGGAATTTTAAACCAGTTCTTCATTTCACAGGCAGGTGGCATTAAGTGAAGACAAAAAGAAGGCATCATATTTCTGTGTTTAGAGTTTTCAAAGGGGAATGCCATCCCTGTACTCTCCAAAACCTATTAGCAAATATACTAGAGGGGCCTACTAAAAGACATAACATTAAGCATTATAGCTGGGGAAACATAAAAGAATAAACCATTTTCTAAATCCAATAGCAAATGCATTCCTAACTTAGCACCATTTCATAGGCCATAATTCAATGGTTTTACTGCAGCTGGAAAATTATATAAAGCAAACTTGGAATCCAGCAAAAATACCAAATTCCTGGCTACTTTTCTGCATTCCAGTTAACAGCTCTCAAGCTAAACCTGCCTAGCTGGAGCGGGCTGCGAGGGAGGCGTTAATGGAGCTTACGCTTGCAACACAGAAAGGACCATTTTCATTTTGAGACGATCGACCAAACTGACTACTGGAATTCAGGATGGGCAAGCTACTGGCGAGCTTGGGCCAGATTTTCCTGGTTTTACACTACCTGCTAAAAAACCCGAGCGCTCGGGGAGCCCGGCAGGTTGGTTGGTAGGAACCAGGCAGCGTCTCTATCCGTCCCGTTAGCGGAAGGCGCAAGCAAAGGCGAGCACTTCCCGGGAACATCGCAGCAGCGTTGCCTGGAGACTAATGTCTTTCGCTTCTTATACTTGATATTAGTGTATATAAGCGCTTACCGGAACAAGTCTTTCTATTGCTTTCAATGGGTTTCAGATCAGCCCTAATGCGGGGAGTGTTTGCCTTTGATGGCAGATTATTCCAGTGCTAATCCTCTATCCTGTGCCTCAGTCTGTGAGTATTATTTCATCCTAGCAGTGCACTCAGCCTTCACGTACTGAACACCGGCTTCCCACTGAGGCTGGTCTCGAGCAAGTCCGGCGGAGAGCATCGAGCCGGTACTATCGCTAACGTGGCATCAAACATGCAGCCCTGGCCAAGACGTCTCTGCTCCACGGGTAGTATTTGGGATGGGAAAAAGGATCACTGTGTGTATTATGCACTCATGAAACACTTACATCCAAAGTTCCTGGGACAGAATGCATGTAAATATAGGGAATTCTGTGCAGGATCTATGCAGGATCTATACGGGATAAGTTTTTGCTAAGCTGGAGGAAGGTGAAATCACCTGACTACGCTACTGCTTAATGGAGAAAATATCCTTCTTACAAGATCTCAAAGTTATTATTCTTAGAAGTTATTTTAAAAAATGACCCGGAGAGGCTGCTCTTCATTTTGGGACAAGTCATGGAAGATGGTTAAAATCATAAGGCTGAAAGCACAGAAGAATGAAACCATGACTCATAGTGTCTACATTCATAAAAAAGTATATATTCTTGAGGCATCTTCTGAATTATACATTAAAAAGACACTGATATTTCCATTTCAATGATTTAGAGATGTCAGATTAGCCAGAGCCAAATCTACATAAAAGAAAGTAAGTTTCCAAACAAAAGAAATAGTCTTTGTAATGGCAAGAGACATTCAGAGGAAAATATTTATAGTAATAGCACCGATGCAAAAAAAAATCTATTTATGGCATAGGGATATCAACTAAATTGAGCTCTGTTTTTATTAAGATAGCTACAGTTAAAGCTATATTTAGCACTCCAAGGATTCAACTAATTATCCCATTATCATGCACTGATAGGTCTGTTTTTTTCTGCTTGCCTTCTCCACCAAGGTAACTAAACAACATCAACCATCTTCTAAAACCTGTTTTCTTCAGACATCCACACTTAGCGTGCAAGTTCTATCCCTGGGTCTAAGGCAGCACTTCCTAAAATTGCTCAGGATGGGAAGGGAACAAGAGGGGTTGGTGGCTACAATGAAACCTGCTTAGGGATGAGCTCACTCGCTGCCTCTGGGCCTTGTCCCACGTTGGGAGAACGTTATAATCCATTCCATTATCTGGTCATTTCTGCCCGCTGCCTGGGAATCGAGCTCCTAGGCACTATTACTATAGGTTTCATGTCAACTTACACCAGTGCAAGCCACAGCTACTCTGCCTGAATGGGCAAAATCATCATCAACTTCATCTCTCCTCTCTCCTTGCATCCTTGCTTCTCTCTCCTTGCATCCTTCTTCCTGCTCCTCTTCCTCACAGCTCTTGCTGCACAGAAATAGGATCATTTTGCCCATTGCATTTATTGTTTTTTTTTATTTTGCCAAATTCATCACAATAAAACACTACGAAACCTAAATACCCATTGGACAGTATTTCAAGGTAATAGTAGTAGAAATCAGCTATATTTGTGTGGCTTGTCACTCTATCACATTCTGTGTTTTGGATAAGAACAATTACTAGTGTAAAAATGCAAAATGGATTATTACACAGAGCAGATGATGAGCCTGAGGCACACAATACACTTTTATTCATCTCTAGCATACAGCGTTTGCCGTTCGTATAACAGCTAAATTTATCACATCATCAAATTGATGGACCAAGGGGAAGGAATCCTTTAATGCAACATCCAGAGAGAGGATTAGAATAGAATTCAGTCTTCTGGAAAATAACATTTCTTATACACATGCAAATGTGTGGCCAAAGGGTACGAACACTGTGAAAATGATTTTTAAGCAAGAATTACTTTAAAAAACAATGACCCCCTCCTCCCTATGCTCATATTCTCTTGCAAGGAAAGAACAGCATATGCAATGCTAAATAAAGTATCTGAAATGGTGCTTAATATTTTTGCCTTTGATTTTGGTACCTTTATTTATTTATTGCCTTGCTTAAATTTAACAGCTAGATCCTTTATCTGGCATTTTTTTTTCTCCCTGACTCTTCAAATTTCCAAGTCTGAAGCATCTACTATACCTCATTTATAAGTCAAAATGACTCACCGATTTAAATTTGTTTTTGTTATTATTATCCTACTGAGGTTGGTATTGTTGTATCACGATGAATTTCTTTTCACTGTAAAAAATAAAAATACTTCTGTTGTGTATCTATCATCTCCTTAATTCTGGAACTGAGACCTGTGACAAATACTATGTCTGTCTTACACCTTAAAGTAAGAAAGCAACAGAAAATAAGATAAGTTAGAATCACACTAAGCAAAATTCATTAGAAATGCCAGAATTCATCGAAGTATCCCTCCCTGTTAACTCCTGCATGATACCAACTACCTGAAACTAGCCAAAAGAAAAAATATTTCAAACTGATATTTTAATGTGAAATGTCCAAAATACAGAATTTTAATATTCATTTTGAGGAAGTTAATTTTACACTGCTTTTAATTTACTCAAGGCCTAAATACATGTATATTAAGGATAATGTTTGATAGGTTTTACTTCCATTAGAAATGAAAGTACTCTTTTTTTTTCTGGACAAACACCGTTGTTGTATTTTAATGTCAGCACTGAAATATTCAGCAATTCAAATACAACTGAATACAAATACAAAATGGAATAAACCTATCCTAATGGAAGAAATGAAATAAAAAACTTCCTTTGTATCACATAACCCAGGTACAGATTCCCCACTGCTTGCCTGAGCTTTGTAACTTTACAAATTGAGCATAATATGATGTTATCAGGTGAAAAACACTCTGTTCTACACTGTGCAGAAGCCCAGAGGACTCTATGAATTGCCATGCACTGGAAGTACCAAGGCAGTTGTTTAGTGTCATTATAGGAGTAACAAAAGCAGCGCCACTATAAGCAGCTGTTGAATTAGGTGTATTGGTCCTTTTTATTCCATTAATTATTAGGGAGACAAACGTTCAAGGAAAATCTATACACATACCAGTGGTTTTCATGCTGACTTTATTATTACCACTATATGGGATTTACTGTATCAAAAGCCAAATGGAGTTTTCAGATTTTTAAGCAAAGAAGCTATCCCTGTTGACTTAGCATTACTTAGTGCAAGTCGTATATCCCAGAGTCCTATCTATATCATTAATTAATTTCACAAATAAACTGTAAACTGATGATTTATAATAAATGAATGTTTAGAAATGATTGATAGAAGTTACAAGCATGTTGGAGAGGTGGAAATTTTGTAAGCATACATCTGTCAAAGGGGTTATAGAGATTATAAATTATTCTCATAAGCAGCCTGCTGAACTGAACTATGTATCTATAGCAAATGCAATCAAATCTATCAATTAGCAAGTCTGTGCAAATGATTTATAAAATCAACAAAGTATAATGCAAAACTGGAAACTGCTTATAAATGAGGCATGAAAAAAATTAGACTTAAAATTACAGAAAGATATTTAACCCTTTTAGGATTAGAGTTCTAAAACAGTCCTGCCAGGTAAATCTTAGATTGTTTTGAGTCTCATCTTTAAGCTTCCAAAAGGGATGATACAAATAGATAGGAGAATTTCTAGAGGCAAAAATCCAGTAATGCCAGTCCTTGTGCACCCAGTTCCTATCCTCATATTAAAAGGAGACTATACTGTTACATCCTTCATTATAATGCATATGGTATGACTCTCATAGCCTACCATGGTTGCCTGTGGGATTTAGGAAAACATTCAACTGTCCTATGGGATTTAGGAAAACATTTAACTGTCCTGAAAAAAGAAAAAAAAAATAGGGTAAGTGGAGTAGGAGAAGGTGGAATCCCACCTGGAAGCTGGAGATGGGCAAATCCAGACAAGGAGCTGTGCTCCTGCTTTCACTCAGCTCTCCATCAAGCAGTGTGCATGTTCAGTTCACATGATCAGGGCTAAATTCATCCCTACATCTGGAGTCAAGAACAAGCAAGGCCAAACTGCCTTGTCCACACGAGTCCACTCACTCATACCACCCAGAGATATTGCTTAACAAATGTGTCATCATTACACAGAAGAACAGTTGGCAATTCTCTTAATCTCTGTACTGTATTGCAATTCCAGTTTCTTCTTCTTTTTTTTTTTTTTTTTCCTATAGAAACTAATCTTGTAGGAATTGAGGCAATGCATGCTGGCTCTGTGCAAGCAGTGAGAGCAATGGCTGTGCTGGGGACCATCCCACACTCAAGACAGTTTCTTTCATGGTTGCAATGGCTTGGATGTCCCTTCTGGGCCTTCTGTTCCTCTACACATGACATTTCTTGACAGCATCCAGAATCCTTTCATGAAGCCTCCTCTATTCCAGGAAGGTTTGACTGAATATTACAGATAAAGGCTAGAGAAGAAAAACCTACTCCGAGCCACGGATGTGTTACAGCTCATACATTCAAGTACTCACACCGTGATAGCAACAAAGTCCTGACACTGTGATAGCAACATATTACTGCTGGAGCTCCCTTTAATTTTATCCTCCTATGAATCTGACATAAATTATTTTGGCAACTTATCAATCAGTAGGAAGAAAAAGGTTTAATCTTCATGCACTGGAAAAAAAATTAAATTAGGGTTTGGATTATAACCAACATGAGGTTCTTATTAGTCAGTTTTCTATAGTCTGTACAGAGTAAGTAGATGTATACTCTCTGCTAAATTGTGCCCAACCGCAAATAACATAAACTGAAATCTGTTTTGAATAACCCAAAGTTGAGACGGGCCAATGAACCTTTGCCCCTGATTAAAAGGTTCAGAAGAGTTCTCTATCCTTTTTTTTTTCCCTCCTACTTCTCTATGTACTTAACAAAAATGTCTGTGTACTTGCTAATGCCACAATTATTCCTGAGCACAAGAAGAAACTCAGTCACCACTGGGACTTCAGCTGTTCAAGCAAAGGTGAAGAAGATGAAGTGTGAGGATTCTGCAGCAGTTGTTTGATGCTCCACTTCTCATCCGACGCTTCCCTAAATGTTCATTGGTCACCATCCACTTTCTATCTCCACCTGAGCAGAGAACCAAGCAGTAACTGCAAATTATGGCCCTGGACATCAAGCTGTCTGCTGAAAAACAGTTACTTGAACTTCAATTCTTGTATCTTCAATGCAAGGAGGTCCAAGTGGAGAAAAAAATCATAAACATATAGGTGGACTAAACCTAGCTCCTAAAATGGTGGTGATGACCAGCCCCAGCAGGTCAATACAAATGTAATCCTGCAGATAGGACAGTTGATTCCTGGGACAAGTGGGAAAAAGAAGAAGGGGGAGGAAGGGCAGGAGATGCATCCGCAACGGCTCACTCGCACCCTCCCACAAGCTGCTACCCAGCTCTGCGGCCTGGCCAGGCTCACGGAGGAAGAGGACTCCTGACAGTAGCCACTACTGCCTTTTTTAGCATTTAGCTAGAAAAATCTGGTGATAGTCGGGCATCAAGTCTTCCCAACCACTACACGGTGCCACCAACACCAGCTTGCATCTTCTGTTAGACAGAGGAAAGAAGCTCCCTATGCAGAGCCCCCACATGTGACACTTCTATGAAAGAAGCTGGCACTAACACATTGCATGGTGAGATTTAAATTGAGCTATTTTTTTGCTGGTTGTAAAGCTGAGGACTTCTTGCCCTCTATGTTTTCAGTAGTCATGATATGAAAATTGCTACAACTAAGTGACAAAAATCAACTTGCTGGTGAGGGATGGAAAGACTTCAAAGACAAAAACTCCTATGTGTGGTAAATCAAATTTTAAATCTTCTTCCTGAAATTCCAAAGAGATTTTGGAATTTTTGAAGAGGAAGAGATTTTTACCTTTTCCAAAGGCAAAAACAAACAAACAAAAAGGCATAACTGTTTCTTTTCTGCTTTTGTATTATTGAAAATAATTTTATAATTTTATCACAGCAGCAAATGGGATTTTCTGCACATGTGTTTCTCTATATTGATTATTTTGCATTTCTCCTAGGAGAATTCTGCAATAGATGCTGGATGCTGGTATCTTTTGCCATGAAACGGGCTTGGCAACATTGCTTGTTTACACCATGTAATAGCATCTGAAGATCACATTGCCATCAAGGGGAATGGACTAAAAATAGGGACAAACAAAGCAGAAATATTTGTAATGGTATTTCTTGGGTCCTTTATGGGCTGACAGCTTCTTAATCCTGAGCAAAACTAATGTGTCAGATTGTTTTTAAAGATAAAGATGTAAGCCAATGAGCAGAACTAATAATATCTCCCTATAGTCGAGCCCCATATTTGAAGCTCCCTCTCACATCACCTAATCCCCCATGTCACTGCACCCTTTTCTGCAGTCTGGCCATGTCTGTGCTAGGAAGTAAGGGTCCAGAGATGCTTCTCCAACCCATACACCAACTGTGACAGCTTGGCTCATGCCAGTTGAGCAAACCCTACCAAGAAGGGCAGCCAAACCAACCCTGCCGGCGGGCAGTGACCTCTGCCTCTTGGTGCCACCGGGCCTGGGAATCATTTGGGAGAGCTTTGCCCAACAGAGCCCTCAAGGACGGCGGAGCAGTTATGCAGCAAGGACAACCTCGGGCACTCCAATCACAGCCTGGCATTGCTTAACTTTAATTACTAAAGATGTAACTTCCTTACATCCTGCACTTCACCCCAACTCTCAATTCCCTCACTTGCTCACCCATCAGTGGGATGGGGTAATGGCAACCTAATCATTACCGCTCGGTGAGTCTAAGTTATCATCCTGTAGCTCTCTTAGGACGCCCCAGATGAATGATATGTGGTGTGGAATTGCGTATAATTTTCAGATTTGTGTGTGGAGTTATGGGGTTCCTCAAATAACATTTACTCGCACATTAAGGCATTTATGCAGCTATACAGCCAATTTCTAAGCTTCAAAGTAACTTCAAAAAAAAAAAAAGACTTCTGAAGCCATAAGAATTACCTGATGCCTGAGTATGATCTGCATTTTTGTTTAATGACTATCTGTAAAGAATATCATATTTGATACAGTGTTGATATGTAAACTGGCTGTCTTTCCTTTCTGGTGCTCTTTCTGGAAATCTGATGAAGTCCTTGGGGGTTTATGAAAACTTCTCTTGACTTCACACACATCTGCATCTGTCCTTAATGCTTTTAACATTAACAGATCCTGTATGGCATAAGATCGTAAATCCTATTTTAAGAAGTGGCATTAGCACTCATGTCTCATTGCATTTCAGTGAGATTGAGGGTCCAATTTTCAGGGGAATTCAGGTTCCTATTGATTCAAAGAGGTACCTAGCAGGGCTTATGAAAGCATCAAAGCATTTGGACTTAGTGAGAATTAGGCACCTAGAGTACTTTGTCAATTTTAGACTACAATGAGGATATTACGTGAATCTGTTGGAGCCTTTAGCCTCCATAGTGCTTGCATTGCTTTGAAAATGGAACAAAGGCTGCAAGGATGCTTAGGTAATTTTGAAAATGCTGCCCTTTACCCTCTCACCACTGTACTTTTTTCTAACACAGACTCATAATAAAAGAA
The DNA here is from genome assembly GCA_013389825.1 of Crypturellus undulatus. Taxonomy (NCBI): domain Eukaryota; kingdom Metazoa; phylum Chordata; class Aves; order Tinamiformes; family Tinamidae; genus Crypturellus; species Crypturellus undulatus. The sequence continues at coordinate 262,712 of VWPW01010637.1, forward strand.
AAATACTTTTAATTTCAACTCTCTCTACTGTTTTTTTTCCCCTTTGACTGAAAACCAAAAAATCTGTCAAAAACTGTGAGGCACTTACTTTGAAATCAATTGCAATAATGGCCCATGGAATATAACTGAGTTGTGCGGATTTCTAGAAAATGTACTTAAAATAATTTTAAGGAAAAGGTATTAGTAACTATTAAGTTTTTCTTGTAGTAATTGTAACAAAGCATTACAGTTTCATTATTAAATTCTGCCACAGTTGGCACATAATGCCACAAAATTACTGCATACTATAGCAGGGCCCTCAGAAGTTACATCCTTTTTATTTATAAAAGCTAAGGCGCTTCTTGCTTGTGGCAGATGAAAACCTGAGATGCTGGAGTCCACACCCACAGGAACAGAAAGATGTGTTCTTTGATACGAGACATTTTTCATAGCAACTCAGTGAGATGCCTTCACCAACTTGGAGAATATTTGATTACTATCAGAGGGAAGTTTATGTAAAGCAAGAAAATTCTGTGAGTGATTGTAGTGAAAATTATGCACATATGCCACTAGCTAGATGATAATTTTTATGCATACAGATCTCTCATCATCTTCAACAGATGTCACCCATGAAGAGAAACACAGAGGCAGATGTCTGAAAAGGTAAGGTGTAAGGAGGAAAGACGCGATAAAACCTCCAGAACACACTTGCATTTAGCTTGCCCTGGCAGAGGTACAGAAAGACAGCACTTGGGAGTAATGGGCATTGCCAGTCCCAGAGTGGCATTTTATTTATCTGACAAGAAAATGCAAAGAGGTGGCTGTGAGCCTTATAAGCAGTGTGATTTGTGCTGTCAGCTATGACTACGTTCAAAACCCGCTCTTTATGCCAGCACTACTCTTGCCTGGCAAAATAGCCCAGACTTAAGGAAGAGCATAGGGCTGGCACAGCTGTTCCTGAATGTTAAAGCCATCACAACAAAACCTTTGCTTTTGCCCTCTGGTTAGCCATCCAAAGGGTGGTATATGCATATGCACACGGACATTCATTTTTAACTTTTAATTTACATATAACTCTTTATCTTCTCTTTCTACTTCTTCAATAAAGAACTTTGAATATTCTCTAGATTAGCAAAAAACACATAAACAATCCCTTCATCAAATCAAGTATCTGCTGTTATACAGCTATCACTTACCCAGGCTGCACTATGCTCTTTCTGCATCAATGTTCACCAGATGTGCTAAAACAGAAGTGGGGAATTGTTTTAGGCAGAAAATGCCAGACACACAGAAAGTGTTGGGCTAACAGGACTTAAAACTCCCACAAAAACAACCCCTAAGCTTCATAAATTCATTCTCACGATAACTTTATAACATCTCATGATACATTTGGGGAGTGTTGGCTTCCCAATCTGATGTGTTCTCATCTATGTAGGACCCTGTCTGCTGCCCCAGGCGTGCCGGCCCCATGGCTGGAGGAAAGTCATGGAGCTACCTGAGCCTAATGTTCAAAATAGCCTCACAGAGATCTTGCTAACACTTTCAACAGACGGTGTTATTCTAGTTTGCTCCTCTTCTCTGAACCACAAGAACAGGAGGTTTGTGTTAACATTGGTCTTCCCAAAACCTCGTCTGGAAGAAAGCACCACCCGTGCTCACGTACCCAAAGCTCAACTCATCCCCATGGCAATTTCACTGACCACAAGGCACTATATCAAAGATTAAGCTTGACTCTAGCACTTAAAGGTGAATTTGGTCATGCTTTTCACTGACTGGTCCTGAACAGGACCTTAAATTTAGTATGATTCCATTTTTTTATAATTTCCACACAGGTTTTCTCTTGACTCATTAGATAGTAACCTTTGAAAAGCTCATGCAGATGCATTCACTTTCACTAGTTCTAATCCATTAGCAATGACCAGTGCCTAAATTTAGTATATGATAATCTTATGCTTCTTTGCTATGCTAATGAAAAAGCTAATCATATCAAGAGATCCAGTGTCAGAGAAAAACCTGACTTACACTTCAATAGCCTCCTAAGGCCCCATTATCTGTATCAACAGCTTAATGAAGTCTTCTAATTAGTTATCATTTCAGAAGATTAAAATGTCAGTAGTGACAATAAAAAAATTCTCCATTCAGTAGTCAGTTGCAATCTGCAACAAGATTTCAAGATACTCAATGGTATCTTGAAACTCTTTCATACTTATATATTTAGCTTTGTAAACTTAAAATATCAGTTTCCCCTTAGGTCACCTGCAATATAAGGTAGGCTGCTTGCCCTCACAGGTCTTGGTGTTAGCTTTTAAGTTCAGTATTTTTGTAAAAGAAAAACATCATTTAAAACAAGGCATTACATATTCAGTGTTTTTTTACAGTGATCTGGTCATTTAAAAAAACACTCTTGACTTCCTGAGCTCACTTGTTCTAGCATCTTTGAAACATGCAGCATTTGACTTCCTTTGAAAACATGACACACTTTATACCCTTTTATCTATTAAGGGAACTTTCTGTGAGTAAATACCATGGATAATGGCACTGTTTATAGTTATAGCATATATATAAAATTAAAAAAAAAAGTTCCTAACATATCTACAGATCTACAGATATTTGATATACACATTTTCTATATAGCATGTTTAGGAATGTACAATACATACATGCACATTATAAGAAGATACATGCACATGCTCCTTATAAGCATACAGAAGCAAATAAAAAAATCTCATTCAAGTTTTTTTTTTTTTTTAAGTAGATTTTAGTATATAGTAGTGCCATGGGATAAAAGGTCTACCAATTGGTTTCTAGGATAATATATATGAACACATCATTACCAGTAACTCCTGCATAATACATTATGGGTTTTTTTGGATATTAAAAGAAGGAAAAGCCTGTAACTTATTTAGGTTTCTATATAATACTATTTTGCATTTTAATTATAATATAATTATATTATAAAGATTATATATATATATATATATATATTTAAAGACATTGAATTGGACCATTTTGTACTTGCAGTTGATATACAGCCGCCAAATGATAAAAGCCCTTTATGTCCAGAGGTTAAATAGCACTACATAGTAGAGATTTAATAATACTAAAATAATGCAAAAATCTAATAATGGCCATTATGAGACATGGGGTTCAAGTGCAACATCTGTCAATGTCCAATGGAAGAAGTGTAGGAAATTATGTAGAGCAAAAGGGCAATGCATAGTGATATTTCTTTAGGATACTTTCCCCGGCTTGAGCTAGACACAGTGTCTTTGCAGCTGGCCAAGTCTCTTCCCCTTCTTCGCTGTGCTGCCTCCCACCTGCAGGTAGCCTTCTTGTCCTCTGCCACTGAAGTCTTTTTGAGGGAAGTGGGCAGAGACCACAGCTAGTAATTTGGTTTTGAAGTATAGATGAGAACAGTCCAGACCAGTACCAAGTTGCAGAGCACGTGAGTTATTATTTTGTCAAATAAACCCCCCAACTTGCTCAGACAAAGACACTATTTCAGATCTTCCAAAAGATGCAGGAAACATCTCAGCATGGAACTGCTAATACAGACCTTCGGGCTGAAACAGCAACTGGGAGAGTAACCAGCAATGTAAGCCATATTTTGTTTCTTGGAGTTTGATGGTATTCAACAGAAAAGATCAACACTGACTTGTAATCTTGCTACAGTGGTTCTTGAGCGAGGTGCCAACTTTTCTCTTTCCCAAATGTCCTCAATTCATCCCTCCAGCTCATACTTCTCTTCTTGTTTTATCAGAATTTACTTCCTTTACTTCCTGATTTATACTTTCTTCATTTTCATTCCAAACCTTTGGTTACATTTTAGGTAAATCTGCTCAAAATTTGTCCCCCCTGCTTGCTATGGACTACCTTACTTTTTTACTTTGCCACATTCATTGTGCTGTAACTGGTGGCCCCGCAAGTTTAAAGCATGGGGCCGACTTTTAAACCGCATAAACAACAGAAGATGACAGCATGTGAGTCCTTCTCATTAGCACATACATAACTGGATGCCTGAGTTGAGTAAGCAGCAAACCATCTGTTTCAATCCACAGTTGTCTGATTTAAATATGTAGATGTCAGCACAGGCTCTTACGAGGGGATTTCCAAAAGCAAACTTCAGCCCACTGATGCTAACCTATCTCTGATCGGATACTACCCTATCTGATGCTAACCTGTCTCCTAGGAGGTAACCACATCTCCTATCTCCTGATGCCAACCTATCTCCTATCTACCCACTAGCACTGGAGGCAGTTTCCTCCATGGGGTCACACAGAGTGGGGCAATTAGGGTCTTTGTTAACTCAAAAGGTCTGCCAGGAAGATGTCAAAGCCAGTAGGAAATTTTAGTCTAGTTTCAAGAAATATAGTGAAACCTTAGGGAAAATAACATTTTTTTTTTAATAAAGGTATTTTAAAAGGCAAGAATAAGTTGATAATATTCTTTAGGGTTTCTTAAATACATTTTAAAAAGAAACTTTCTCCTTCTCTCTCTGCTCTTAATGATGTATTCCAGAGAGTCTCCTAAAGGAAATTGTCTGGTCTCTAAAATGCCTCCAGCTGTTGAAAGGAAAGCTCATATTCTGTTACAAACAGAAAATCATCAGTCAATACTATCATTCATAAACTGCAAATAGGGATAATTATAAAGAAATCACAAAAGAATTTTTCTATAAAAAACAACATTCTGTTTTCCATTTTATTGCTCACTGAAAACCTTTGAAATACTAGACCTGACCTAAACAGAGGACAGATGCAGAGGAAAAATCTTTATCATTATATTTACTTGTTAGTAAAACAGTTCTGGAAAAAACAAGACTAACTCAATGAAGTCCCCCTTGTCAAGATGCTTAACTCGCACATAGGGAAAAGTAATACAGTGAAATGGAAAACATGGATAATCATGGCACAGTTTATAACATTTTTTTCAAACTGATCAACACATACAGCAAACAAGCTCCCTGTTTTTTGTACCTATGAAATTTATAAAAATTGCATTGTGATAGGATTCCCAGAGAATTCTTGGAATTCTCTCCCAGAAAGAAGGGAATAAAACTGGCTGAAAGAGATCTATGGAAGTTAAGTTTGATCTAGCATATTACAATATCTATAAAATTACTAAACTATCACATTTTGAGATGAGAATAAGAATAAACTCTGTGGATCTGTGCCATAAAGACTTTCTTCCATGCAAAACAAATTGGGGAAGGATAACTTGGGGAAGGGCTAGTTCTGATACAATGACAAGAGAAGACAACTATTCACATTACCTTTATTTCAGTTTTCATCTCCACCTGCCGTTTTGATAAGGTTACTAAATAGCATAGAGAAAAGACCTCGGGGTATTCTGCTAAGCATGCAGGCACTTGATGATCTTTTTGCTATTTATAATTTACTTCCAGGACGGTCATTTAGGCATTTTACAATCCATGCCACGTGTGGCATATTGATGCTCTAAGAATTTTTCTTAACCAATTTATTCAGAATCTCTCAAATAAATTGTTGACTCAGCACACCAAAAATCTTGTACATATCCTGTAATGCTGTTAATAAAGTTAACAAAATACCAACCAAATTATAATGCTCCTCACTTCAACAGTGAGAAAACAAGTTTCAACTAACAACTACTGGTCTGCAGATGGAAATTTCTTAATTTTGGCTCAGACTTTAAGTCAGGAGCTGCAATAGTGTTACATATGACAGGCCAAAGATAAGATGAAACACTTGGTTTGAATGACTTCTGATTAGTTTACTGACAAAGCATGAAGAATGCGGAGTTAGCTAAAAAAGTCGTTTATTATTTTTAAAAATAGAGATGTCCTAGATTATACTTTGGTTTTCAATTATAAACATAGATTATCAAATGCTAGAGCTCTACAGAGAAAATCTAGCCTAGACAAGCAGCTAAATGTATAAATTTTAAAATATATATTTTCTTATTAATATTTGATTAGTAAAACTAAAACAACTCTAAGTCTTATTTATCTTACACTTTTGGCTTAGACTGTTATTTTTGTTTCAAATTCTGTCTTTGATAATTTAAAACAGCATAGATAATTCCTGTCATTTGTAATGAGTTTGTAACCCACTCAGTTTTGAGTACAGTTGATCCTACACTATCTAAAAAAATGAAATATTTTTATGGTCTGTAAGCTTTATATTCAAGATCTGCATTTTAGATCTAATTTGCCTTTAATGGTTTCTGTTTAGTTTTTTTTTCTTTTAATCACTATATTCTCCACTTCTTTTAATTAGCTGGATGTTAGAAGAAATCTGAATAAATACAGAGAAACCACTTGCATATTTCTTTTTTTCTGATGAGACAAACTGAAAGATTACGTACTTACATCTCACTTCCCACTAGGTTTCCATTTACTTTAGAGGTTCTCATTTGCACCTAACTGCCTTGCAAAGGCCAACAGGTGAAATCACCTGCATGAAAACGCACTGACGCTAGAGGATCCTGAGTCTTGAACCTAAGTCTATATGATTACCAGCATTTCCATAAGCAGACAGGTGTCCTTGCATGTAAGGAGTCGAGGTTATGCTGTTCTTTGCTCTACCTGTTTCCTAGATGAGTGTTTTCTCCCTGGGCCTTTCCTTCGGGCAGTGCTTCAGGGTCCGGAGGAGCCAGGGGAGGCAGCTTCGAAGCTGCCTCAGCGCAAGCGAGAGCAGCAGCTCTGAGCACCGCGTATTTGTGCCAGGGCTGGCATCACTAAAGCAACAGGGAGGGTAAAGAAGCAGCTGACAGACAGTATTTGCATTAGTAATTTCTACTCCTGTTCCTACTTCCACCACTACCAAGACGGTTTCCACCGACCCCAAGCAGCCCATCTTGATTTACTGCTATCGTCATCAGTCCTGAGCTTGGCAGCACTTTGGAACCTTGATGATCCTGATTTCTCAGAATCAAGTCTAACCTAAATCAGGCGACAGCTATTGGTGACTGATATTGAAAGAGTGGGCACGTTGCCTTCCCGCATTCATTTATGGAAAAAGAAGCCGTGCTTACTTAGCATAGGACTTGTCGGGACTAATCAGCGATATTGCCAAAGCGTTGGAAAGAACTCTGTTCTTTATACTGCTTCGGCACACCTGCTTTTCACTTGCCAACCTGGGCTGCAAAAGCTCTGTGTTATCAAAACTTTCCAGACTGAAAAATCATCTATTTAAAATGGAGACCCCCATGACGTTCAGTGGGATGATAACCTATAACCTAGGTTTGCTATCCCAAGAACAGGCATACAAAAAGAAATATTTCCTTTAGATCATACTTTTCCCTTTTACTTTTTATAACCAGCTTTCTTAAGAGAAACCCAAAGAGCAAAACCCCAAACATCAGACTTCCCAACTAGTCATCTTTTTCCTGCTTTCTATTTCGTGGACATCTGCATCATCCTGATATTAGCAGTTAATTTGATATTTGACTACTGCAGGCCAAGACTGCAGCTACGCTGCCTATTATTTCCACCTTATTTTGCAACATTAAATACAGTCTTCTAGTAAATGCAGATATAGAAAGTTTGAAAAATTAGAAGTCACCACACACAGAATATGACTCAAAAATACCCTCCTCTATTCATCACTGTATTTTTAATTTTATTCAATTTTTGTTTTTGATATCTTTTTCAATTGTTTTCATTTTATAAAATGTTAAAGAACAACAGAAATACTCACAATGTATCCAATTAATCATGTTATAGTAAAAAAAAACCAAAACCAATAATTGAAAATTGAAAGAAAATCGATATGTTTTCATAAATATTTCAGCTTTTAAAAAATAAGGTATTTCTCACTAAATGAACTTTTGATATCCAAATGATCCACATGAAATCAGTAATAAAAACAGAATTTGGAGAAGCTTCACTAGGATGATCTTGCTACAGAAATTACAGTAATATACTTTAAGTTAAATAGAGTACAATTCATATTAAAATCACATGGAAGTTATTCTTTCAACTGTTTTTCACATATACAAGTAAATTTGTGTAAGAAATTGCAAGACGGTTTATTGCATATATAAATTCTTATGTCTAAAATACGCTTATTGGTTTATTCATTTATATGGTATCCATGGAGTGCAAATAAATTTTAGTTTTTGGATTTTGCTTCCCTTCCTTTATGAAAAACTTTCTTCTAAAACCCCCACAGTCAAGTGACCAATCACTGTTCCTCAATGTTTTTAATGCAAAGCCCATTGCTTTTTAGAAAAAAAAAAATCTCCAAACTTCACTGAACCTAACTAAGCAAATCCACATTTGCCTCTCTCTATCTTAAATCAGTGCTCAGATGATTTTAATATAGAACCTACCTTGATTCTCTTCAGATCAGTCAGGACCTAATAAAAACAAGTATTTCAGCAGGGCCTACACGGATACGAAGTGAAACAACCCAAGCTCCTTGTATTTCAACCACACACAGCCAAAGCATCTGTTACTTGTTTTACAACTTGCTAATGACAAAGAACAGTTTTCAGTTCCTACTGAAAGTATATAAAATACAACTGCACCAGGAAATCCTCAGATAGATACTGGAGCCTTCTCTGGGAATACATGCGGCTAAATTTCCACTGAATATAAAAAAAGGCTTTTATCTTATATTTTCTCTCCATTGGTCCTGCTGTTATACTGTTTATGAGTGTATTTTTATTTTCCTGCAGATTTCTAATATCCTGACTTTTTTTGTTTCTCCTTACACTTCATAAAGTTACCTTGAAAGCTAATTCAGGCAAACCAATTTTCTCCCTATATAAACATAACCACCCCTGTTCCTTATCCTTAAAGAGTGATGGCTCTGAGGCACAACCTTTACAACATACAAATTGTTAATCCTCTTCCTGAGAACACGTAACTTTATTGCTGGTGGAGAAGGTGAATCACAGGCTCACTTCAGAGAACCCTAAGCAGACACTAAGCCTCAGTTGTGCAGACTGAAAAAAAACCCACACACATAAAAACACATACAAACTAAAAATCTTTCAGTAGAGGCAACCGTTTCTCCCACATTTGCCCAGGAATATAAAAAGAAGGCAGCCAACTGCTGCTGCAGACAGGAAAGTACTAAAACTCTGAAGCTCTGCTATATTTAACTGCATTCTCTGCATTTCCAAAACTTTATTTATATGAGAAGTCTTAAATAAAACTAACTTAAAAACAAGGTTAATATTCTCTACATGATTAACAAGATTCACTCATGAAAATTAGCATGGACTTGCTGTCTTGGTTCAACTTTTGCAGAATTTTGGTCAAAATGTGATCCTGGCTGTAGGCAGTCCTCTAGTGCCATGCTCTTTGACATATGGATGCATTTTGCTTTATTTGGTTGGCTTTCTTTAGATAAGGAACAAAGGAAACTTTTTTTTTTTTTAAATTCAAATCTCAGTCTCTGGGAATGGAAAAGATCAATGGGATTTCTGCAAAAATCTCCAGCATTGTCATAGTTTTGTTTTAGTGCTAAAACATGGAATATTTCAAAATCTAACACTACTAAAGAAGTTCAGAAGACAACAATGTAAAAAGCAACTTGACAAGGGTTGTTGGAAATGAAAAATATTACTCTTTAAAAGGGAAAAACTAAATATATATGATAAGATAAAATGTGTTCATTATGTCTCCTGCTTGTCTTAACTTATTTTTCTGACCAGACTGATTCAAAGGAAACCAATTTGGAAGGTAAGAATGATAATTAACTTATTGTTTCTTTGTCTCCCCTTGCTCTGTGACCTTCTTAATAAGTTTGTACTTATTTTTGATAAATAAAAATGCTATTACATGATTAAATTAGTCAGTAAAATTGGATCCGAGCAGAATTCAGAAGACTCTGCATCTTTTGTTTAAAACAGATTCTTTAGAGATATGGAAATCCAGGGAATATATCTTCATTACTGAGGCCAAGAACAGATTCCTCATAAAATTAATCACTTCACAGCTAACACTTGGCAGCTGAGGAGCTGTGAAAAATTCAGGATCCTGACAGAAGGCCAGTGGAATAGGTTGCTGTAGGCAGAAAAGCAATTTCCAGTGTTTACTAGAAGTCTCAAGGTATGCCATTTTATGCAGCACTAAGCCATTCATAATAGTTAATATTTCTACCATAAAACACAAAAAATACATTGGCAGTGATAGCGAATATGCATACTAAAAATTTTGAAAATATTACTAAAATTTTACCATCATTTATAGTAAGAGTGCCCCTGGTGTGAAATATCTCACTGAGAACATGCAAGAAAAATGGAGACCTCATCTTAGAGCATTATAAATGATATGGAAAAAAAACACCAAATGGTTGAATATCACAGATGGTAATAAGTAAAAATATTTTAAAGGCCACAGGAAAAAGGAGAAGAATGAAAGCAGAAACAATAATAACAAAGCAGTAACCGTAAATGGAAATCTTGTGAAAGACAGTAAAAGAAATATGAGAGCTCCGAGCAGGGAGATGATGACTCCTATTTACAGGGAGGGCTGAGGGGCTGCCCTTCTCCATTTCCCCCTCCCCTCCTGTCCTGGAAGCGTGTCTCGTGCTGTTGGTCATGCTTGGGCAGACGGTACTGGAGAGCCACATCTGAAACCGGTCGCCGTCAACCACCCTGGGGCTGCCCCTGAGCCTCCACGGGCCTGGATCAAGCGTTGGGCCCAGCTCTAGGTGCTCTGATACCTCCTCCTGGCTAGGGCGAAGCAGGATCCCAACCTGGTCCTTCACTTCCACCACAGCACTTCGAGCTGAAGCCCGTGCTGTGGGCTGCTCATGCGCTGGCATCTGTCTGCAAGACGGCCCGCTGGCTGGGACCAGAGTCGTGCCAGCAACCACACATCTATTCCACTGTTTAATTGGATTAAGGATCAGAACAGAGCCCTGGAACAGGCTGCCCAGAGAGGCTGTGGAGTCTCCTTCTCTGGAGATCTTCCAAACCCGCCTGGATGCCACCCTGTCCCACGTGCTCTGGGTGTCCCTGCTGGAGCAGGGGGGTTGGACTAGATGATCTCTGGAGGTCCTTCCAACCTCAACCATTCTGTGATTCCATGATTCTGTGAGACAGCATTTGGACCGTGCCCCAACCTGTCTAGCTGACTTGTGTAGATGTAGCTGGACATTGGCACATCTCCTGTCTCCCACACATTGCTAGTGGCCAGAAAAAAAGGCAGGAAGAGGACGGATCTTTACTAACCACTTCCAAATGTACTTGCACCTAAGCCTATTACCTTCAAAATCAACAGAGAGCTGAGAAATAGGGTGCCAGAAGACTGCAAAGAAGAACCCAAACTCAAAGAAAAAAAAACTCTTAAGTATCTGAATATGAAAAAGTTGTATTCTAAATCATTCCAGATCACACTGATAATACCTTTGTAATGACTAGAAAATGAAGAAAATATACCATAAGCTTGCATATTTCTTAAACTAAAATGGGATTGTCGAGAAATGCAAACTGCTTCTATGCCATGTGGGAAGGAATGAATAGAGTGTTCAAAATAAAATGTTAAACGCTGGGCAAGCCGCCTACAAAATATATTTACAGCTGATCCCACAGGCACCACTGAAATTCCTGCCTCCTGCATATATGTAAAAGGTGTCCTGATCTGATCATTTGAAATTCACCTCTGCTCTGATTCCTTTCCAGACCACTGCTGAAATTTTTGGAAATTATGTTGTTGGGTTTTAAACAGGTCTTTGCATTTGATTAGTATCACATTCACTGTAGCCTACTGAAAACAGATCCATCCAAGTGCACGTTCATTGTTTCTTCTTTAGGAACCACAAAAATAAGCCTATTTCTGAAGAAAAAGAGTTAATTTCTACATACCTCACTAAGACATTAGACAATCTATAGAAACCATAAAAAAGCAGGCAAGTTAAGAGATTATATGGGAGCCTTCTTATTTAGAAGCTTGCATCGATTTTTTTAAGTCGGCATTTTTTGAGCCAGAAAGGAACAACTACTACAGTAACTTTAAATTTCTCTTCCTCCCATGCCTTGTCAGTATGAATAATGACGAGTAAACACGCAGCTGGTTATACATGCAGGATCAGTCTTACTCGCTCCTGGGACTGCAGAATGCTACTTTTGGTTCAATAAAAAGGTGCAACAAAAGGGAGGAAGCATAAGAAACCCCAACACAAGATGAATGATTTTCTTTCACTCAGTCTACAACATTTTTAGATTTTTTTCCATTATGTAATGATTAACAGCTTCACTTCAATTTTAAATGTACAGACTATATTTTCTTACATTTTAAGTATTCCTTATCCAAAGCCAAGAAAGTATAAGTAAATTATATTATCGTCTGGTAACAAATGTTAGCTCAATCAAGATCTATTTACATTAACATTACCTCTAGCAGCCAATACTACAGAGCAAACAAACAATAAACTGTCATGCCAGATTCTGATGGAAATAAATACACGAAATGGAGTTCTACAGAGTAATCCATTCAACTAATGCAGAATATGTTATAATAATTTGTTATAAAGCTTTGCATAGCCCTCAAATAAACATTTATTGCCTATGTTAAGGGATGGAGTGGCATTCTCTGGCTTTTATTGGCATATGTGCTATTTCTCCCAGCCATTCAAAGCTCATTAACCACCACAGCAGAGGCAAACAGCAACTGCGACATGAGCCACTAAAAATACCTCTTATTGGCATCTGTTCTGTGGTATTTTGTGTTCGCTGGAACCTTCAGTGGGTGTGTGAAATTTTCCAGCTGCTTATAATATATAGGGCTGAACCTTAAACAACTCTGTTAAAGCCTTGGTCATAGTGTACACAGAAGTGAAGGGTCAGAGGAGGTATATATAATAAAAAGGGTATCACTAGATGCTGCAACACTGCATACTCCTTTACACCATGCAGTAGTTGGTCTGCAAATGCGCACGCTTCTGCAAGCTCCAGTGGAAACCCATCCAAGAGGTGACCGATTCTGCCACTGCCCCAAGCTCACCCGACGCACGCTTACCCCGGGAGCCCCTGCTTGGTTTCTTTCCCGTAGGTAGCGGATCAGCAGCGACCTCTTATTTTAGCTTAGAAGTGAAATCATTTTTTTTTCTCAAAATAGCTTCATCTACAATCGGGGACCTCAGTATAGCAATAGAAACTACTGTTTCTAGTAGGGGTAGTTAGAAACTATCCCTACTGTTTTTCCATGTGACGCGCATGCCGAAAATTCACATATTTTAAAGGGGAAGAAAAGTTGATCAGTGCCTCTGTATGATTTCTTATAGGACAAAAAAAGGCCAATTAAAATCACAAAGATGCTAACTCACAATAACAATTTAATGAAATGCTGTAGGTCTTGTCAGTTATCTGAGCTCATGTTTGCAGTAGATACAACTGTCTGCGGTAGGTGGCTGGCCAAGAACAATAAAAGCACGAGGAACACAGAAATACTTGCACTCAATTACGGAAGTGTTGTATTATCTGGCATTAGTTACACTAAACAATAATAAAGCTGAAGAAGTCTAAATAATCTCAGATGGCGGAAAAGGAAAGAGCCCTACCACAAACTGCACCCAGTGAAAGAGGCCTCAGTGACTTAAGGAAAATCCACCCACATTAAAAAGTCTTTCCAGCTATTTAACAGGCTCTCTGAAATGACTACACAATACAGCTGAGATAAGCAGAAAGCTTCCTGCCTAATAATTATTGCAGAATATATTGGTTCACTGTGTCTCGACAGGCAAATTGAATCACACCACTTCCATCAGCAGATCTAGCGAGAAGCGCATTTATCACATCATTTTATAGGACACTTTGGAATTACTAAACATCATTTCTTTCGGTGTTGTAAGACAAGACACCATTTCTTGTGAGATGAATAATGAGAAATTTCCACTTAGACAACTGAAGAGGGCAAGTTTATTCACTATGATGTTGATCCTAGCTTTGTGGCACTCAATATACTTTCAACATTAATTTACAGCTATGGCGGTTAGTAAATTCACATCATCAGAGATTGGAGTTTATAAAAAAGCAATGAACTCAGCTATTTGTACAAGTATCAGATGTCTCTTTGAGCTTTTTGTATTGCTGTAAGTGTTTGCTGTTTAAAGGAGATAATGAGTAACCATCTAATGAACTGTAATTTGCTGAAGTTAATGATGATGAACACATTTATATCTCATAGACCTCACTGATAATTCAAATGTGTGGCTAAACACACTGAAGTCAATTCCTCCCAAGAAAAGCTCGCTTTTTTGTAACACAACAGTGTATCCGTAAGCCTTGTAGGAGACAAAACTTACTCTGAAAGTGAAAGGATGGGCTGCATCAACGAAATCACTTGTGTTTGTGAAAAAGTATGTCAACCACTTTTACAAAATTGGATGGTTCCTAAAGAGTTAAAGCTTAAGCAACTATAGAAACCTTTAATAGCAATCATGCAGTGTGCAGAGCTCAGTCCTTCCAGACCCCACCATGGATCTCCCTGCAGTGGAATTTGCATCAGGAAAAAAGTAGTATCTGTTTTTTCCCATTTTGAAATGTGCAGTATTAGACAGTAACAAGGGAAATCTGATTCCCGTGTAACTTCAGATCAAATGGAGTGGGAGAAGAGAATTTGGCACTTCCGCTTTTATCCCTAGCCCGCCTCCGTCCCGTCGTGCCAGCCCACGGAGTTATGAGGAACGTGGCCCGCCGAGCCCGAGCAGCTCAGCCTGGCATCTGCGCCTCCTCCCTGCGACCAACTGTCCCCTTGGCTGCGACATGGTGCGGATGCAGTATGTGCAAGGCTGCCAGCGCTGCAACTCTACCCTCTTTGGCACCTGCTGCCGAGGGACCCCAGCTACTCGACACCGCAGAAACACAGAATTGTAAAATCATTATGGTAGGAAAAGACCTTCAAGATCATCGAGTCCATCTGTAAACCCATCACCACCGTGCCCGTTAAATCATATCCCTAAGTGCCTCATCTACATGTTTCTTGAACACTGCCAGGGATGGTGACTCCACCACCTCCCCAGGCAACCTGTTCCAAAGCTTCATCACTCTTTCAATGTTGAAGCTTTTCCTAATATCTAACCTGAACTTCCCNTGAAGTTTTTCCTAATATCTGACCTGAACTTCCCCTGGTGCAACTTGAGGCCATTTTCTCTTGTCCTGTCAGTAGCTGCCACTGTCAGGTTGTTTGCCCCAGTGGAGAGAGCTCATGGCCAGCACAGAGATGCTGAAGTGCCTGAGCACTCGTCCTCCTGGAGTGTCATGGATCACCCAACTTGCTGCATGAAGCCACTCTTCNCTTGCCCCAGTGGGGAGAGCTCATGGCCAGCACGGAGATGCTGAGGTGCCTGAACACTCGTCCTGGAGTGTCATGGATCAGCCCAACTTGCTGCATGAAGCCACTCTTCATACAGTAAATATGGATGGGATAAAATCTGACTAGGAAAAATGGTCAGGCTAACAGTTATTTTAAGTGTCAGCTCAAATTCTACCTTTTTCAAAATTAGGTTAGTGACAACCAACCCGAGCACCAGGCTGCTCCCAATGGTCTGCTCTACTACTAAACATCTGCTCCCAGCTTGCAACTCCCACATAATTTAGTAAGTAGGTGCTTTAATAATATTTTTTTACATGAATCAAGGATATAAATACTGTTTTACAACTAAAAAAATCCTAAAACACCTTCTACAAGGTTTCTAAATCAAAAGGTGGAAGACAGAGAAGGGTGAAATCAGTGGTGGAGCTGAGGCTAAACAGGCGCTTTGATAGGCAGCATGCTAAGTGGAAAGAGAGTTAGCAACATACATAGGGTGGAGAATGACAAGAAAATGGCACAGGACAACGGCGATGTAAGATAAGGAGACAACTGGAGAACACTGGTGAGAATTCAGGCATCAGTGGAACAAGTGCAGGGAAGACGACAGTCTATGGATTAGTAAGAAAGTTAGAAAATTCAGTCTATAATACTGTATGGACAAGATTAGAAAATTATCTGTGGACATATCAGCTTTTAATTCATATGATTTTTATCTCAAGTGCCCTATCACAATCCATCATCAAATTCTCTCACGAACTGCAACATATGAAACTTCAGTGGCTTCCAATTCACTTGCATGGTTTGCAGACAAAGTAAAAATTGGATCTTAATATTCTTAATATTTTGTGGCATGATGTGAATAGGGTCCCACTGCAGAACAACTCAGTCCTAGCGAGTTTATTATCTTTATTATTTTAGTATATATGAAAAGCTGGAAAAGATACAAATCTATAGACAGAGGTAACTAAAATATGTCTTAATAAAATAAGTATATTTTAAATCTCTAATTACAATGATTAATCTGTTTTTAAACTATTAATGCAGAATAGTAACCAAATACTTGTTTACACCTCTAAATATACACTGGAGATCTATTATGTATTGTATACACAATTATGTAAGGCATAGCATCATTGTGAACATCATCAATGTTCATTTAAAGAGTATCCAGTCCTTTCCCTTCAGTCAAGACAGAACTCCCCAAAGTAAACCTAAAAAAGATGTAAAATCAGAAATGGGCAGTGAATTCACACTAACCTTTGATATCACATATAAGCACCACAGACTAGAATATTTTAACTCTTGATGTATCATAGGATTTTCAGAAAATCTTATCTCTGCATGGTTGATCCACTTTTCTGTGGGTAGGGAGAGCTTTATACTTTCATAACATACTATCCAAACATATTTAATATATTTAAATATCAATTACTAATTATTTAATATATTTGTTAGGAGCTGCAACATTAAACATCTTCAGAATGCAACAATATTCAAAGATGAACAACATGGAAAACTTCTAGTCCAACAGTGGTACATAGGCATGGAAAGGACATGTGGAGCCCGTGAGTCACTCACACGCCTGAAATTCAGCACTTTCCTGCTTAGTGTTAAAGACTGCACTTTACATCAGACTTCACAGAAGTTGCATAGGAATTAATAAAGTATCTCTGAAAACATTACAGATTGCTTAGGTTAAAAAGGGTGAAGTTTAGATGATACAGAATTAAATGTAGCCAACTAAAGAAATGAAAGAACTAGACAATTAGTTTTTAAGCCTTAAAAACTATCAGTGTGTGACACAAGGAGAAAAACAAAATTAAATAAAGACAGTGGTGTTTGCCTGTATGACTTTCCCAGTCCTCTCTGCCTATCATCAGACACTCATGATTTTCTCATAGCACTTCTATCTAATTTGGATTTTCCAAATCTGAACACATCTATCACTCTTTGATGCTTTTTAAAACTCTCTGAAGCTTTCTAGGAGTTCTCTGGATTATTTTCCATTGTAAAAGTTTAAATAATTTCTCTACAGTAGACAAAATTGAGCCACCCACCCAAATTATAGTTACTCCTTTTTTTTTTTTTAAACCCATTATCACTCTGAGGTTTAAATTCTATGTGCTAAACCAGCACCCATAGATCTGATGATTATTTAGATGCTATTATTTAAGTTGCCCTGGCATCTAAATTACAGTGAAAATGCAGATTATGTTATTGAATGTCTTAACCCCATGTTTTAATCACCCCCCCAAAAAAAGTGGTCCACTCACTGTGGAGGGAGCATCTAACTCCTCATTTCCCTCTATAAAGTCCAGTGAATACTACTGTAAGTGCTAGTGCAGGCAAACTCCACTGTCCCTCTCTGTCCCTCCTATATCATGCCTGTGAACCATGGTTTATCATTGTTGCAGTTTTCACATGCAGCATTCATGCCATAGCATATTGGGCTATCACAAAAAATAAATATTTTGAAAAAAAATATAAATGAAAACAACCTGGCCTTGACTTTATATTGTTAAGGAAAATTATATTTTTCTATTCAGGGCTGGTCAGTTCAGACTGCCAGAAACATATGGCTCCTCTGCTTATTAAAAAACAAGGCACTTCTTATGAATTGGTCTTTAAACGAACGGAGTCAGTGAGAATTTGATAGCTTTTTGCCAGGGAAAAAATGTTTTGCCTGTGGGACATAACTGCTATGGGTAGCACAGTGTCATTTCAATAAACGTTAGCTTACCAGGGGTGGTGTGAATGATTTCTTTATGCAGGACTCTCACAGCCAGCGCACAGCTGAAGGAAACACTTTGTTTGGAGAAATTCTAGTGTTAGTCTCCTCCTTACTCCCTCGGTCTATAAAAATAAGAGTTAACTTAAAAATGTACTAGAGAAATAAAATTGCATCCAAACTAAATTTATTCAGTCCTGGGCAAAAGGCAAAGATCTGTGTTTCCATTTCTAGGTCACTGGCAGATGATTCTGGACTTTAGAGCAGAATTTTAAAAGAGGGAATAGAGCAAAAGAGGTGCATCTATGTAGTACAATTTCTCTAGTTTGGAATCAGATCTTTCATATAATTATGTGTTTTAGCTCATAGTAAGGGAGTATTTTATTTCTAAAATTCTGTTGTCTTTTTCGAATAAAATGCATTCATTTTATCTGCTTCAGGTATTAGCCTAGAATCTTTGACAGGCATGTAAAACTATCAGTTAAAATTCCTTGCTAGGGGTGCAGCAGTTTCTTTGTTATCAAGTCTGAATCATATCAGCATGAACATTCTCTTTTTTTATTTTTTGATATTTGAGATACATAAAATGAGTTAGTAAGGCCAAAAAAGGTGCAATAAATGTGATGTATGCACATGTGTGCAAATGTAAAAATAAAAAAGTCATTAAGCTCCACTTATGAAAACACAGGAGAAACAAACAAAGCAAAATCCATTTAATGTCCCTCTCAATATGGGACGTAAAGACTTTTCACCTTCAGGTATTTTGAAAAATTTTCTCCTTATATAAGCTTTTAAAAGAGGAGAAGAAAGTGCTGCTGTTTATTCTGAAGTCTATCACAGCACATAATAAAGAAGGCTGAAATAAGGAAAGCTGCTGCTTTAAAAATGAGAAGCTCTTATGCAGAATTCTTATGAAAATCCTCCAACTAAGGGTGATGCCTGCAGCTCTAGAAAAGTAATATTCAGACACTATTTTAGAACGTCAACATAAATGAGGTCTTCAAAGCTGCCCTCAGCTTTGAGGCTCTGGATGCTCGTGCAGAGCCCATGGCCGAGCCACACAGGACAACCTGCCACCGACACAACTAGAGGGGTCACAGGAAAGAAGTCCTCAATTAGTGAGACATTTCAATTAATACTTTGGGTTCCTTCCTTTTCTGTCAGCTAGATAAGCAGGGTGCCAGGGGAGTGAGGATATGCCACTGGTTTATATTCGGATATTTCCATCTCGAGAATTACTGCTTGGTTTAGGAGCTCATGTTCAGATGCAACAGAGATTTTAAACCTAGCCTCTGCTTTTATATTTTTCTCTATTAACAACCTTGAGATTTATGTTTGTCCTACATAAATATATTGATGGGAGCTACTCCACTACTTCCACCTGTCTATCTGAACAGAAGATAAATAACTTAAGCTCTAACATAACTAGCAAAGCAAATAAGATGGCTTCCTGTGATGATTACGTTAAAATAATATATTGCCAGTTCCTTTAGCTAATGATTTTCCTTGTATTTACTAATATATATTAATAAAAAGCAAGCAGTAATGTTTAATAATGATTTGCTTTCTTTAGTGGCTATTGTACATACTAATTGTTTTTCTTCTTATTCATACTCCCGTATAATTTAATAATAAATGTATTAAATTCTTGCTATGATAATCTTGATAACTTTCCTATCTCTTAGTTGTTTTCTTGACCAGAAAGAAAATTGTTCTTTCTCTTTCTTTTCTAGATAGTTTCAAAAGAAAACAAAAAAATCCACATGTAAAAACAACGTGTGTTAACAGAAACCAAGAGAAACTTCTTGCAGACTAAAAGAATGGGAGTTACACCCTCAGCAAGAACAGGGGTTACACCCTCACCACTCCCGACAAGAAGAGTATTATTTTAGATTTGGAAGAGCTCTGTACATGACACACGACCACTTCTTGCATAGGGATCTCAGGGGGGCTGAGATCAGGGAGCTGTGCAAGCTCATGGGGACGCGTCACTGAAGGCTGAAGGGCTGCCTTGAAAAGAAAAGAAAAAACAACAGAACAAGCTTCCGCCCCTTTTTAATTGGAAAAGGCTCGTGATTAGCCCAGAGCTGCAGCCCGCTGGACAAGCTCTTCCTTGGACAGCGCCTGCTGGGCTGACACGTCCCCGGCCGACGGCGCAGCTTGGTGCACCGAGGCGATACCCGACCCGCAGCACCGCAGCGCCCAGGGGCTGCCCGAGCGGACTGGGCAGCTCGCACGGTCATCACCGCTGCGCAGCCCCTCCACCTGCTAGTCCTACCTCACCTGGCTCTGCCCCCTGCGCTGCAGCCATCCTGCACACCAGCAAGGCCTGGTAGGCAGGTCAGCAAAAATGCTGACATACATTTTCAAAGAAACTATCAAACGAGCAGGGAAGACATAGACCTATTTGACTGATGATGACCAGACAGGCAACTACTAGCAATGATTTTATAAAACATAAATGCCGCATAACAGCTTTTAAGTGGTTCCAGAAATTAAGAACGCCCTATAAAATACAGAGAATTCATGTTAATATTGTTCCTCAAACTATAAAAATGTATTGTAAAGCATTCCTGTTCCATTTAGTTGTACGAAATAGAAAAAAAAGCATTTAAGAAAAACTATATTTTTTATATAATAAAGCACTTGAAGTATAACACTAGTGAAAAAAAACAGTATAAGGAAAATCAATAGTATATAGGGAAAACAAAGTAAAACTTCTTTTTTAGATCTTATGTTATGCAATGAAAAAGCATCACACTTCTGTTGTCCTAATCACTATTCTGTCATTAGTGTCAAGGCAGCGTATGCGGTTTAATTCACTTTTCATTAGATACGTATTGAATGCGTCAGTGCAGATCTTAAAAGTCTATTATAAGACACCACACTCAAGAGAACAATAGTTAATACAAACAGTTGATTCCTTCTCCTGACTGAGTTTGATTAGCATCGATGGCAGCCACATAGGCACAGGAAGAAAATAAAACCCTGCAGAAGAGCTCCGTATGACAAGGTGCTGGCGTGGGAGGTCTGTTGATGTTCTTCCCCCAACACATTTCCAAGAAGGAACAAAACAAAGCCAAACAGATCCATAATAACAACATTTGTTATTATTCTCTCTCTTTTCAAGAAATGTTGCCTTCATCTTCCTGGCTTGACTGTGGTAGGATGGCTGACTTAACCAGAAAAATCACTTCTAAAGATATTTAACTAACTTGCAACACTGCTTGATTGCTCTTGTATTTAAGATCCTAACCATATTTATAATAGCCTTCTCTGTTAAAAGTCTCTATTTGAAAACCTTGAGGCCATTATCTTTGTTCTCTATGGTGTATTTGCTAAAGAACAGCTTAATTAACTTATGTTCAGGCCTACGTAGAAAACGATGTTGTTTACTTGCATGCCATTATATGAAATAGGCATAGATGAAGGCAAACAATAAAAATAAATTACACCTAATCACATCAGCAATAACCTAGATGAGTAAACCGCTGCAGACTGGCAGCAAGTGAGGAAATCTTTGTGATTGTCATGCTGATCAGCGCCACTGCAAGAAGAAAAACAAAAGCAACTGTTCCAGTTTCTTAAAATGATGTGTGTGACCTAGGAAGAAATAGCCAAGTGTCATCGAAACAATGTAAACCTCTTTGTAAATTATTTCCCTATCAGGTGTGGCATTAACTTAAACACTGATCCGTAGTTATTGCCAGACATATAAAAGGCACAGGGAACACAAACAGCAGAAAAACATAACCGCTTGTGGGTAGGTCAAATGCACAGTAACCAAGGGCTCAATTCAGTTGCCTAAACATTGGCACGCTTTGCCTTTGGAGACGAGCTAGGACTTGCGAGACCTCCACAGTGCTGGCAGCTGAGAGCATCCGCAGGAGACCCGTGTGCTCCAAAGCCACAGCTGGAGGCCTGGAGGAGTCCCTGGAGCATCTCAAACAGCACCACATGCCTGTGGCTACACACTGAAATTAACCCTAAAATGGTACTGTAGAGAAATTTTTATTGGCTGTTTTGAGGTAATTTTAGCATCTCACTCTATTTAGAAGGTACGCATCCATTTCACAGTATTTCCTCAGCTGACATCACTGTTGATGTTCTTCATTAGAGACCCAAAGAATGTGCCTGGATCCTGATCTCAAATGGAGCCCTTGGAAATATATAATATCTTTGGAAGAGATAGGTAATTGATGAATTCACAGTAAATTGTAAATGTCTTCAAGAAGAATTTGTAAAGCAGGATTTAACTTTAACAATTTTGAGGTAACTGCCAAAGAATCAACTCCATAGCAATGTGTTGCTCTGTACCTGAGCTCAGAAAATAGCCCGATACCACAGAAGGTTTTGACTGACAACATTTTTTGATTTAAGTTTCAATAACGTGCAAATTTTCTTGATCTAATTCTGTTTGGAATCCCTAACATCTTGATTTTCCAAGACTGCAATATCCACATTAAATCTGTTGTCATAGAGATCTCAGTGGTATTTTTTAGTTTCTTTTCATTCAAAACAGAATACTGAACAATATCCGTGGATAACAAAGGGCAGCTACACGAAACAGCTTATTTTAAAAATACTGTAAAAATACAAGATATTAAGGTTTAAAAGGGACTTAAGCTCCACGCTGCTGCCATACACACCCAAACGTAAACATATTTCTTGCTGTGAATGAAGGCAGTCATGGTGGAGTCGCTAGAGGGGTGGTTCTCAGCCCCAGTCTCTCACATTAATTAAACAAATGCAAACCCTCATCCACGTTAAATTATAAATTCCTTTGAATATTTTTCTTCCTTTGAATGTTTTAATGGCCAAGAAAGTATCTAGATTGCATTAGGACAGACCTCTCCTTAAATGGGGGCTATTCTAAGAATAAACAAGAGTTCTATCCAGCTTATTCAGTATCTCTAATCATTTCGGTGGGGAAGCAGATCTAAAGTTTTCTCTCCTGTCCATCTCCTATGATGAGGGACTCCTGTCTTTTAATCTTTTTTTCATAAACTCACTGTCGAGGGCACTATTCAGCCTTCTGCAGCATGACTGGAGCTAACAAGAAATTGGCCACTGCCTTCCCCCAAGAAAGCATTTTGTCTCATCAGAGTTGCTCCCATACATCCCATACATCCCACCTTCCATACTTCTTTATAAACCAGACTCCCTGCTCCCACTACACTTTCCGACAGACTGTTTTTGAAAGTAGGGAACATGAGATCAAAAGAACCATGTATTGACAGCAGGATCAGATCATAAACAAACTGATCTATGAACTCCATGGACTGGTAAGGCATAACAGACAAGTAAAACACTGCAGCTTTCCTTGGAAAGGTTCCAGAAACTATTTTATTTTTGATGAAAAAATAGAACCTTTCACAGAAGGTCAGCATTTTTTTGAAAAAAAAAATATGCAAAGCGCCAATTTTCTGTCAAAAAGGATTTAGCAGAAAGGACAATACTCCTTACTTAGTTTTCATCTATCTTAATGTTACTCCTATTGTCTCATCTTCTGTCTCCCTGGAAATATGAGGACACAGGTAACTCCCAGTGATGATTCCTCCTAAAATGCACGTCAAATGATTTGACTTTAAGAAGTGACTTCCATCTCCAAGCTTTTCCAGCTCCCCAGCTATTTGCAGCTGAGCACCAAGGGCAGCACACACATCTGGAGCACCAAACTCCAGTCCATGAGCCACCAGAAGCACGGACAGCTCTCTCTTGCCACAGACCAGGCGAGAGCCTGTTTTTTACTGGAGCTAAATTTAAACAAAATGTTCTTTAGCTGAAACGTTGAGATCCCTTCTCAGAATTGCAACTAAATTTCTATCTTTCCATCTTCTTCTCAGTAGCTGCATAATCACTGTAAGGCTGCTCTGCAAAAAAAAAGTAATTACTAAACTAGACAAATCCTCTGGTAGCTTCACTCCTTTTGAGAATAATCCTGATGATACGAGTGAAATGTCTCAGGCATCCTTCCCCAGCTAGGTACAGTAGCTCATGTTCTACATGGTTTGAAGATTATAACTACTTCTTGCACAGCTTCTTCTGCAGCATGAAGAGGACAGTGTAAAGCTGTTAGGACAATTGGTCTAATTATTTCATTATATCTCTGGCCATATTCCCATTTCAATCAAATCAGCAGCTGCTCTTCCAGATTCTCCTACGTCTACATGTGCTACCGCATTGTCTTGCTTCCCCTCCCTTATGCTATTAGAAGAGTGAGAAAAAGGGGGAGAGAAAAATGGGAAAACATGGAAGCATCTACTCTTGCAGATACTCTCTCATTATTTAAAAATGAGGACAAGACAAATTTAAATGACAGCACCATGGTCACTGCTCTTGTATGGTTTCCAAAGAATTGCAAATCCTTTGATCATGCTGCCTTTTCGGTATCGTGTACTGCATTCTCCTCTAGTATTACTGACATGGATTGGCAATGAAATGGAGTCTGAAGAAACACTGGCTCTTAATCTCGTAGGTATATATCATACACTCGTGCTGACAGCAGGGCATTAGGCTGACTGAAGCTTACGATGAGATTATTTCACATAAAATTGTCTAGGTTTGCTTCTGGTTCACTCCCAGTTTATAACTGGCCCCCTTACACGTGCTCCCACCAAGTACAGAGCGGTACTTGGTGGGAGCAGCCGCTTTTATTGAGGCACTTGCTATGGGATCACTGCGCTGCTGGCAACTCTGAGGCTTATCCTGCTTAACCAGCAAATGCTCTTGCAAAAAAAGTGAAACTCATGGGGCCAAATTCTCAGCTTATTTGGATGGAAATACTACCCTGTGCTGCCTTTCTTATTTTTAAAATCACTGCTTAAGAAAAAGGTTAGATGCCGGAGGAGCTGGAATGCAGGAAAAGTGTGTTTCAGTTCCTGATAGCACCAGTATCTCACTGATTACTGTTCAGGACATCAAGCATTTTCCTTGTCAAACAAGATATCTTGTTCTAATTTTTGAAAGGGCCACAAGCAGGATTCCTGCTTGGGTTATAAATATATAAGACTATAGCCATGTTAGTTGGAATCACACAGTGCAGGAAAAATAACAGTATTTTCCTAATTTAAAAAATTCTGCTGACTCTGTAGGTGAGCTACCGATTCAGCTTAACTCCAGAGAAGAAACAGAGAATGTTCTTAACATCCAACCTATCAGTATTAGCATTTCCGGAAGAAGGCAATAATTCATGAAAGTACGGGCAAGTTTTGCTTTCAGCTATAATAGCTACAATCTGACCAGCATTCCTCCATAACAACTACATTCTCATGAATGAAACCAGCCTAAATTTAAGCAAATTTAAATGAAATAACTTTGATCCAGAAGGATACTCTGGAATTGCAAAATTGCAAACACTCCTGCACTACTGCTAGGTGGAGGAGCTTTCAAAAAATGCAGATACAAGAGTCTGTTAATATTTGTATTAATCTCATTGGCACAAGGACACTTGGAGAAACACTTGAAATTTGCAAACTGTTGAAAGAGAATATGACAAGAGATGAGCGTGTGTGGGAGGAAAAAAGAAAAAATAGGATCTTGAACCCGTAATTGTGACTCCTACACTGTTTCTTTCAACTGCCTGTGGTGATAGTGTTTATAATGCCTCATCCCTTCAAGGCCAGCACATCCTCAGTGTGGTTAAGCATTAAGCTTGCTTTCTATTGCAATGAACCAGTACACACTGCACAGAATTTGACTGCATTCATAGGTTCAAAAAACTAGCAGGGTGGCAAGAAGAGCAACAAAATGTTCATTTATGTTTACATGATACTTTATAATCCTACAATAAAGTGTGCGTGCATTTGCAGTCATTTTAGCATTGGTAGCTATATTGGCAGCGGAGTTGTAGAAAAAGAAAGTAAACATAAACAAAACTGTATAATTCATATTCTGCGCTAATGTGCAATAGATTTTTTTATTTATTCATTACTGTTCAGCAGAAGTAAAATTTTGGGATATTCTTTGCAGACAACATTCAAGTTTTCTTCCCCACAGTGAACATAAGGTACCAAACAGTGAATGCTCACATGACCAGTCCCAGCAGCTTCTCCAAGACTATTTATGGAATTATTTAGGTTTCTTATGATGGCAAAATAAGGGTATGGGAACCACACTCCAGTTCCTGGATCTTCCAGTGTCACCAAACTAGAAAAGCTGAAAATCCAGATAAAACATACGTTTGAGCAACAAACCACGCTTAACTACCATGGTGTAAATACGCTTAAAGTAACTCACAATTACGAATGAAACAGCACAAGAGCATCAGTTTAATACATTCAACCAATATAATCGTTAAAAACAGTACAACACTGGTCAAAATGGAGCTCAGATTTCCATATAATCATTCATATTTGTGATTAACTCTGTATTTCTACCTCAGATTATCTCCCCCTTCCTAAGAAATGTGAATTACACTGGCATCAGCATTATCTAGAGAGGATGACCAGGACGCACCAGTGCTTTCCTGACCGCCTGAAGGTCCCCACTGAAGGGACCAGCTCTCCTGGGGCGGTGGCATCCAGCAAAATACATCTGATCCCTGCTCCTGCGGCGAGGGAGCAGGGTGAAGGTGCAGTAGTCTGACGTAGTCTGTAGTTGGCTTCTCAGGAAGCCAAGGGAACGCATTTTCCTCGGTGGGTTGTGAATATTACAGACTGAAACTCTGCTCCCGATTCTTGGGAAATGGTTTAGTAAGAGGTGACCAAAACTGAACATATTTTAAACAGAGGAGGGAACCCAGGTGGTAGCTTACTTGCACATAACTGCAAAATATTTATTTGTATCCATTTTCCATTATGCACTAATCAAACTACTATGGAAACCAATTACTGAACCTGGAATGATTTTGTTATATCCACAGGATACATAAAAATATTAACAAATAACAGCTACAAACCTGCATTAGGCTCCTCCAGGTATGAAGTTGTGTGGCCTCAGTTGTGGGGGACATGATGCTCACTGGGGATATTTCTAAAAGCTACTACCCTAGGGAGCCTGGCACAAAATTTCTGACGTCGGCAACTGATGAATACTGTATCTCTCCGGTGCCTCCAGTTCAAAATGTCATTTTGCTCATTTTAATCACAAAGTAACCAATAGACAGAATTTATTTAGCGTCTGGTCACATCTGATTTTTTTCTTCTTACTCTCTGCAGAGCAAAGAAAAAAAAAAGTGGCAAAGGAAAGAGAAGGGCCTTAAATTTTAAACTGAGATATTTGCAGTAAAAGATTAAACACAGCTTGGCTTTAGTCATCTTTATGATATAAGAAGTCTAAGATTGTGCCCAAGATACAAATCTCTGCTGAGGGGCGACAGAGCTCGGCGGCGGAGGCTGCCAGCTCGGACGCGGAGCCGCCGCAGCACATCAGGCCTGCTAGACATCACCCACACGCACTACACAGAGCTACTAAGAAATAACCAGAAAAAAAAAAAACAGTAATTTCATTTAAATGGGGCTCAAGAATTTTGCTTCATGTTAACAGCAAAGAAGTACATTAAAATCTTGTCAGAGCTTTGTGACAGAAATAAGAAGCCTAAGAAAGGAAGGCATGAAAAGATACACACTGAACAAAAAAGGCTAATGAAAGGATGCAAATATCAAGGAAGGACTTGAAGTGTTTTTAAGCTGAAGATTTTGCAGGCATTTGTATTCTACCTAGTATGAAAGACTCTTGTACAACTGCTGAGCTACCTGGATTGAACACAGTCTCAAAGAACACTAGGATGATGAGCATTTACAAGGGATAAAATAAGAAACCAAAGTTTGTGTGGTGATAAACTGAAGATTTCCAAAGCCAAAATGATGATAGGCTCAAATTAAACCATTTAATACGGGCCAAAAGTCGAATTGATATTTAACTGAATTAATATTTTTACGGAAAAACAGCAGATGAAAGATAGGAAATGATAATAGGAATGATTAATAGCAAATGATGAATAGATTCAGAAACTATGACATCTGACATGGAAGCAACCATAAAGCTTGACACCCTCATCATGGTGAAACCAACACCTTTTGGTAGGCTTTGCAGAACACTGAGAAATGGCATCTGAAAGCAGCAGCTATATGGTCACATACAGACACTAAATTATGTTGATCACATCAAGATAGTGACAAATTTTTACCTATCTCTGAAAAGGGAGGAAGAAGAGTGTGACCTGGAGCAAAAGATTTCAGTATTACGCAAGTATACAGAACATGTAAGTGAAGAACATACGTAAAGAATATATATGAAAAGGACATATAATAGAAGCTGGTTGGAGCTAGACAGATGACAGCAGACTAAGCCCAGAGGTTTCTTTTACGATTTTGGAAGTGACAATTTCCTGAAGAGAGGAAGCATGTTAGTGCCAATTCAGAAATATCCAACCCCTACTGAACAAGAGTTTACATCCTATGAATAATTTCAGCTTTAAGCTGCAACTATTGAACTGGAAATAGCAGAGAAGAAAAAAAGAGGCATATGGATGGGTCATATGGGTCAAGAATGGCTAAAAATCATCAGTGTCATGTTGCTGTGGAAAAAATGTTAAATATGATCCTGGGATTTAATAGATAAAGTATTTCCAGTATAGACAGGGAAATATTAGCAGCACTGTCGGAAAACCACATCCTCCATACCATGTACAGTCCTAGGCCACCATTCAAGAAAGATTAAACTGAAGCAAGTGAAAAGAAGGCTCAGTTGAATGATCAAATCACAGAAGCGTCTTCATCATGGCATGAAACTGAAAGAGCCTGACTTGTTCGGTCTGGTGAACAGCAGCTGAGAGAGGATAGAGGTTTTTTTCTAAACTCAAGTAGGATAATCACAGGAGAAGCAGAGGTATTTAGTGGATAATCAGCACAGGTTGCATAAAATTGTACAATTATAAGCTTCATATGAAAATTAAGGCTGAAAATAAGATTTCTAATCAAAGCAGTGAAACAGTCAGTGGGAATAGGAAGTGAAGAAAACCTACGCAATTTTAAAGATGAAGTTTATAAACAAGAAAATTTCATATGGCATGGTTACCTTTAAGGGCTAGGGATTAGACTCAACCACCTATAAGTAACACTGTGTAAATAATAGACTTCTTATTTAGGCTGCTAAACCAAGGCAAGACTGAAAGGAAAAATCAATTCTGGTTGACTTCAAATGGAAATTCTGATAGTGTTTTCTTTTCCCCAGTTGATGAAATGGATCAAAAAGAAAAAAAAGCACACACACATCTTTTTGTCCTATTTCCAGTCAACAGTGATTCATTTAATTCTTGGGTTACTTAATCACCTTTTAAAAACCTTTATAATTTAGATATTGGCTTAAAATAACACACTCTTTCAAAATCAAAAGCTGAAACATTTCATTTAGTAACTCCTGAAATGGAATGATTCATCTTTTCAAAGGTGTCTACTCTGAAGGTTCAACACAAATTCAGAAATTGTTTCCAAGGTGGCACAACAAGCATAACAAAGAAAGTGAAAGGCAATTTATGCAAAATCTGTCTTCAAGGACTTTAAATAAGAACTTAGCTTTGGTGAGAAATGTGGACAATTTTTGGAGAATTTAAAATGTATAGAATATTTACTCTTATTGTAACAGGGTACTGAATATCCTGTGTTAGCCTTTCCCTTTAAATAGTGATTGTTAATATTAATATTTTAATATTAAAAAAGTCTGCAATCATCAAAAGAATTAGTTTTCACTAGGTCTTCAGTTCTAATCATCAGATATTCTCTGTTCATAATAAATATACTAACTTGATATTGTAATTATTTATTTGCTAAAATCACTTTGCAATAATACAGATGCCAGTTTCAACTGGGCAGTTCATATTTATATAATGTTTGCACACAGCAAGTAAGATTATGTTTCTTTTAAAAGCTTTTCTGCTATGACTATTTCAGAAGATACTGATAAAAGGAACTACTTTTCTCAGTTGGAAGTTTATGTTTTAGGACGAATGTTAGAAAATACTAACCCTGAAATCAAAATGCATTTTTAGTCTGCAAAAGATCAATAATCTTTGCTTGCAAATATTCCGTTTTAATAATATCTGTAAAAGCATGAAAATTCCAGAAGACTTAAATAGTAGTTATTATTAAAAAATAATAATAAAAAAACAGAATTAGTGTACATGTAAGGTGTTATTAATAACACTGGAAAATAACTGGAAAAAAATGAAGAAAGGAATTCTCCTAAAAAAAAAGATAAAGTTTAGATAATAAAAGAAGTCTGAACTTACTGCATCTGAAGTCTGGACTTAAAGTATGACACTAATTCTTAAGTTAGACAACAAAGAATTTGTTACGGCATCCTTACAGAGGCAAAAGCAAGGTCATAAAGAGCTCTTCAGCCTGCACTATTTTTTTCCTTTTTTGTCTCTTTTATCTCATCAAATTGATGATATATCTTCTGATGGCCTTTGATACGTGACAGAGCTTGAATATATACAAGAATACATATATATATTTATGTTTTATATATGTTTCTTAACAGAAAATTCAAAACAATGGTCCTCAGTAACATTATGGAAGATGGATTTCAGTTGGCACAATTGCTCGCTATCCTGGTTACTTCATAGATATGGGAAAGCAACAGTCATCCAGACACATTTGGAAAATAGGAATAACTGGGGAACTTTCCCTCTCAGGACTCAGATCTTGCTGAGTTCACTTTTCACATAATATGTAAAATGTTGAGATTTCTATTTTTGGCTTGCCCAAGAATTCCTTGAAGACAAGAGGTCAGGCACATAACTTTAACTTTAAGATTAATATATGGACATTAGCTAATCAGAGGCACATGTGGAGCTCCATGTTGTGGAAAAATGGCATACCAAGAACAAATGCCTGGAAACTGCACCCACACAAAGTAGCGGGAAGGAAAACTTCTCATTAGAAGAGGTGATGAACCAGTCCAAGAAAATACAATGGAAAAAAACTGTCATCTTTTGATGACTTTCAAGCATTATCACACATCTTCCTGAAAGACCTAAGGTAAGTTACATCACTGGCAACCTCCTGCAGTCATGGCAAATTCCAGTGGGTAGACCTTGGTGCTATTAGATGAAGAAACTATGAGTAGATGATAGAGTTACTCTTGTTGGATTAAGGAAATACAGTTTTACTGCTGCTCAACTTCCTTGAACAGTGTGGACAGTTTGTGAAGTAAACAGAAGACGTTCTGTGACATCGACCTGCTAACACTTTGGTCAAGGACTATGATGGTTTCCCCTCTGTGGGGCAATGTGATCTCACAGAATTTTTAATGTATATTCTTTAATAGTTTTACTCACACAATACAGATTGTGTGCACATAGTTTCTAAAGAATATGTTAAGTGTCTGAGGTTCAGATTTTCTAAACATTGCCTTTCCCTGTTACCCCAGAAGCATTTACAATTTCAAGAGCTCCTTGCTCAGTGGGTTGTGAGTCACATTTCTCCACTCAACGTTGCTGTGCTATAATTAAGCCTGACTCAGTGTCTTTCTTAAGAGCCAATATATAACCAACCTTTTGTTTCAGCATACTATTATAGTTCATTAGTTTCTGTTTTTACATTAATCAGTGTAAAGAGCTTTGCTGAAGTTTGCAAGACCTTAAAGAACATGAATCTGTTCTGAAGAAGGTCTTGTTCATTGGTACGGGGAGAGATTTGTCTGTATGTCCTTCTAGAGCTCTCCAGAGAAGGCACTTGTCTGAAGGGCCAGCTGAAGTGCTGAGGACAAGCAAGCCACTTCCTTCAGATCTGGAATAAATACTGCTTTTCCTTTGCTTCTTTTTAGTCAGCTGTCATTCTAAGACCTAAGGGACAGACTGTTACTTCACCAGTAAAAAACACCTGCTACCTTTTTCACCCCCGTTCTCCTTCTGACTGTTGCTTCCCGTGTCAGTGTCAGGTACTGTGTTAAATATGATTCACCCCAGAAGTATAGGGCAAGATTAAGAAGCTCACTTATCAGCAGCTTTGACATTCAGAACAGGTTAATAACGTGTCCTGAGCTAAATGTGCAAGACACGTAACATGATGTAAAACTGACCTCTATGCATTAGTTCACATGGGAAGGATAGGCAGCCCAGGTCCCAGCTTGGGACTTGCACCTTATCTTTGCTTGCTGCACTCTTCAGACCTCTTGTAGGTCACCCAAAAGAGTTGAAAGGATGAACATATGAAAGGATGAACATTTTCTGAAGGGCTCAGAAAATCTGTATATAAGTGGTCTTTCTGGACCTAAGTCAGGTTCAAATACCTCCTAGGTCTGTCTAGGTATCAGTGAGATCTTTACTGGTGACTTCAGCAGGGCAAGGTTGTTACATGAATTCTTTCTAATAAGTGGTCGAAAAATAATAGATTTTCATCAACCATTGGAATTAATTCTTTCTCTAGCAAAATAAATTTTACCATCTTTCTCTAAAAACATCATGCCAAATCTTTACTTTATATTAGATATATTTAAGGTAGTACAAGATACTTTTAGTCATTTTCCTTTCAGTCATTTTCAATATGTATTATCTAAGACTGTAAAAGGTGGATTCTCTTCCATTCCCTTAAGATTCTCAATATTTAGAAAGGTAAACAATAAAAAATATGAAGATTTGATAAAAAAAGATTCCTCAAAACCTATCAGGCTGCCTCTGAAATTATATTATGGGAAAAATAACAAAATTACTGTGAATAAAATATGTTGGCCACATGCAGTTATACATTTAGATCTCATTTTGTTTAACAAGTTATGATCAGGAGGAAACTATTAATGAGCTAATTGCATAATTTTATATTTAAAGCACAAGAAAATATTTCTAGACTTAAGATTCAAATGAAGAGGCCGTGCTCTCAAGGAGGGACAGCGCGATGTGGGTTCTTCAGAGATGCTGCCTTCCCTGCTCGCACTTGGGAACTCCCACTCCCATGTGGAGCAGTTCTCTTCTTTGTCCTGTATGATCGCACAGGGTACCAGACCCCAAATTTACCTTGTGTATCCAAATAAGTTTGAAAAAAAAGTTAGAGAGTTCCAATGGTTAATTGAACCACGAGGAAAAAATAAAAGCTTTTTTTTTTCATACCCGCTTAGTGGGATGTTTCTTTTTAAATCCCTTTTTCCTTTTAAATGTTCAGAGCCCCATGCCTAATTATCAGTCTGTAAAACCTGGCAGAGTCAATTAGTGCATTAAAAAACAAAAAAAAAACCCAAGCCTCTGCTGTTCCTCTCCATCAGCAATGCGCTGCACTACAATCAGGGGGACCCAGCAGGGCCTCGCATGATGCTCGCTCCACACAAAGCCCAACACAGGGTCGACTGCAATTTTGCAAGCAATACCTAAGTGCCTGTAGCATCCTTATAACATCAGATCATTCTTTTTCATAATGAAGATGAGGTAATATTTCATTATCTACCCAGAGCACCCACAAGGAACTCAAATCAGAGGCTGGCACAACCAGCATGAGCTTCTTCCGTCTTTCGAAGGCATTCCTGTAGTTCCCTTCAAGTTGCTCAAAATGAAGCTTTCTTAGCCCAAAAAGGATGTCTGCCAACATTTTTGTTCAATCAATACAGCTGCCAAGGCAAGGAAGAATTGCATTGATGCTTTGGCTGGGGCACATGTCTCTGTCTGAAGTTACCACAAACAAGTAGAAGTTTCCTAGCGGAGAGTTGTCTTCTTTCTCCAAGAAGTGCATTTTGGAAGCTATGACACCTAAGAGAAAGGGTTTACAGTCAGGCCAATGTGGAGGATCAGTGAAGAGTCTCTTAGAGGAGTCCTCTTCCAATGTTTGAATTAAGCAACTGAAACGTCCAAGCAAATTTGTGACCTGACAAAAAACTCTCTGGGCTGCTGATATTCATTTTTAATAAATCCTGGAAAACTGGGCAAGTTCCAGGGACCTGGAAGTGTGCCAGAGGGAATAAAAAGGAGTGGATAACTGATACAGAACTCAATAAATATATTACTGAAATATGGAAATATAATTAATGTCAATTAGAATAGCTTCACTGAAATTAAACCTGGATACTGCATGTTACCCTAATAAATTTACATGTTAAGTACATAGATATTTATACTGATACATTAGGATTAGATATGTCTAATCCTAATCCACTAGTACTTACCCTAATAACCCACATCAGTTTAACTACTAAAAAAAAGTTGTGTGGTACACAGCCATAATCATACTAGCGAATTAACTATGAGACTTATTATCAAATTATGTATAATCATTCTCATACTGTGGGAACTGTCAGCGGCCTCAGTATCATTCACTTGTTTCATCAAATGGTCTACAAGAATATAATAAATGCATATACACACATGGAGAGCACACACAAGCTCATTTTTGAGGAGAAGTGTGCAGATGACATTTGTTGGACCAAAAAAAGAAAATACCAGTGACACCTTCTGAGTAGAGATTTAAGATTTGTGGTGGAAGGCTGAATGCAACTTGATTTTTCATTCATTTCAGGCAGACAGCCTCAGAGAGAGCTCAAGGTCTGGAAAACACAGGTTATATAATCAGACTTTGGTGGAAGTTCACACTGAATGGCTTATCCAAAGGCAAGTTTAGAGAAATGTAATAAGAGTAAGTCTCAGGGTGATCTTTAGAGACAGAGGCATAAGAAGATCATAAGAAGCTGAAGATGCAAGAATTAAATCAAGAGATAACATTTAAGTTCTTGCACCTTAAGGTTAGCATAGGACTGTTTTACCAAATAAATGGATTGCATACAAAAAAAGCCTCTATTTTTATCATGATTATGGGCCTCAATATATTGTCACAAGTCTATAGCTAAGTTTCTTCTTAGTTTTAAAATCTTTGAAACCATAAAAAGAGTGCAGAATCACTTCCAGCTTTGGAAAGAAAAAATCTATAACTTTTTCATGATTCAAATCCTATGAGATTTTCAGAACCTTTCTTAGACCTCCTGATAAGACATGTTATGTTGATAACAGCTATATCTGCTCTGTGGTTAGCTTACTCTCTGAATTGCCATTTTACCCACTTGAGGTTATCAGATCAGCTCTCAATCTTTTTGTAGATGAGACCACTCTGAAAAACGGAACAATGATCTGTAGACAAAGTTAAAAATCTTTTATAGCTAAGGTTAGCAAAGGAGAAAATGGTGGTTTCTTTTTTTCAAAGATAGTCTTTTGCCCAATCCAAAGCGGCATCTACAGTTTACCAGAACTTCATTAGCAAGTATTTTTAAGCCCCTTATTTCAAATTATCAATGTACTTATCAATTATCAAATATAAGAAATGTTATCATTCATAATTACAAGAATTCATAGTTAGAATAATTCAATATTTTCTTAAAAGAGGCAAGTACTCAAATTCTGATCTGTTAGTTAAAATGAAAACATTTGGAACATTGTAACATAGATATGGCATGCATAAAAGTCAGACTTTCTATAATAAATTCATTGAATGGGAGAGTCCTACATTTGTAAAACAAACTATCACACCAAAAGTATATAGGTCTTTAGCTGTGTTTATATTTAAAGACTCCACACCAATAAACTCTAGCTCAGGTCCCTGACTGGCCTTCACATAACTTTTGAAAAAAAATTATAAAAGTTCAAGGACCAGACACGCTTTATCCCTCCTCCCTGACCTTATCTGAAAGTTAGCATACTACACTGATAACGTTTCCCAGAGAGAAAACCTATTCTAAAAATACCCAGCCTCAAAGACATAACTTCTAAGTCGTTCAAAATTTTCCTTACAAAGTCTAACCCCTAATACTTTCTCCTCCTTTTGTCTTAAGTATCCTTGTTTACACATAGTTATGTTTTAGGCACTAAGAACTACCTGATTCAAAATACATAAGAAATAAGGAACTGTAGAGGTAGGCTAAGATACAGGGATATTTAGAACATTTCCTTACGATATACAGATAAACTGTTGAAGAAAGAAGCATAAAAGGCCCTTAGAGCTAGGTAAACAGACAAAGAAAATGCACGCAAACACTAACCAGAATTCTGCGCTCATTTGTACAGATGGTAAAATTTAACACCTATTCTATCTGTTCCCCAGGTATAAACACATATTCCACCGCCTTGCCCGTAACCACTTACCCTTGCTAAATGAGCATCAAATTATTCACAATCAAAACAGCAGTGCGCACGTCCTGCTTAAATCATAATCATAATCAACTCTGGATGGTGAAAGAAGTGAAGAATTAGCCATCTGTTATGCTTGATCAACTACCATGACAACTCCTATTTTTCTAAGAACACAAGAGAAGCATAATTAAGAAGTTCACTCAGGCAAGAGGAAATACAAGGCAAAAATAAATGCTTATTTAACACAACGGTAATTTTTACTAGCTCTGAAGTTCAACTTTGGCACAATACCGATGTTTGGCCTATTTTATGCCATATCTCAACAAGGAAGCTTCTGCCCCTGTCAAGGAATGAAAGGGACTGCATTTTTAGGTGAATAAATGGTCTAATAAGTGTATAATTAATAAGTGAATTTTAAAAGTTTGGAATACATTTTGCAGAATACTCCTATTCAACATTATTCCTTGTCAACAAGTAATAGAAACAGGATTAAATATCTTTTTTTCTACTTAAATAGACACTTTTGTTATTTCTGTCACTTGTAGTTCTGGATTTAAAGGGTAGCAGTTGCTATGTTTGTTTATTGCCTAGTCTGCCGCTCAGATTCAGCAGTACTAGAAAACCAAGATTCAAACTTGATTCAAATTAGTACTATTGTCTAGTCTGATACATTTGCTTGGAATATTTCTCGAAAAAGGCAAAGACTTTGCAATTTCTGCTGAGGAACACCCTGCAGGATAAAACTACGTTACTACAAAAGAAAAGAACTAGAGCAAGCGTTCAGTGAGTTCAATAGACCTAGCGTGGCTTTGCCCACACAAGCACACACTCTAATCCAGGTTCATCCAAAACCAATTTTAGGTACCAAGGCTGCCAGTGGTAGCAGGCAGGCTGGTTTTCCCTATATTCTCTTCTTCATAGGGACAGATTGGACGCTCTCAAAGAAATTCAGACCCGCCAAGATTTGAACTGTTAGCTAGTTGCGTATTTTTCCTAATGGGTTATACATAGAGTCTTGTAGATGACTGGTGTTTCTAAATTAGCCTTCTTAATTATGTGTCTCAAATTAGGTGGGAGTTAACCAAGTTTCATGCCATGGCAGAACAGTCTCCTGGTTATTTACCATTATATATATGGTAAATGTATATTATAAATGCTCTTTTCCTGACTTTAAGTGGAAACCTTCCCAAACAAACTTCAGCACATTTTAGAAGCTTTAGAGCTCAGCGTGCTCCTGCTGTACTAGAGAGGTACTAGAGAAGACAGATACTTCATTCTGAGTATTTGTGCAGTGTGTGTAACAGTCTGTTGAAGAACCAAGCAAGTCAACTTCCCAACACTTCCCTCTCTATCTGCTAATTTGGTACTAAGTCATTTGCTATTCCTGGATTGATACCACCAATTTAGACTGTGATTTCATTAAAATAATCATTACCAGGGTAAATACCACCTAAATGAGTGCAGCTGTTGAAACACAGCAACTAGAAGGCACATACTCTGCTTTAGTCCTAGCTTTCTGTGCATGCTTATACAAAGAATAATGAGTATGTACAAAAAAACCTGCAATACAATAGAACTTGAACACTTTACTTAGTGCTTTTAATCCTAAATGAAAATTCTTCAGCAAGATGGAGACAAATTGTTCTGCCTATTGAGACTTTCTTCCTTGCACGTTCTCTGGATATAAAATGGTGCATTGATCCTGATCTCAAAAAGAAAGCACATAATAATCCTTTCCAAATTTATTGCAGATAGAATATATATTCATTTGAAAATAATATTCCAAAAATGCACTTCTGATAGTTCAACCTGCTGCCGTGCAGCACTCATCCAGCAGGTACCAATGACATTCTATAATCCAAGTGCATCAAAATGAGACCTAGACTCCTTAGAAACCTCCCAAAAGGCATCGTACTTTCTTATCATCATCTTAGAATTTGCATCTTTCTTCAAATGAGTTGAGAGGTTTATAGTCAAGAAGGTTTTTAAAGCATCTGTATTCAACTCTGCTTCTTACACCTCGATGTTGTTAAAGATTCAATTCATAAATAAGGAGATAAGTGGACTTGGTATGTTTTAACGTACTGTGTAATTCTTGCTAGTTAGTGAAATAGGCAGTTTTAAGTGTAGTAAAACTGAACTTAGAAGTTGTAGTCATCCAAATAACATTACTTACTATAAGATCAAGTTTCAACGACAGCAAAATTAAAGTGCAAGTTCTGACAGAACAAACTATGTAGAAACTCCCGTTATTTAGCTTTACATCTCATCATTATTTTGCAAGAGCAACAAAATAGTTTTCTTTATTATTATTTAATCAGATGCTACATTTCTTGTTCTCTTCGGTCCTTGTTTGTCAAAACTGAGTATTCCTTTGGGATCTTAACTGGTCCGGTAGTATCCTGTACTTAAATTGCTTTTGGAAGTTTAAATGTTCAAAACTAATATGATGACCTATCTCAGCAGTAGAAGATGAACTACAACATGCCAATCAGCAAAGGGAGATAAAAACCAAAGCCATAAATGCTAGGCAAGAGAAAAAAAAAAAACTTTTTTTTTAATTTGCTTTTTTAGTCTGACAATTTTCCCCCAGAAATCAAAATAAAGGAAGCAAGATACAACACATTTGGCATCAGTAAAATTTAAGTGACTGATCAAATTAAAAAGCAACAACTACGTTCCTTAAACTATTAAATTCTTGCTAAATTATCATTTAACAAGCCAATTACAACAAATTGAACAGAGAGCTGAATTTTGTTCATGCACCATAAATTAGTATAATGACTTCTTTCACATGCCACTATCTAACAAAAATGTGAGATATGAGAAATAAACTCAGTAAGAGTGGGCAGGCATTTCATTCACAGCTTTTATCTTTTCATTGATTTGAAAGAACATATCCTGGGCATAGAACTTACTGATTTAATTTTGTGAAGACATACCTATCTTAAATTATATACTTCTTAATATTTTGCTCTCAAACATTTCTGCTGAGTAGCATGTTCCATTCGTTCTGTTAGATATTTTATAATACAGGGCAATATTATTCTCCACTAGAATTCGTATGACAATTTTGAGATTCTGGATAACAGACAGAGAAGTAGAAACAAACAGTATAGTATAGTACATACTATTTGGCTTCCTAAGTGTATATGGTAATATTTTAAAAATAAGACTAAAATTAACCAGAGTAGAAAATAAAAATACAAATCTGCTTTTCCTCTGCTGCAGCAAACTCAGAAAAAAATGGGGAGGTAAAGGGGATCTTTGGATATTATCCAGAACCCAGCCAAATGTGTTAAATCACAAATTAAAATCTATATTTTAATAGAAGAAATGAATGCAAAGCTCATTCTCATAGACATTACAAAATTCCTGAATGCTTGTAAATGAACAGTTAACAGAAAACTTCTAAACTCTAAAACTTAAAAAGATCCATGGGAATAAAGATTAAATGCCTCAATATTTTTAATTCTTACAATGAAAGCAGCAGCAGAATATGTATTTTTGCTGGTATCTTCAAAGACAATTTGACAGCATGTAGACATTCTTTGTTCTGACGAAAGAGGCTGAGATTTTATGAGACAAACAACGGTCTTAGAACATAACAGGAAGAGGCAGCAGCAGTTATTTATCAATAACACTAAAAGTACATTTGTAACTATGGCAAAATCATGCGGGAGATTGTGAACTAAGCAAAAAGTGAACTGAAAAGGATGAATTGAAAGAGCTATGATATTTTACAGCGTAATTAGAAAATTAATGTCCTGTTTGACCCCAAGGGCTCAGGCTTCATTTTGTTTCAGTATCCAAGGAGATTTCTCTTTCCAGGTCTGGATGCCCTTTGTATTCGACTACATTTCCACTACTGTGTCAGAGTTGTTGTAGAGTTGGACATTGTTGCTGGCCTTCATCTCACTAGTGATGAGGCATCAAGCTGACAAGTTTATAGGTGCCATTACCGCCTGGGTCTTTGCTGGCTTCTTCTGTTATAACTTCACGTTCTCTTATCTTTGAATGCTTCTTTGCACACGAGAAGGCAGCTTATTGGAGACAACTTAGCAGGTTGAGGTGACCCGGAACGTTTTGTCTCTTTCAATTTGAGGAACGTAGGTGCTCTGCAAGAATTATGTCGGGTTGTGGGGGAAATCTCGCTACAAGATGTACAGGAACATGGAAGATCTACCTCCAAAAAAGCTATTTTGCAGCTTCAGCCGAAGATTAAAGTAAGAAACATATCACTTCACAAAAATACGCTTATGCCTAAGGAGTAATTTTTAATGATCCTATTTGCAAAAGCTATAAAGATTAAGAAAAAAAATCAATTGCAACAAAAAATGTAGAGAATGTAGAAAAGATGAAGGACAACGAGCAATAACAAAGAAGCTCTCTACGCTGTAATGATGGAGAAATTCAAACAGTAATGGTAAAGCCTGCTAGAATGTTTTTTGCTTTATTGATTTTAAAGTTGAAGCAAAAAGAAATTATGAAAGAAATTCCATAAGAAAACACTAGTGAAATTTCAATTACTATATTGACAATTTGGAAACAAGAAGGTCACATCATGGTGAAGGTAACTTGTAGTGATAACTGGCATGTCTAACAAATAAAGAAAAAATAAAAAAATCAGAAACACAATAAATAACAATGTTAATGTATCTTGTGAAAAAAATGAGAATAACAATAGCATTTAAAAATTTTCCTCAGGAAGTGTGTAAATTTTTTGAAAATAGAAAATTAGTCAAACTAGTAGGACTCATTGTTCATTTAGAGCTGCATCTAAATGAGAAGGAAACACCTGAGCTTTAAAAACTGCAGTTTTACATATAAAATCAACATGTAACTTGCAGATATAGTGATTCCAGCAGCAATCGGTAGAACTGTTAACCTACAGTTTAGGCTAATTATTTCTATTTTTCAGAACTTTTTTGATAGATTTCTAGTGGTAAAGCTGTTTTTTTGATGAGGGGTGAGATACCAGGAATAATATTCACCATGTCCAGCTGTGATTTTGGATGGACAGAATTTGAACTGGCCTCATATTTGCCAGAGCTAGTCTCTTCCTGATGTGTTTCTTTTACACTGTTACACTGAGATAACAAGTTCTAAAAGCACAGAAGAGTGACTAAACTAATATTAAAAGTTATTACATGCTATATTTTTGTTTCCATAATTTATAACATTTCCCAGTTGAGGAGTTTATGAGGTTGATTGATAGCTACATTAAATGTGTTTGCTTTGGAATTTCTAAATCACATGTTAGTAAAGACCTTATATTCTCATCCCCCCATGTGGTCATTGGTCACAGGAGAACAGAGAAACATTTTAAATATCTGCCTGGAAATAAACACATGTGTCATGAACAGATAAAAATCAACCTGGTTAAAAATCAGTGGTTCATCTGATTTTGTCTTCAGGAACAAATTTTCCTAAAGGCCTGGGTCACATTAAATTATACACTCAGACAATGCTCTGCTAAAATTTCTTTCATCTGACAACTGAGATGTTCTGCTGTTTCTCTATAGATGAAAGATGTGTTTCTTTCACAAAGACCCATGTCCAGTCTGATTGAGTCTAAAAAAATAGGGATCTTACCCATTCACCACACTGATTTTTCAGTGGAGAAATTCTGTAAGTTAACCAGGACTTGACTGTACACAGTCTCCTATTACTTAATAAAGTGTATTTAACTGTCATGCTAAGCACCTATGTTTTAGTCTTTCCAAACATAGCAACTTCTAACTTCCTTCACAGAGTACATCTTACTCACCTTTTTAGCTCAAGGGCAATAACATTCATTTTTGAATTGGGCAAACTCTGCAAGTAACAAGTCCATGATTGCAGCACTTCTATGCTCTTCACTGCGAGCAATCATTATCTTCCTCAGTCTCTGAGATAAGGCAAACACTTATCATAATTATTTTTAATTCCTCGGTGGCCACTAAAGCACTACTATCTGTAATGCACGGAATCAGTTACTCCGGTTAAAATCCAGAAGAGGAAATAGGATGGCTTTGCTTCCTTACCTGCTGCCCTCTCATATCTGTTAATTTTGTAACGGATTGTGAGAGTTGGATAGAAAGAAATAAAATGGATAAGAAATAAGAAAGCAGTAAGGCTTTATTAAGCTGATATTATATGCTGTTTTTAAAATAAATGCATTACACTGTAAGATCTTGAAATTGTGCTGTTGACTGCTGTCAAAGCATTATAGTTTAGTGAGAAAAAAATAATATCTGGGAACTAAGACTATGTTGAGAGTATGGCCATCAGCAGGTCTGAAAAATGAAGCCCTCTTTCCACACAGTGTAAATACATCACATGCATCATGATGATGCTGTGTATGGATCCAGCCTGACCTGACTGAATGCAAGAATTGAGGATCAGCTTTTGATTTTCTAAATATCTCAAGACAGACAACTGAATTGATTTGTTGAAGCCTGAATTCATCAAATTGGGAAGCAATACTTGTTTGAAATATTAAAAACTCCTAGGCTAGGAAAAGTCACAGCAAAGGAAAAGATTTATAAGTGGTATACTGCTATCCAAAGTGAGATGAGGCTTTCCCAGGCCACACTGGAACCTCATTTTCCAGTACTTTCCCTTTTCTACTACTTCTACTGCAGTGCTGCAGTATATGCATGAATATATTCTGTATGAATATGAATTACTGCACATACATCCTCCTGCCAACTGTAAGGGGCCCTGTTAGGCCTCAAAAGCCACAAACAGGAACCAACTGACAGACTCTTCAGAGTGAGAAAGAAATACCGGACTTCTTGTAGAAAAAAATAAAAGTGTGACATTTTCCAACAGGGACTCTGTAATGAAGCAACACTCAAATTCACCTTATCCTGCAGCATGTACAGTTACTTCTGGCTTATCAGTATGCTCTTACCATGTTCCACCACCACGTTTCAAGGCTGGGAAGACCGACTGGGAAGACCCACTTTATGGTATCCTTTGGCCTCCAAAGAACACCTAGGACACTGCAGGGACACCCTGCACACTAAGAATAGGTTCAGGGACATGTGAAAATTCAATAGCTTCTCTGCTTGGGTACAGAAACACACTCAAATAAACCATAAAACTATGCAGAAGAACACTCTTAAATAATAAACCACAAAGCTGAGATTTTTTACAAATCTGTCAAGATTCCTCCTGGACTCTTAAACCCGTGCTCCCCTTGACTTGTTTAAAGACAGTCTAAAATCCTGTGGAGTTAAAATCTCCACAGGATTCCCTCTGCCCACACATTTGTTTTCGTATTCTGCCATGACACACGCATGACCAAAAAATGACCCAACAGCTGCCCCTCAACCACAGCAGAAGAGCTCTCTCGACTCCAGAAGTGCCCACATAGGGTATGCTGCACATGCGGTCTCCTCTCCGACTCGCACCATCATGTAACTGTAGGATCAACAGAGGAGAGGCCACAAGTCTTTGCCCCTTTGGCTTCTGCACAGTTTGGAGCACGACGAGGAGCTGCGGTTCATTCCCCAACCTTTTCCTGAGCCCCCAGCAAGTGCTGTACAAGACACACAAGTGAGTTCAGCCACTCTCCACAGCTCTCCAGCTGTAGCAATGACAGCCTAAAAAATGACATCTGCCAAGTAGATTCGTGTCCACACAATGCAGTGAGGGCTTCTTCACTATCCAGAATACAATACTGAAGATTGCAAATGTCCAGTGTCCAATGGTTTTGGTACAGAATTTGTAGAAGTGAATTCGAGTGAGAATTAGGTATACTCGAGAAATAAAAATAAAATAAAAGATTTGACACTCAACAAAACTTTAGAAGTTAGAAATTACATCCTGTTTTTTTTTTGGGGGGGGGGCAATATCTTTAATAAACATGTTTATTAGTCATGTTAAGTTTCATATAAAGTTTTAAATCAATATACGACCATTCAACATTTTTGAACTGTTTTGTCATGTCACTAGTTTCATTAGTTTGTTTTGTAAAGCACAAATCACAGAGGAAGATGAGGAAATGTCTGTTTACACCTACTGCTAGTCAACACTCTGCAGAAATAATT
The DNA here is from genome assembly GCA_013389825.1 of Crypturellus undulatus. Lineage (NCBI taxonomy): Eukaryota > Metazoa > Chordata > Aves > Tinamiformes > Tinamidae > Crypturellus > Crypturellus undulatus. Next base: position 306,751 of record VWPW01010637.1, read on the forward strand.
TCAAAGACTCTAGAGGAGAATTTTGAAAAGCGTGGGTCCAAACCAGAAAGAGAGAGCATGCTACCTCAAAAAATAGGAAGAAATGCAATTAAATATTCAGGAGACTCATAAGCTGGGAAAATTTGCAATTCTTTTTTTAGTTTGAAAAGAAGTCCTACTTGGCCTCATTGTCAGAATACAGGACATACAAAGTGAAAAGAGCAGATTAACATGCAGGATTAGAGTTTTCCAGCTCTTCAACTCACAAAGAATATATGGAAAAAAATGGAGAATACAGCAAGCATAGGTTTTCAGATCCCCAGAAATACTCTTTGGTATTCTGGCTGTGAGCAATCACCATTTCTCACATAGACCCCATTTTAAAATCCAGGTTATTTCAGATTGCACTGACAGGCAGTGCTTACATATGCCATGCCCAGAGACTTGCAGGGAGACATTCCAGCCCTCACACCTTGAAGTAACGGTTAAGCCCAAATTCAGCACTAGCTCTGATCCCTAGAGGGACAATATGGAAAACAGTGCAAAGAAATTGTACGATTTTTAAGAGAAGTAACCTCAATCAAGTTTGTTTCCTTTGGTGCTCATTGAAAATATTTAAATACCTGGTTAAAGTGCCTGGCAGAGCAGCATTTAGAGTAGGGTTTATGTACAAGAGTAAAACATGAGTGGCGAAGCGCTTCGTTGATGCTATTGTCCTGCCTCCTCCATCTCATCAGTCGTGCAGGGAATCAGCATCGGTCAATGCTAAGTTCTTCCCTAGACTACTCTGAATACATGCAAAGAGTTAAAAGCTTTCTGCAAAAATTCCAAATAATTTGAATGAATAAATAAGGAAATGAGAGGGAACAATAAACTGTTGACACTAAGTCTGCACACAGGAAAACAGCTAAAGCAATCGAGTACAAAGTTTGAAAAAATCAGGTATTTAACCAGATCTGCTTTTCTAAGCCTCTTAAAATTTAGGGTCATTATGTATTTTCTGAAATGTAATCATTTTTTGTCTGTCCTCTGTTAAACTAACTAGTTTCTATTACTTCAGGAAATACAAAGGATACAGATTTCAGTCAGACACGATCATATTGTACTCCCAAAGAAATGGCTCGTGATGTATTCCAGCAGTTGTTCATGATTACTAAGTAACTGCTTCCTTTTTATTTTCTATTATCTTCAACTTTCAGAAAGGAGTAAAGAGAATAAAGCAACCTCCCTAGAACAGAAAGCCCTCAACAATCTCTTCGTTTGGTAGTGGTGTTTTTGAAATTTACAGCCAAAAGTTTTCTTGAAATCCAAGCATTTAGCAATGAACTGGAAAAGACCTTGTAATGAGAAAGTTCTGTCCCCTTAAACTTGCACCTGTCCATAGCACTCAGTGGCACTGCCAAAATCTACCTTCAACAGCACCTCTCTGGGCTTGATCTAGGTGTCACTGCAATTCTGTTTAACCATAAATTCACAAAAATGCCCATTCTATTAGATTTTTAAAGAAAAACATGGTATTCCTTGCGTTGTTACTATTACACTATTTTAAAAATAAGTCATAGAATTAAATACTATTTAAATAAACAAATTCTTCCTATATCATGCCTTCTTTTGTTCTCATAAGTTACTAATTCTTCCATGCTTTAATAAAAATGACTATACTTAAACTGCAAAAAAAATCCGCAACCTTGTGATTAATTATAACTTCATCTGAGAAATGCCACTTGGTGAAAAATGAGAGAAGTAATTACCAAGAACCTTTTGTTAATTGGCATAATTCTGGGTTTCCTAATACCTAATCTAATTAAGTAGTGTTTTAAACTACAAATAAAATCATTCTTATTTTAGATATGCTTATTACAGTGACTGCAGAAACTCTAAGATAAAAGGGTACTCTCCTCTATTTAAGTATGTAAAATGAGCTTATAGAATTACTGCGTTCTGTTGCTACTCTTTCTAGTATATGAATATACAGAAGTATTCAAGCAGAGGGAAAGGGCAAAAACGGCAGCAGGTTCAAAACTACTCGCACTGTATAAAAGTCAGAATATACTGTTATTCTCAACACTTAACACTTAATTTGTACTTCCTTCCAGAATGCCTTTCATATATCTTAAAATGTCTTCCACAAGCCTCAGTATAAGGGTATCATATGGAAAAGTTGACACTTTGACAGTGCCCTTTGGCTATACTAATCATTAAAGGGTCCACAACTAACTAATGTCACCGGGTTTGCCCCATCTCCGACACTTTGGCAGAAGAACTATTACGTTAAATACGTCACAGAACTCTTGAACATGTATTCATCTGATTTATTTTCTTTTTTTTTGGAAAAAAAAGTCTTTCCTTAACTGATTGCTTCAGTTCCTAACTTTTTGAAGATCCACCTGTAGGAGAGACATGGGTGCATGGAGTCTGTGCTCCCTGGGCTTCCGTAAATTCACTCTGCCAGACACTGGAGATTCACACGCCCTCTGCCACAGAAGGACAAAAATTGTGCGTTTGTCATGAGCAGAGCTGGGAGGGGAAAGAATCCATAAAAACTATCTGTACGAAGGCACTGTGGTACCACCATATTAACATTGGTGATATATTAACATCGTTTGCATCTCTTGCTACTATTGCTAGTAATGCTGAATAGGTATAGACACAAAATGCTCAACGTCCAAGGCAAAAGAGGAGACAGGAACAGGCTGACATCCTTAATGTGCTAGATAAGGCTTCCAACATTGAAAGGCTATGAACTTTCTTTCATCCCACTAGCATTCACTCTCACTAAAATTACTGACTCACAGCTGGCCAGATGACTAAAAGAAACTACTGTTGAACACTGGCTAGCTACACATGTACCATGCTATTCCAGCATGACCATCACCTACTTAATAAATACTAAATGAGTAAAATACATCTCAGCACCAAGACTAAACTACTACAAGAAAAATATAATAATAATTTTTGATTCCTTTTTCAATTATATGGATTGAATAGGGCTGAATTACTATATAAGAGTGGAGCTTCAGTCCTGCAAAGAGGGGCAAAAGGATGATGCGACAGCAGCCTGCGGTTACCTGAAGGAGTGTTACAAAGGGGATGAAGGCAAGCTCCCTGCAGTAGTGCCAGACAACACAGTAAGGGAGAATGAGCTTAAATTATGGCTTGGCATTTAGGGGATGGGCTTTGGGTATAAAGTAGAAGTGTGTTGAACCTCCATCCTAGAAAATTTTCACTGCTTGGTTGATTTGCTGGGCAAAAACATGGCTGATCTGCTCTAGCGCTGGATCTACTTGTGCTTTAAGTGGGATGTTGCCACTGTATGACCTTCAAAAGACATTTCCAGCTAACTATGATTCCGTGATTCCAGCCTGTTTCAGCAAGCCACTTAACCACTTATTTCCATATCATTTTCTTAGTCTTGAAATTAAAGGTCATTTCCTCCAGCGTTTTGTTTTGACAGAAACTTTAATGCAAAGAGGTAATTTATGACTCAAATGAATATTTTGAACCATTGAGAAAATGATACATTTTTCATATAACTTCTCTTAGTAAATATTAATCAGGGAATTAAATTATTGCCTATTAGATACAAGTTTGATAAACTACATTTAAGAAACAGAAGAAAAGCATTTATGTTTAACATAGAAGAGAAAGGTGAGCCAGTGGAGTGATTCATAGACACAGGGTTGAGACTCTCAGACTAGCTGGAGTCACCATTGTATCATCCTCCTCCTTACATGGGTATTGTAAGCTTCATCATTCAAGGCAGGAGAAAATGATTTTGCAGTGATCATGATTCAAGACTACAGAGAAGCAAATAAGGGAAGAGAGAGAAATCACTCAGAGATCACATACACAAGTGACCAGCAAGACTTTTCAAGTCCTGGCAATTGAGTTGCTACAGAGAAGACTCTCATAAATTTCCCAACAGTCATTAGGCAATGTGGTAATTTAAAGGGAGAAAGGTGTCCACATCCATCAAGAAGGGAAATAAGTCAAGAATGGTAAAAAAAAGAATTCTATTCAATTGCCAGATGCCAGAGATTGAGGCCCTATCTGTTCATCTGGAGAGGAGAAGGTAGTTCTGGAGCAGATCCTTGAGCCATCAGAAGGCAGCTGATGGCTGAGTATGTGTTCAAGAAGATCACTTATTGATGTGGTCGCAGCAGCAGAAGAAAAGCCGATGCCTTTACAACCTTCACACAGGTTGAACTGGCAAGGAAGGACATTTCAAAGACAAGAGACAGGAATCATCAAAACAATGAGTTGTGGAGTCATTTAACGCAAGGCATGTAAAAATTACAAAAGAGCATATTTGACTGTCTAAAGGCTATTCTGGAAACGTCAGTCAGAAGCAGAACACTGGTTGTCAGACTGAGCTAAAAAGATAAATCTGTCAGAATTCTAGAATTCCAAGTTTTAGAACTTTTTGGGATGTCTCCATCCACCCCACTGATGGTTTCTGGTTGCTTTTGGACATGCCACGTGATAACTACGATTATCTAGAATGTGGCATGTCCACTAAGCCAGCAAGAGTTGTGTCCTGAGCCGATAGGGACACCACAGTGGAGCAAAAGTGAGGTACAACCAAAGTAGCAATACAGAAATTTAACATGATGTTCTCTTCTGATGTGATACCTGATATCAAATGAATTCATAGACAAAATGTTGACTAATTCAACAATATGAAGTAAATGTTCTTACAACTGTTTCTCTTTAACTGAGGCCGGTTGGGGGCACCAGATTCTTTTTATTTCTTTATTACTGTGTTGTGTTTTCTGTCTTTTGGTAACCATGATATTCAAGCCCCCTGAGAAATACAAAAATATACAAGGAAACTGTGTGGGAATATGTAATGAACTATGCCTTTGAAAATATCTTACCAGTGAGAGCGCAATTATCCTAGTTATCCTGGAGAGCACAGTTATCCTCGATTAGCAAACCTGGATGTTAACAGGCATATTCACACCTCTATGAAACAAGAGTGATGGTACTGAAGAGCAGATAGTAGCTATAAATAAATATTTATTACAATTAAAATAAACTAAAAAAAGAAGCACCTTCTAGTTTTCTGACCTCTCACCTACAGTCATTGCTTATGTGTGAATGTAAATGGTCTTTTACAGGGAAATATACATTTGCATTACATACAAGAGCTGTCTTGCAAATATATGTAAATCGTCTCCTCTTTAGAAACTAAACTGAAACATTCTATGATTCTATAATTCTGTGATTGCTGAGTAAGTCTGTGAAGGAAAGCGAACACTAGAAATGTAAGAATTATCACATTTGAACACAGACAAAGAAGTAGCACGTAAGTCCCACTGATAAGCCTCTGGTTTATAAAAACATTTTTCTCTTCTACAGGAGAAAAATCCTTCTGTTTAACAATGTCTTGAGATACTCAAGGCAACAATGGCAAGTGTAAAGTAAAATATATTCATGGCCAACCTCAAATTAAAATCACCAGCATTTTCAAGTAATTGCACGAATGACTAGGAACATTTCCTCTTGCTGGATAAATGGATGCATTTCACTGAAAAAATGCACATTTGAAATAGAACTACAGGTATTAACAGAAATAAAAGTGCTCTATTAAGATACAAGATGTTAAACACAACATTCTTGATCTAATCTCAGAGAATTAATAACTGCTGGACCTTTACATTCCTCTCAATGAATCTATTTACACATGATTAAAACTATTCATCCTACTTCAAATCTAATATTTCCAGGATGATGTAATAACAATGCATTGAATATATTTGCAATCTGTTTTTAAGGAAACCATTGTGCAGGGACCAGACTTTCTTTGAATTTTATTGAACACAAGCGTTTTTACTTGCCAATTATCTCAGGATAAATATAGAGTGCTCATTCAGTATACTATCTTTTCACTAGTAACCAATGTAATATGTATTATATTGCTCATTTCATATCTTCCAAGTTACCTTCCATAAAAGGTACCGTGGGCGATGGCTACTCTAAAAATGGATTACTGTCTAGATTTTCTACTTGCTCTGATTTATCACTGCATGTCTTCTATACAAAGAACAGCATTTCCCTTATTCTATTGACAAATTCACCATAATTAAACACACATTTTTGTTCCATTTTCTTTGACAGTGTCAAAATCAGCATGAGCTGGTATTAATCAACATCTCTTTTTGTCACAGGGAGACCAGATGCAAGGCTGTGCATTACCTGCATCGTTGGGAGCACCAGACCATCACCACTATTAGGAGCCCACCTCAGTGAGTGAAAAGAGTAGTCCCTCAGCTGGGCAAGAGATACCAAGATGAAAAGGTGAGTAAGGCTCGAGTACACGTAAGGCTGTGCCCAGAGCGCAGGGGATATGGTGGATATGTCTCCTGGCCCAAAGCCCGGACTGCTCCACACACATTGCGGGATACATCTATGCTAATAAATAAAACAGACCTTGGCCCGTCCTATGGCTCTGAGGTTCACCAGTAAACCCATGTAGATACTACTACATATTATAGAAAATGCATCTCCTCTCTCAAAACATTTTCAGAAGTTTTGAGTTGCTGGAAAGTCTTAAGAACAGTATGAAAAGTTCATGTGTGCAATCAGAGGATAGATGGAAACACTTTCAGAAAAGACCCGTTTCACCCAAAAATATAACGTGAAAGTTCAACAGAAGAACTGTTGTTAATCTCAAAATAAATACTATAAATTATAGTGGAGTAAAATTGAAAGGACAAATAAAATCTAGTGCTGAAATTTAAATTTCCGGCATTTTTAGTGATGGCAGAAAATCCGCTGTTAGGATCAAAGTTCCAGAGTCCCTGCATTCTGAGTTTGCTGCAGCTAACCAACTTCTGTGCAGACAGCAGTTTGTCAAACTGCTTCACTGTGGATAGAGTCCACTCACCAAACATGTGCTCTACCTGTGCTCAGTGTCATGCAGAAAACTTTGGTGTACTGTCAGTGTATTACAGAAACATTTTGCTCTGAGCTTATTTAGATTTTTAAAGTTACACAGCATAGATTTATCAGTGGAATTAAGATAATTCCAAATCAGGAGAAAAAAAAATGTACTAGATTAACATGTGACAATCACACATTGTTTCCTCAATATGAGAAGAAGTTCAATATTTGAAAGTTCTAGAATTCAAAAAAGGGATAAATCTCTACAAAGCTATGAAGGATGTTGTTTTTTTAGCTAAACTGTATGCCCATACAGAAGCTTCTCCTGGGGCTGCAGCTCATTTATTATGAGTTTTGATGTAACGAACAGGACATTGATTCCAGTAGTTTGATGTTCAGTGCCAGCTGCCAAACAAAACTCATGAAAAAGTGTAAAACAGGAAGAATTTAGCCCATATGAGCTTTGGGTTGCTGAGAACCTCCTGCTTCCAACACCTTAATCAATAGTTTAAAACCAGTTTACCTACATCCTCACAAGCTGCAGTCCTAGTGAGTGACTACAAAGTGCACATATCCTTACAGCACATGGTGGGGTCTCTACATGAACAATCATATTATATTTCTTCTGTTACTTATCTGCATGATTCTGCTACTTGTCATGTAAAATTAAGTTCAATATAATAGAATTAGAATGAAAAATTCTAAAAAAAGGAGTGCAGATACACAGCATAAATTGAGAGAGAATGTAATTACATCTTTTTCTCCTCAAGACTGATGGAGTCCAGACTTCAAAATCTAGTTTATAAACTAATTTCCTGGAAAAAATCAGCTTGAAAAACAAGAACTGATTCAGATTCATGGTCTGTTTACTACTTTATTGCACGTTTATTTCTGTTCATTAACTGGAAAGTATTTGGAAATTGTAGAAGCACCATTCAAAATACTTAGCCAAATTTTTGAAAACACTGCAAATAGCTTACTATAGCTTGCTTGGAATACTGCTACTGCTGATTTAAAATCAGTCAAGGCTAGTATACCTGCCCTCAAGCACAAAGTTCAATTTTTCCTTGGATAATACTGCATCCCTTGAAAAGCAGAAATTACCTGTTGTCTCAAAAGATGCAGCTTTGCGTGCTGCTACAAAAGGTGAACCAGCGGAATTAAGATCACTTACATTTTCTAGGAGAAATAAAGACAGAAAGCATCTTCAGCAAGATGCATTACCATGGGTATAAAACCGTGTAGAGAGAGGTGTCTCAGCACACCAATTCGCCATTGCCTGAAAGCCCCTGTGGGTGGCAGGGAGCAGGGATGTCTCCTGCCTGCCGGTTCGTGGGCAGCAAGGACCGCAGGGGCTAGTGTCCTAATTGCACAGCGCCTAGAGATGGTCCTGTCAGGGGTCTCTCCTCACCTCACGGCCTGTAACTACAGGTTCAGGTGCAGCATTTTTTAACTTTAGAATTATTTATTCTTAGTTAATAATATTTATCATTGCTACAGAAAATTAGCAAAAACTACAAGCATTTCAAATCAGATGGATTATTTTCAATATACAAAGAAAGCTTTAATCCACATAATGCAATATTACCCATGCCAGGATTTTAGGAATGTCTTTGCATCTGTTGCTTCTGTCAAGCTTAGGTAACCTTAGTAAGCTTAGGCTGGGTTTTTTTCACATCTGTTCTTATAATTTTCTTCAAAATAGATTGCTTTTCCCCATTTCAATTATTTTCCATTCTGGAAAACCAATGATCCACACTGATCTTAAATCACTGATTTTTTTTTTTTTTTCTAAATACGAGTATTCTTAACAGTGGTGTGTTCTTCCTCTTACATATATTTGCATAGAGAATGCATTTGCAACAACACATGTAGAAGAGGAAAGCAGGCAGAAGCGTTTACATTTATTTTGAATGTTTGAATGTTTAGGCATTCCCTGCTCCTCTCGGATTCCGAACTCGGCTCTGGCTGTGCGCAGCCACTTTGGGGCACAGGACTCAGCTAACAGCACGTGTGGCCTCAGATCTGAAGCCCATTTTGTGGCTCTGCGACATCCCCACAAGAAAAGGAGGCTGCTCATGAGCAGCAGCAGCCTCTCTCATTTCAGTGCAATGAAATGGATATCTTATGTAAATCCACTTTGCTAATTACATACAAAATAGTGTTTTAATTTGAAGATTAAATCCCCTCTGCTGTTATGCATGTGGAAGTGGTATGAATAGAATAAGGCAGAATTGGTAGTAGGGATGCAAACGATTCACTCAGTATTGGTAACTCCTACTGGAGAAGATGGAGCATCCCGTGGCACCTGTTAAATGTCAGATAATGCTAAAAAACAAACAAACAACCCCCCCCAAAGCCAACAAACTGCTAGAGTAGTTGCCATCCATAGACTGCAGGCTCTTTGTGGTTGCAACCAAGCTCAGATGTTGGATGCAGAAAAGCACCTCTGCCTGCCCTGGCCACATTTCCCGGGCAGCCCTGGGTATCGCTCACAGCAAAGGGGCGAGCAGCCACGGTCCAGGTGAGCAAAGGGGAGAGCAGCCACGATTCGAGTGCACCGAGGCCTCCGTGCGCTGTCCACCCTCGGGCATCACTGTTTCTAACACATGCAACAGCGCAGGACCACTACCTGCACCAACCACTGCAACGGTGGCCAAGCAAACGGCAAGCAGGCAAGCAGAGAGGGGTATTAACTTGCCAAGGGCAGCCCTTGCCTGAAGGGTGGATAAAAATTCTTCTAAAATTGGACATTTGTAGTATCTAGGCATAAGATACCCAAATGTGGATTGTACTGCACCTATTTCAAGTACAGAGTGGAAGGTAAGGAAATCAGTATTTGAGATTAGCTTTCTCAGTTAAGCTATGATTTTAAAAACAACAGTTTTTCATAAAATAATGATTTTTCATAGACTGAATATGAAGCAACAGGAATGAACATAAAATCCTTCTTTTTTACACAATTATCTTTAAAAATCGAGTTTGTTTAGCATTAGACACACTTTAATTCTTTCCTTTCAAAGCCTACTGTTACAGATTTTGAAAAAATGTTTGATTATTTAGCTACCAGAAAACAGAAAGTCTACAGTATGTTTTTAAAATTTCAGATCATGAAAATACACAGAATTTACTTAAATTGGTCTCTTCTAAATTGATTTCAGTTTAAGCCAATTATTTTAGGGGCTTTTAGACATAAATAAAAATGCAAGTAACTCTGCTAATGAAAGCAACAACATGTACCAGAAAAGGCATGCATTTTCTCTCTTTATAAATTTACACATAAAGATCTTTTATTTGATATTTTCCCTCAACAGTTTATTACCACTATATTATCATTGATTGATTTTAGTAAGCTGCCCATTTTAATGTCCATCAGTGCTACAGAATGTAAAATGCAGGATAATTAATGCTGGTTAGCAACTGGGCAGAAACTACATGAAACCCCAGCTGATTCATCTTCATTACTTCTGGTGCTATATAAAGACTTGCATTAATGTTGTGTGAATCCAGATGCACTCTTGAACGGCTCAGACTGTAGCAACATAACTGATGATCCCTGTATCTTGCCCTGTGATAAAGTGCAGTGAGCAAATATATAACTTAATTCAAGCTGATTCAGATAACTGAAGGAGCATGAACATTTCCAAGCAGTTTATCTGAAGTTATAGTTTACTAAGAAGATAACTGGTTTTCACTCACTTCTGAATCAAAAATAACTCCTATGCCCTGTCTTCCTTAGTTATATACAAGCACGCATACTTTTCCTTTAAAAGGATATGTATCTAATACAAAAGTAATAAATAGTTTTACATCATATTTTTGTTCCTATAAATCTAGTTGAGAAGCCCAGATTGTTAGCCTAACTTCCAACAAACATAGCAAAGCATAAGAAATACAAGAGATGATTCCCCGACTGCAATAAGCTTCCTCTTAACATTCCTGTTACTTTTCCAGCACAGCGATACAAGAGCACATCATGGAAAGCACGGACAAAGTGAGGAAACCTGAAGCGACCTGTTCCTCACATGAGCTGTGGTGAGTCTGAGCGATATTGGAAGTCCTCACGCATTTGCTCCTAATTTGTATTTAGTATGAGTGTAGGGCAGATATGCTGATTATGTAAACCTGGAAGTCATCAATTCTGTGAATTTCATGCAGAAAATGTGTTCCCTGAAGGCACTGTTTCACTTACAAGCCTCTTAATAGCAAAAAGTGGTATTTACATGAGCATTTTCTCTCAACAGGACTTCATCTTAAGCTGCATATACAATCATTCCAAATACTCTTGGACTGATTACGGGTATTATCTACACGCAGGGTTGTGCGCTCCTAGTGCTGCTCCAGGCAAACCTCAAAACCAAGACACTTCCCACTGTATTTCCAGCTTATGGACTAGAAGAAAAGGTTTCTTAAGTGAAAAATACCCTGAAACCTCTCTTAAAATAATAATCCTCAGCATATGGAAATATGAAATGATTTCTTACACTTTAATTTTAATTATTAGACTTTTAAAAATGAAAAGCTGCTTGGCTAACTAATACACAGATGCTCTTGGGCAAGCAAATTTATTGTCACTGATGGGAATATTTCAAATTTTATTGACAAATTAGACAATTTTCACAATAAAATTTTGAATAAAACCCAGAGAGTATGTTTACCTGTATAATTCTAGATCACTTAAATACAATCCTTCTCTAAGAATAATTCAAAATTATTTTGCACATCATCAAATCATACTGTGTTTTAATAGCTAGCAATTTCAACTGTTGTTTTTGCATACCAAAAGCTACATTAAACGCACAAGGGAAAAAAAAAGGCAGCTAAATCTTAATGGAAATAAACAAAATCCTCCAACGTGCACAGAGACTGACTGCAGAGACCATATGAAAGAAAAACACACCTTCAATAATTCTCACCAACTGCACAGCCAGACCCCCGACCTTGGATGATGCCTTTTCATCTAACACAGTCAATCTCACTAATGCATCTTTGGATTAAGTGCTTGTGCCCTGAACTGGATGCTACAGGACAGAGAGATACAACTCAATATAATTTCACTTCCAAGAAGGCTAAAGAACCAACAGGAGAAGTACGTTACATTTTCAGCATTTACTGACTCCAATAACTATTGCCATACTTTGTCCAAGAGAAAAACATGTAACTGTTTAGCTAAGTTACCCAGGCGAGCTGCCTGGCCTGTGGATTACTCAGGTTCTGTTTTTCCCCAAAATGCTCTAGCCGTGCACGATGCCCAGATATGATCAGCTCCTGGACTCCTCTCCCCCCCACTCCCGTGCTTTCTTGGTGCTCGCCATGAACCTGTGGTATCGCAGCTTGCTGGCTCTAAAACCACCCAAGCTTTCCGAACTGTGAAGAGTCCAAGCTGTGCAAGGAGGTCCAACTGTAAAACATGCTCAGGAAGACATAGGTATGAAGAAGACTAATGAATATGGCTGTGATGTCTGTGACTTAGGCTTGATAAATAAAATGATTAAATTTGTTACATAATCGCATCTCTTACTGAAGTGAACTGCAAACAGAAGACATCTGAACATTCAAATACTAAGTTTAAGTGTGGGAGGGTATCTCAGGTTTATTTTTTTTAACAATAAAAGCTTGCTAGAAAATATATCATAAATGAAGTACATATGTTGAAGTATATATATTATAACAGAAAAATCCTACCAACGCAGGCCATCTGCTTTTGACTGATAGATTTGGTAAACTGTCAGAATATCATGTAAACTGTTACAAATCTCATTTAATGAATATCTCAGAAACATAGATAGCTCACATTACTGGCAAGTTTTTAATGAAAATACATATCTAAGAATCAAATATGTGCGAAACTAAAAATAAAGAAATCTGAATTTCAATTATCCAATAAGATAAAGAACAAAGCATGCAGAAAATAGCAAGAGCTCCATCTATCCCTCCTGAGATGAATCAAAATCCCCAAGATGAATCTAAAAGCCACGGTTATTGACTTCTTAAAGAAGGCTGTTAAAGGTATTAGCAGCCTGAGAGTTAAGTATTTTAAACAATTTTGTGCAGACTGAAAAATAAGTAATAGAGAATACAAGTCAATCCTTCCACAGATACTTGTGAATAGTCTGTGCTCTTGCCCCATCTCTTTTCATGTTTTGAATTTTTAAATATTTAATTATTAAAGCATTAACCTGCCACACTCCACAGTAGCGGACCACAGTACAGCATCTGTCCAAGCGGATCCTCTCCAAGAGGATGCCTGCAAATAGTTTAAAGCTGTTGGCACCCAGTTCTCTCAAGCACCACGGACCGAATGTCACGTCCTCTCAATGTCTTCTCTCTCCACCTCAATCTTATGCAGTCTGAAGTGAGAACTCAGTGGTTTGAAACTCCCATGCCCCGACTACACGGCTAATGACACACGGCACCTATAGGCAACTGTCAGACTCTATAAAATAACTTGGGAAAAATGCAAACTCCTACCCATCACATCCACAACCCAGGCTCCCTCCTCGCTCCTCCTGGCATGTACCCGTGCTTTATCAAGTTGAACATTACATTTTCATTTGAGTCTGCCTTACATTACCACTAAACTGCTGCCATATCATGAAATTTAACTTTGGTTATTTTTCCCATGGTAGGAATAGGCTTCATACTCTCCTTATGTGTGTGATTGATGGCCTTTTTGCACCCACTGTAAATTGCTTTGCTATGCCAAACTATTCCACGTTGTCCGGTTTAACATTTCTGAAATTCATACATTTCGATTTGGAAACTTTTTTTTTACTGAATTTTAATCAAAAAGTTTCTTTTTAATTAAATGTATTTTTATTAAAGTAGCAATAATGGCATCAGAAACTCAGAATACTCTAGTCTTGCTAAATGACTCTCTGACAGCCTGCAATTTGTCTGTCATTAAAATACATATTCCAGCACTGAGTTCATGTCGGGAAAACGTTACCCTGAGGAATAGTCTTTTCTCATAGTATGTAATTTAAGTTTCCTTGACACACTGTGCATTAAAACAAAAAGTGATCAGTTTGAAGAAGGCAAGCTCTGCTATAACTGACCATGTAAAACCAGCTTAACACAGTGTGCTTCAGAAGTGTCCTTCAGAAAACAGTGAGATGGACGTCATCCTGTTGTAAAGGAACCCCTAACACCATCAACCGCAGGTATCTATCACCCAGGAAGGTTCTCATCTGCTGATGAAACACTACTCTCCATTTCTTTGGTAGTTTTTATACTAAGATAAAATAACTGTTGACCTAAAGATATGATAAATGGTACCTACAGGGGGATGCATATCCCCCTGTGCAATAACCACTGTGCACAGATTAGCTAGCAGCTCGGGCCTTATAACATGTATCTAGCGAGGAGCTGAAAGAATGCTTGAAGTCAAATAAAGCAGTCTTTAAGATTAATTTTTCCCCTAATGTTCTTTTATCCAGTAACACAATTATTTTCTTTACTACTGTTTTTCTTTTATCCTCCCAACAGCACGACAGGAAAGAGCTTTCTTTTCTGCTCTTAGTTGTAAAATGGGTAACAACTACCTGGCCAGTCTCAGAAGTACTCGCCACTGTCTGATGCTTTTATTTCAGCAAATAAAAGGTAGACTTTCAAAAGCCCAAAGAGAATCTACAGTCCTTGTGAAAGTGTTGAAATCTGAGGAAGAGATACAGAGAAGCAATTCCATATCCTGCAATTTTCAGAATGAAAGGCAGTAAAGATGCTTAGCAGTAGTCATCACCATACAGTATCCGAGTGTAATCAAAAAGTGCAAGTCATGGAACATTATGATCTTTCATACATTAGCATCCTCCACAGCAGCAGTACACCTGCCCTGTTAGAGAGTAAAACTGTTAGAGAACAGTTTTGCTGCTAATAAAGATATTAAAGCAAATATTTACATGTGTGGGAAAGCATGGGACAGATAAAAAGAACAGCCCTGGAACGGTGCTCTGATGTGGGAAGTTTTATTGTTCCTGCCTTGGAGCTCCCCATGGGAGCTTGCACGGCCGTGATGGGACACGCACCCGAGTGCGCAGTGCACCGAGGGGCACACGGCCGGACATCCCGCTGCTTTCTTGAAGACCTCAAGTGTTGCAGCAGTCACAAGGACCCAGGAGCTGAGAACCCACGTTAATACAACGCATACTTCACCCATATTAATACAAAAATGATGGAAGGAAGGTGAGAGCGATGGAAAATTAATGCAGAACAGATGCTTTCCTACAACGTGACTCTGCAGTTTTCAGATATACTGTCATAGGATATAATTTTCAAATTACTTTAGAACCTCAAAAAGACTCTTAAAGGCACAACAGCAGGAGCCACTTCAGAGTGGGCATCCATCAAATAAAATATTTTTAACCACGAGCATTATATTTACCAAGTGTTCAGAGTATGTTCAATCACTAATGTGTAAAAGCAAACAAATTACTAATTACACAATTACCACCGTGTTTTCAAAACCTCTGAGGGGAGAGTTAATACCTCCTCTCTCTCTGTATCTGTTTCAGTGAAGATACGCAGGCACTGATCTGCTGGTGTTTGGAGTAGTTTTGTTGTAAACTTTGCAAGAGGATTAACTGAGTGGCAAGAAAAAGCTGCAAAGGCTGGACTAACATAGTCGTGCTGCGTGTCCCTGAGCTAGCACAGGCAGAGCTGCCCTGGGCATCTCTGCACAGCAATGCACTGCTCCACATGCACACAGAGCATCTTGTAGTTGCAAATCCACTATTAATGCTCTGCACGCAAAGATTTTGCTCATTAGCCAAGCCGCCCACTAGTTTGTCGTTATGATTTCCTGCAGCATCTGTAAACGCCTTGGTTTCACAGAGCATTCAAGAGAGTAAAACCTAATTAATTTGTGGGGATTTGTTGGTAGCACAAAGTAGCTGCAAGCTATGCAGTGCTGCTCCTCCTCACAGATATTCTTAATATGCTACCAATGCATTAGTCGGGAACAAAAGTAATACACAGAGAATTGCACAGTATTCTGTAGGAGCTGAATCTTGAGAATTATGTAAACATCTCAATGGCATTACTTACACAGCTACTGGGGCAGGACAGATTATTGGCAGTGGGAATTCAATTTGCTTTGGAGCAGCACAACACCTTAGTCACATAGCCTTATTTCCAGCCACAAGGTTAGAACTTCTTCAGATGTCAAGTCCTGGAACAACAAAATAACAACAATAAATTATCCAGGTTTCTTGCAAAATACTCGTAATTTGCAAAGTAGTCCAGAAGAGTGACCGACACCCTTATATATGCAGTCCTGGCTGCCTTGCCTGGACAAGGCAGCTCTTGGCTGTCGCCTAATTGCAGCCACGGTTTCCACAGATAAATCCTGCACCACGGGTACCTTTACAGCAAACACGCTGCCTTCCGACAGCCGGCGTCCGCGCTGCTCCTCCTGCCCCTGCCGGAGCGCGGTGCCTGCTCACCGTGTGCGGGGTGGACGCCCTGCGGAGCCGCCTGCGCTGCTGCAGGGATCCCATGGCCGACCGCTGCTTTGCCGATCTGGGAGCAAATCTGCTTGTATGCAAGTTTCACATTCCCTTTTTTTTTCATCTCTGCTACACGTATTAATGTGATTTACTGACCAGTCTTAGACTAATCCCAGTTTCTGATGCGTGTATGTTCATTGGCAGCAGTGTTTCTCATTGGTTCTAGACCTTTTTCATGTATTTTCATCATACAAAAGAAGCAAAACACTCATATAAACAGTTTCTAAACTCTAGTTTAGAAAGTTAATACCTAGCCTAGTCTAGAAAGTTGAATGTCATTTGCTACCTACATTCCATACTTCATTTCTCCAGAATATGTTTTCATGGAGGATCTGCAAGTTTCAGGCCAATCAATGAGAAGCATTTTGAGGGGGTTGAATAGTTTCTCGAACTACTTATCTGGGCTAACCATTCTCCGATTTCATTTCCTAGTGTTCTCAGTAACGAGTGTAAGTTTTGCAGCTGGCCTGTGTTTCAGAAAAGGGCTACAGGAAAGTTTTACATCGCATCCATATAATCACAGAGTAGTTGGGGTTGGGAGGCACTTCTGAAGATCATCTAGTCCAACTCCCTTGCTCAAGCAGAGCCACCTAGACCAGGCTGCCCAGGACCATGTCCAGTTGGTTTTCAAATATCTCCTTGGGTACAGAATCCAGTTCGGGCTGCCCAGGACCATGTCCAGGTGAGTTTCAAACATATCCATGGGTGGAGAATCCATAACCTCTCCAGGCAACCAGTCCCAGCAACCAGTCCCAGTGCTCAGTCACCCTCAGTAAAATTGGTCATCTGTCTGCTCTTGCATTTAAGTGGAATTTCCTGTGTTCCAGTTTGTACCCTTTCCCTCTTGTCTTTTGAAGGAGAATGTCTCATTTATGTGGGCTGAAAGAGCTGATAAGCACGTATAAGCAAAGACCTCAAAAGAGAATTCTGTCATAATAACTCTTCTTAGTCATTGCTTTGAAAAGTCTGTGACTTAGGATGGTGTGAGGAGTAAACATTTTAATTAGTGTCCAGAAAAAGAATGAAGACTACTAGAAACAGAAGGAAAAACAAACTCACCACTCTTTCTACTCCTAAATTTTATAGATTTAATAACTGATCCCCAATGCTCTTTCTAGCTCAACTGCAGCATGAATTCTATTTTTGTGCTAGCAATAAATATGAATTAGCAAGAAAGCTGCTACCACCTTCTTTCTCCTCCAGCCCATGGCACTAGGTAAGCCTAGTTACCACTAGTATTTAAATTTTTCAAATTGGAATGTTCTTCAGGACTCAAAAAATCTGTGAAAAAACGTTGGAAGATAAGCAGTTCAGAAAGAGCATGGCTAACTTCAAAGATCAAGTTAAATCAACTAAAATGACTTGGGTGGTTAAACTGAGGCCTATATTTAAATTTCTGGCTCAGAAGCATAAGTGTCCTGATAACAAACAAAGAAACACAAATGCAGTAACAGGAGACCAGGACGAACAGCTACCCAGCATCTCTCATCACTGGAATAACTCAAAGCTCTACAGGAAAAGGAATAAAGGAAAGGGAACGTCCCATAAGGGAGTAATGGATATTATGGGTTTTTGATGGTTTACAAGTACTTTCGTCCCCCACAGTGCTAAACAGACCTACAGGAGTTTGCAATTTAGGGGCACAGTAGCCAAGTGAAGAATTATTTTCAGCTCCTGTGCCAGACAGAAATAAATTACGTAGGGAAATGCATATATGTGTGCATTCTAAACTACACTCCATAAACAAATGCATATTTATAAATATTTATCTAAATGAGCATGATAAATTTGCTCTCTCTCTCAAGCAAAATGGACAAATTTCTTTACCAATATGGTTAATTTTAATTCATTGGAGAAATGAAGAAACTATTACAGTAGCAATTAAATAATTACAAGTAATGCGAATGCCATAAGAAGGCAAACTGCAGCATTAAGACACAAAACTACATATATAAATGGTCTATTTTCTAGCAATAATAGACAGCACCAGCCTTGTACTTTAGCAGTTAACAACTTGGTAAGTTAATAAAAACCACCAAGTAATCTTCTCATTGCAATCATGCAAAATCATGCTGAAAAGATAGCACATGTTTTTCTAGAGAGATTATTTCTTTAGTGTTCATTATGCTCCTGCCAAAGAACACAGAATCAAGGAAATACTTTTATCATTCCCCTTTTGGCACACTGATTCATAGCTAGCAAATAGAAAGCTTAATAGATTCCTGTTCTGAATTGTGTTCCAGATATTGATGGGTAATTGCAAAAAAAATCAGTATTCTCTTAAAGCATCTAACTGAAATGCTCTTGCTTCTATATTACATAAAACCAAAACCCAAATCACTGATGGATTAGATCCAGAAATTTCTCTCAATTGCATATAAACACAGGCACGGATCCCTTTATAGTTTATGTTCTTGCTATTGTATATACAAGACAAACTGGGCAAAGGCACTAATTCTGAAAGAAGACATATATAATTGCAATAGCAGAATTATTATCAGGTAACATTTTTTTTCATCTAAAGTGTAATTGTGATATTCCAGTAACAAAAAATGATGAAGGATAAACTTACAAGCAACAAAAAATAATTTCATGGAGTCTTTTTCCATGCAATACATATTTAACTGCTTGCACAGGTGTTTCAAATACATTTACACATGCAATAGCATGACTTTCTGTAAGAGGAGAGAGTTTACGTACCAAACAATTTAATCTTTTTCTTCCACTGTGGCGTAACTTCTGATTCAAAAACCCCAAGAATTACAGGCAAACTCACTAAAAGTCCACAACTCCTTTCAAGACATGATTCCTCCCTCTGGTCTGTAAATAGTGAAACATGACTATGGATAAATTGGAAAACACACTCTTTGCTGAAGAACTCAGAATATCAAACACTTTAAAATGTTACATTATAAAAATTAAAAGATGTTTTTATGCAGTCTACTACATAGGTGAATTTTCAATAGTTGGTGTTGTGACACTTTTTTTTTAATCAGTCAATACATATTACTTCTCCCAAATCTTTCAAGTATTAGGTTCAAAAAGCTAATGTCCAGTAGCTACAAAAACCTTCATATAGCATTCAATAGAAAGATTATACAAGCTGTAACAAAGGTCAAAGTTGATGTGGCTCTCTTGCTCCATTTTCAAGTATCTAAGGTGCATAAATGATCAGCATCTCATTAATTCGGCATCTCAGTCTACACTAAAAAATATGTTATTATACTTAGTAGTATTCCAGTATAAAAAACACAACAGTTCTCTAAAAGAAATTGCCATCATCACATGTGATGTCAACACATGTCATCATCACAACTTCCATGTGCTGGAGCCTCTACATGACATTGTTCCATCACACATGGATCAAAGTAGGTGTTTTACTTTGAGAAGGCATCATCACTCTTTAGAAACTGCTGTTTTTCCTGCTGGTCATCTCCTGCTATATACACACATGTATACGATGGTAAAAAGCAGAGTCATACTGGTTTTCCTCATAACTAACTGAGAGTCAGGTATCTTGAAAGAGCATTTTATTCCATCCTAAAATGATGACTTTGCTTCTCACAGTGACTTTCTTTCTCTTCTTAGGGTAGCAAACAGCCTCCAGTACAAGGCTGCAATAAAAGTGAAAGACATAAAAGTAATTTTGCTGTTATGTTTTACTAACTTACTCAGGTCCTTCAGACTATGCTCTTATCAGTGCAAAACTGCAATAAACTTTACTAATATATATGAAATTCTTTTGCATCCACCTGTAAATCAACACAATTCTGCAAAATTCACCACCAACACTCAGTGGACTAAATCTGCGAGGCCAGTATTCTCACATGAACACTTAACTGAAAAAGAATGATTTCTTTTATACTTTTATACTCTAACAACAGTCCTTTATATTTTTATACTTATACTTTTATCCTCTAAAAATCAAAACCTTTGTTAACTCTCAAACTCTCAACCTCTAACCTGTAACAGATGCTCTTCCAGAGAAATACCACCTCTAGCACTACCAAGGATGCAAGTGCCCTAAACAATTAAATCATATTTCTGATGTGAAAGTATCAGTTCAGAATGATCAGTAAGAATACCTGCCTGAACAAGGATCGGGAATAAAAATACTAAGAACTGGTTTAGAGAAAACCCTGGTCAAAGATAAACAAAAATGTGCATTCCTGACCTTGAAGGTACCTTCATTCATGTATTTATCATATATGTCCATATGGACAAATGCTACTTTGGACTTTTGACATACGGACTTTGGTATTTGCAAAGTATTACTAGACAATCATAAATGTTCCTTTAAGACCTTAAAACTCTCTACCAAGAGTGTAAAATCTAGAAACTATATATTCCCACATGCACATTTCATGCATAAAGTTTTTTCATATTTTCTATTTTAGTAGTCATTCCTTTCCCAAATGCTGTTAAGTAAAGTTTATGGAGCTTGCAAGGTTAAGATGAAAAACGGTATTTATTGATGTTTAAAAAAAGGAAAAGAAAACAATTCAAGTGGAATTAGAATGACAAATACATACAATTTTATTATTTTTCTATGCAGTGAACAAGAAAGTCTACTTAAGCACATTGCATTAATAATATGAGTGAGATAGCAGGCCATTTGGCATTCATTTTCACTAGGCATTAAGAGCATATTCAATTTCTATAATTATCTAATATTTCAGTTCATTATAAACTTGCTGACAACTGTAAGAAATCAAGACGGGTCCCTCCACGAGATCTACAGACATTTGATATAACTTTACAGAATTTTTCTTAGATCATTATTTTGCAATGATAAGATCGAAATTAAAATGGCAGGCAAAGATGGGAATACAATGAGCACTTTGACATGTGAAATCGGAGAAGACTTTTATGTTAAGAGCATTCTCCATTGACAGATGCTTTTAATTAAGATAAAAAGTAAATCAACCTTCCAATGTACACAAGCATAAAGCTTAGAAGGGTTTAAACTACACTTACTAAAGCTTTGTCCATCCTGCAGTTTTTTGGAAGATTCATACAGTTTTACCTCACTACAAGTCCAGTAAACCAACTATCTGCCATTATCACTCTAATCTGGGACCGATGACCTGTGAAGTCCAGAGCAAATTGCAAATTCTTATATACATTTAGCTAGCCTATTTTTAAGCACATGTATATGTGTTCAGATATCGATTCCCAGAATTTCCCTGGAAAGACGGCTGAGCAAAATCGTGTCACAGCTAGAAAAGAGAAACACAAGCGTCGCCTGGCCTCAGCGGCAGTGAGCCCCATGTGGGGGCTCTGATTCAGAGGACCCTGTGCACAGAAAACCAGCCAGACGTCTCCTCTACTCGTCTAAACGGCGCATGGCAAGGACTGGCACTTTCTTTCTTAAAAGGCTGACATTTCTAATCTGTTAGATGATTAATTTTGCAGTGGGCAAGCAGGATTTTAGTTCTATTCTGATGAGCATAAATCACAAGAGGACTGCACAGAGAAAAGCAACAGTATGATCATTTTGGCCCTTTTCTTGCTCTAAAAAGCATTTGTCTTACAGATGTGGTATCTTTTAAGCATTGCTTACACTCTGCCAGAGGTTTCCATTGCAGGCATGGAAATCCACAGGGACACGGGATGGGTGGGGGTGCTCAGATACACCCTACGGAGAATAATAATTCAGTATTCAGTAGTTATAGAAATATGGAATATATATATATGGAATAATTCAGTATATTTCATAGTTAGAGACTTGAGATATATTCAATTAACTTTGTGAAATAACTAAAGATAGCATTTACCTGGCCTCAGTGTCTCTGGATCCCAGTTTCAGTGGATTTTCACAGGTTTTATCACATCTCAGGAAATGTGCTGAAGTTTGGTCCCTGACACCACAACCTGGACCAGTCTGGGGGATCTTCAAGGCAAATGCAGTTTGCAATGTGAATGCAATTTTAGCCATTTCAAACACTGATTGTCCCTGATTTATTAATCAGCTCCATTTGTTTGTGTTGATAAAAAGTGCCAGTACCCTGGCTGTAAGAGGTAGGGTTGTTTTTGTATCTTTTGAACGAGGCTGATCAACCATCTACTGTTTGAGAACGTGTAGGAATCACAGTAGGAATCAGCGTTAAGAGAAAGGGCCTGAGTGCTCAGCCTCTTGAGTTGCTTAGAGGTTCATACCCCAATTCTAGCTAGTCCAATTCAGTTACTGAAATATTATTCAGCATTTCAACTTGTATGAAACCAAGAGTCGATATCTTCTGTTATTTCATGACTTGGCTCACGTGCTTTCATTTCTTTTTGCCAAAATATATGACAGCATCAGTAGGCATCAAGTTATGAACGTGCCATTCAGTATTACTGTTGTCTATTCTGAAAACTTCCTTCTGCCATGCCCCACAAAAGGAGCTGTGCCTTTTTTTTTTTTTTGTAGAAAAGTCTGAGATTGCTTCCAGATTTGAATCCGGCATCAGAACTATTAATTCTTTCTACTATGTAATATTAGATAGTTATTTTTTTCCCTTCCACCTCTTTTTGTACCGACTATTCATGAATTTTGCCAGGAAAGTCTGAATTTCAGCACTAACTTCCTTGGCGGCAGCTGAGTCATTAAACCGCACGCTCCAAACGTTAAACTTCTTGCAATCTCAGTAATCAGAATTCCTCTGTGAAATTCAAAGCAATCATTTCATGTGAAGTATTCTGCCTCCCTCCCCCTCACTCTACAGCTTTATTATTACGCTGGCAGAGGTAACAGTATGGGTGCTATTCAGGGGATCAGCGGGGCTAAGCGAGCCCAGTGCCTAGCTACACAACAGCGTATACAATCTTTATGCCAGTCCATTACTATAGCAAAGAGCAATAATCCTTTCTGAATTTTGTGTCCCTAATAATCTCGTCCTTTGTCCCTTGATATTTCACATTTATCCAACTTCCTTCTCTGCAATTTAGCTCTTTATTTAGCTCGCGAAGTAGGCATTATACTAAGTAGGTAGAGCATTCATCTCGTGGCGTCAGTGCCAGTTACCCTTGGCAACCACCACTTGAAGGAAAACCTTATTTTCAGCTGGTAACTCAAAATAGGTCTAAAGGGTCAAGTGCAAAGCGAGTGCGGGACGGCAGCTCTTAGGCCTGAAAAACATTCAATACAGAACCTGCTTTCATTTGTAGAATTCAAATACTGTAGAGATTCGGTTTGTTTTTTAAATGATTGTGTCACGTGATAGCGGGGGGGGGAAAGGTGACGTACTCAGAAATGGATGCAAGCGTGTGGCATTTCAAGAAGTAGATCCACTTGGAGGAAGGCTCAAGATACGTGTTAACCTAATTCAAATAAACTCTAAATCTGAAAACCTAATAGAACAAAATTCTAATGAAATGAAATGTTCTATTAAACAGAAATACAAGTTTTAACTCTAAAACTGAGACACAGCCATGTACACACACCATGTATCTCACCACTCTCTTTCAGCTGAGACCCACGCGCACTATGTTTGGTGAGGCCAGCCAGCACAGTCCTGTGACGGAGCAAATTGAAGATGGGTTCTACCACAAACGACGGCAGTAGAAGAAGCCGTGTGATGGTTATATGAGATGGTCTGCGCGACTTGCAGACCACCTGCAATATCCTTGTTGCTCCAACATCCACCATCGACGTGGAAGTTGAAAGCCTAAACAGATGACACTCCATGCGCTGGCTTACAAGGATCACATAAGCACACTCTGTACACTCCTTACACGTGGGATGTGAGAATTCCCAAGAAGGTCAACTGCAGAGCATGACCCACTCTCATTGCGGGATACTTTGGGGGGCTCAAGATGGACTTAATCAGAGCAAGCAACTGCACGTAAAGAACTTACCGGCGTGTCTCGCCTCTACAAAACACACGTTTCTTGTTTAAACTAACCGAACGCGTACCGCTGCACATGTACATATGAGAGTGTAACATGACTTAAAAATTGCCCTCCCTCAAGGAAAGAGCTTTAGAGAGTGAGCTGCACTGTAATTACGGACCAGGCAGACACAGATCAGCACTGCCCAGCATAAATATTGACTGTTATATTTTATTTTAATTTGCATCTTAAAGATAGACTCGGGATAGAGTTACCTGCTTCCCAAATGTTGGAGGAGCGCACACGTGGTATTTTCCGTTCAGCCTTAGCCTGCTGCTGCTGAAGTTAATCAACTGACGTTGATTTCAATGGAAAAAGGATCAGGTCATGTTTGCAATGCCATCTACCGCGTATGTATTACTGCTTACACAAGCAAACAAGGGAGGACATGTGATGCTTTTATTTTCAGTGCTCGGATCTCTTCCGTCTCAAGTGTATTAGTATAAAATTAGTAAGTTATACTTCTCCCCACTTGTGATTAGCAATAAATACTCCGTATTGTAACCAAGGGCATTTTTCCCTATTGGTACCTAATAAACACTCACTTTTAAAAATCCACCTACAGGGATTCACATTTCTTCTTTTTGTGTAGAAAAGGAGCATGGAAAAGAAAATGGAGTTTATATGATAAGAGACTAGAGCTCTTTAGGATGGAAGAAAGCCACCAGAGGTGGGGATGTCTACACCATTATGAAGTGAAAAGGAAACATTTGCTATTTGTCCCATCACAAAAAGCAGGACACAAAGCAAAAAAAGCAAAACTACCCAGGGACCATAAATATCTTTTGGTCTACTAAGCACAACACAAAGTCAGCTTCCTGGTCAGAAGGTCCCTGAGTTCCTCCTTATCAGAAAGGGAGGTTTCTAGGGCCAAGGAACACCACGTCCCTCATACTCTTCCTAGAAGACCCCACTGCTGATCTGTAACCCAGACTGGAAAACAGGACAGTCCGGTTGAGTGAGACTATTTAATGAAAAGGAAAGAAAACAGAAGAATGACCAATCCAGTGGGTCTTTCAAATACTTTTGACACTATGTTTCACAATCCTTATGAAAATTGGCAGGGGGAAGTTGGGGCAAAGCTCTATGACAAGTATAGAGGTAGGACACAATGAGAGGTGACCTTAGACATCTGCACGACTGCGAAGTTACTGAAATCTGGATGAAGGGGGAGTCAGCTCACTCTCCTTGTGCCCTGAGGGCAGGCAGAGCAGGCTGCTTGCAGGCAACCACAGACGGTGCAGGAGGCACACATGAAAGTCATGGTTACACAGACACTTCCTAAACTCCCATTATGGGGTACAGGTGAGTCTAAGGTGGATATCTGCCCATGCAAACTACTGGATTAAGAGAGCAGGCTGCTCATCTTGATCCTATCAAGGCCTATTCAACACACAAGAGGCAGATTTCAATATCAGGTAAACATTTTGGTGCTTTGATTTATTCCTTGGGGAAAGCTGCTTTCAGACTGTGCTGATTGCCCTCCACGCTGCTGTGCCTTCGCACTTGGAGTATCTGTCAGCATCATTCCTGGATGCTGACCCATACCCTAAGCATCAGCATCTGCTAAGGGAGTAGAAGTTCTTTGGAAAATGACCCAGATTTGATCCAGTGCGTTCTCCTTTCACGACACTAACTCATCTCCATGAACACAAACCAGTCTGTGTAAGAAAGGGAAATACCTGCTATCCCTCTTTCTGGTATTATGCGCCAAGTGGCAAAGGGGGCGAAGCAAGCGTGTCTATGTTCTTACTGGGATGTACTTATTATCAGAAGAGATTAAAGCTCAAAGTCAATGGAAAAAAACTGGCAAGAGCTGAGCCAGTGAAAGGGAAAGGAAATTTGTTTCTGATGCTTTTAGACAATTACTTTTCAGGAAAGTCAATTATAAACATTTCAATGCTCCATTTAATGCTCTTGCTTTTGATCAAAATGTTTTCCTGCATGTTAAAATGAAAGCGATAAACGTAATGTTATATTTGTGGATCAGTGTAAAGAACTGAGTCTAATCATTGAAAAGAGCATGATTTTGAATTAATAGGAAAGTTGTATTTTATTTTTTAAATATTTTCTTGCATACTTCTCGATTTAGTATCCTAAAGAAACATCTGTTTTCTTTATTGGTAACTATTAAAGCCTGTTCTCAGCTGAATAAAAACAACTTTTTGGCACAACTGGTTGTTAACCACAAGGCTATACAAATAGGTAAATTTTGACACACAAAAAAATTGCATATGAACAAAAACATATTTAAAGACTTTAAACATTTCATCACATTCTGAAGTTCTGCATTTTTAATCTACAAAATAGCAAAAGGATAATTATTTTAGTAATTTATGTGAAATTGTGTTCAGATGGAAACTGGAATCATAAAATGCAGAAAACAAAATTCTAAAAATAGTTAAATTAAATTATTATACTTGATTCACAAACACAGCCCTCTTCCTCCCCCAGGTTATTAAAGCACAGTTTAGCAAAGCCATCTACAATTTAAGCATGGTAGTATTTCCATTAAATGAACTGAACATCCCTGATGATCACAACTGCAAGCATTTTAAGACAGAGACATTGATTTTTCTATGTATAAAGCAAAGGACAATGCAACTGCTTTTCATATTCAAATTAACCTCTTTAGAACAGGCTGAGTGGAAAAAGATAAGGAAAATATTATTTATCTTTCCACAGCACGGACTATAGATTACTACAGAGAAGTTAAGTCAAATTTTTTTTTTATGTGTTTGGTGTTATGAGAAACATTCCAGCTCTAATTTGTGTCACTCCGTAGTTTTTGAAATAAAGTATCAATAGTAGACCCTAGTAAATGTAAAGTAACTTAGCATCACAATTTTAAGAAGAAAAACTTTATAGAAAAAAAAGAAAAATTAACAAACCAAAGCAGATAGATTGCTATGAAACACAAACACACACTATATCCACTCTCCTAAAAACATCTCGGTGCGCTCTGAATACTAGTTTTCCAACTTTTTAGTGAGGACCAATCAGTACAGTTCTTGAGTAGCTTCCACTGGAAATAAATCGTAAAATAATTTATCTGGAATCTCTGGGGTCAGGAAAAATCTCGTTTTTTACAACAGCTCTAAAGCAAAAAGAAGAGACAAATTATATTACAACAGCCGAGTTCCACATGGAACAGTAGCTTCTGTATTCAAATTTGAATTGTACAAGACCTGCTCATTCTTATTTGTCTTCCTTTGCATTGCAACAATTTCCAGATGTAAGAAAAAGGTTGTTTCCTGGAGCAAGATGGTCCTGGGTTTTGGTAGTCTGGTATTCCACTTAAACACAGGCACCCACTTAGGATCAACCATGGCCAGGGGAGAAGGGATCTCTCATGGAGTCAGGGTGATAACACAAAAGTTTATAAGAATCAGCAGTGATATTCAAGACTCTGCACGAGGAAATATATTAGAAAAGTTTATAACTAGACCATAAATTGAGCTGTAGCCTCCATGAAACCCAAGCCACTTTCTTTCTCAAGTTTGTTCAAACTGTGAAAGAGTTCTAATTTCAAGTTTATTATAAACTGGACTAGCTGAAGACAGTGTCTTTTGATAGAAATGACTTTTCTGGTTATTTGGTCTTTCCAATCATGTACTGGTATTATTCTGATTATCCAGGGTACTGAGGTTAGGCATTAGCTCCAATTGCATGGATGTATCCAACCCCATCACCTATTCCTGAAAGAGCATTGGGGAAAACTGTACTCCTCATGCTGTCCATCAGGGCCAGCTCTGTGGCTGACATTATATCTTCTCCCATCCACTCATTTCTACATTCAGCTGCCTAAATCTATTTTGTCTTAGAAGTACCTGACTTCTACAATCCACAGGTTTTTTTTAAAAACAGTCATTACCATTCGTAACAGTCCCACTAGTTTTTGTGTCCATGTACAAGCACCAGGAGCATTTTGCCCAGGGCCACTTGCTTCTTCAACGCCCAGCAGGAGGTTCACATGCTGGCTCCAGTTCTCAGAGGTATTCTTTCTGCTTGTTTCTGAGTTGCAATTCCAAGAAACTATTCATCTTTTTTGCTTCACAGTCTCCAACTATAATTTGACAAAATGCCTTTTTTTTTTCCATAAACAAAGCCAAAAATAACTTCTTAGTCATTTGATTGTAAGCAGAATGGCCTTTATCAAAGCGCTGCAACACTGCTGACAGATATGGCAGTAAATATCATCCTCCCAAAATATGTAACTTCGAAGGACATATAGTGCCTATCAGAGCAATAAAAATACAGCTAAGCAAAGCAGCATGCCTTGCTCAATATCCTCTTGCAGTCTGCTTGGAAGTCTGTTCCAACACAAATGTTAACACTTGTATTTAAATACCCTGCCTTTATGAGGAATACGGGGTGGGCACAGGACGAAGCCCTGCACACCACACTGCACTAAGCAAGGATTTGCAGAGTTGTGCTCATTTTTCACGTAAAGTCGGAGGCAAGATGCCACACTCTGAATAGATGCATTGAACATCAAACGTCCCCGCGGCAATCAAAAAGGCAGCGCACACGAAGACAAGCGAAGGAGTAAAACCTGCGCCCACAAAAAAGGCAGCGACCCCCAGGCTGCCGCGCTCCGCTCCTGAGACTGCATGTGAAACACGGTGGGAAAATCTCAGAAATACTTAACTGTCGCCATGTGACTCACCTCAGATGCCACCTGGGGAAAAAGTATCGTTTCTGACGGGTTACATGACACCACCAGATAAACATGAAGGAACTGCCGGATTCATCACAGGCCTCACGCTCCCAGCAAGCCCCACGCGCTGTGGGGTGGGAAGCGCTGCCGTGGGGCCTGTCCCCACAGGTGCCGAGCACGGAGCGGGACCTGTCTGGGCCTCTGGACATCGGTATGGCAGCATTACTAACAACAATTTATTTGAATCTGACCCATTTCTTAATTTTCCATTTTCCAAACATCTCCAGAGCAAGACGCTTTTGTCCTGGCAAACACCAAGAGGACGGGTATCATTTTCTGTTCCGTAATCCCGCCGGCTGCAGAAGCGGCCGAGCGCAGCGGGCACGAGGTATCGCTCACCCAGAAACCTGCCGCCCTGGAGCCACACGCTGGCGCCGGGGAGGAACACTGCACGCGTGGAGGAACACTGCACGCGTGGCTTCGGTTTCGCTCTGGTTTCAGGCGGCGCTTCACTCACTCACAGAGAAGCAAAAATTTAAGAGTTTCTTCCAAACTGAATGGCAAGAACGACCTCAATGCTTTCAGCTTCTGAACACTTGAGAAGTAAAAATACCACANGGCACGAGGCATCGCTCACCCAGAAACCTGCCGCCCTAGAGCCACACGCTGGCGCCGAGGAGGAACACTGCACGCGTGGCTTCGGTTTCGCTCTGGTTTCAGGCGGCGCTTCACTCACTCACAGAGAAGCAAAAATTTAAGAGTTTCTTCCAAACTGAATGGCAAGAACGACCTCAATGCTTTCAGCTTCTGAACACTTGAGAAGTAAAAATACCACAGACCACGGCATGCCGGTAGTCTCCCCGCTTTGCAATAGCTCCCTCTGTAGCTAGACTGTGCCAGGAAGATATCCAAGGCTGAGGTTTGATTCCTCCCCAGTACTGGAAAAGAGACTGGATCTGACCCTGTTGAGTGAATGTCCCAGCAGTCCGCTCAGAGAACCGCTTCAGCAGGAGCAGCTCCACGTTACACACAAAAGAGATTAGTGACAAACAGATCGAGCAATTGAACATTGATGCAGGACGGAGGATGTGACAGCTCCCATAACCACTTATTTATAAAAAACATGAGAAATATCATAGAAGAGGCACCCCCACTCCTACCCTGCTTAAAAAAAACCTTTGTAAACTGGTGTGTTAAAATACAGTCCTGGAAAACCTAAGTAGAGAAGAGTTGACTAACCAGAGACCACAACCACTCTGAACCTAAAACCGACCAACGTGTGTTATGGAACAACACCCTGGGGTCATATCTGCAAATAACTTCAGGATGAAAAAAAAGAAAAGAGTTTTGACTAGCGGTCAAAACACCATCACCCAGCGCTAGCTGCTGCAAGGCGGTATTTACAATACTATGGTCAGGAAGTTCACCGAGCAATAGATTGAGCTCCGATCTTCAAGAAACATCATGGATCTTTGGGACTGATACTGATATGAAATGCAAGTATTATATGCAAACACCGAAAAAATGTAAAAAGAAACAACACACAAAAAAAGTAGAAACTGCACTTCACATAATAATTTTTTTTTAAAAAAAAAACAACATACACAGTGGGTTTCTAGTGATAACTGTGTTTTTAAGTTCTTGATGGATAAGTATGGGACCAAATTCTGTTTGCAGTTACATCTCTCCAAGACTAGAGCTACTGCACTGAAGAGCAAGACTTCAAGCACAAAGTTAGAGGCATAAAACTCACCCCGTGGCTCTGTATGTGTAGATACACATTTACATGTGTATCCTTAGTCCTTCCTCTAACCTAGCAACTTGCTTGTTCTGTGTGACAGTAGTTCCTTAAATAAACAAAATAAAAGATCACCCCCAACACGAAGCCTTTGTTATAGCAGGGATTATTCTGTGTTCCTCAGTGATGTCATTTTTTCTTTCCACTTGGACAAAGAAGGGAAAAAGAGAAAGAAAAAAAAAAAAAAATGTATTCTTGCTGCTTGCTCAGAAGGAAATGTGTACTTTAGATTGGACAGTGTATTCAGGGTTGTTTTGGTTTTAATACTTAATTCATTAGTAATGGAAAAACTTCACATCATAGTAAAGAAATAATCTGGTGGATTTTTCAACTTGTAGGACATTGTTTTTGATAATTTGCCAACCGGAGCTGAAGATTTATTATGCAGACTATGCCAAAATGGTGAAAGGCTTCTCACGCTGCAGGACCACAAGACTATTGTTTTATGGGACTGAATTTACTGATTCTTATTCTTTATGACCCTACACTGCCAGACAAAATGTGCATGTCTGCTGTATATCCTCTATCATGTTTCAGTATTCCTGTGATACTCACTGGGATGCTTGGTTTAGTTTCTTTTGGCCACCAAATCATCTCTTAATTAACATATATATATATGTCTTTCAACCTGATCTCTCACTTTATCATGTTGTCACATTTTTGACTTTTATATGAGCAAAATCTAAAACATTTCAATTAAAAGATAAATTAGTTTCAGTATATATGCATATACTACATACTGTATATCAGTACCTAATTTTACATATAGCTTTTTTTAAAAATCAGTATTTGCTGCAAATCATAAGCACTTGCCATTTAAAATATCTTTTATTTTCTCTTCAAATTTCTCATTTCAGTTAAAAACAAAACACAATCCACGTCCATTTTTCTATTAAAAACATTTAAATATCCTTTATTGAGATGCAACTTTGTTGGTCATAATATTTGCAGGAGTGAAAGAAATTTTTTACTTCTAAAACTATTTGATAAAATAATTAATGATACAGAAAAAAATACACGTTTTGTAATTTGCCCAATGGATATAACTCTATGAATGAAAAATAGTCCTGAAACTCTGAAAAAGACTCAATAAATAACTTGCTTGATAAGCACAAAAATATACCTACACTGAGACATTTCTACTCCCACTTTTAAGTTAACAGAAAAACAGTTATTTTTCCTAGTGTTTGCATAGTACTCCCTCCCTTCCCTTTCTTTTTTTTTCAGTTAATAAAAAAAGTACATGCTCAGATACAGCGAATGAATGTTGCCGTGGCTACTCCAAGATAACCTAGTATATAAAGTATCTTAAAGTTAATTCTGTGTTCTTGTAATAAAAACTATTCATTTCTATGTGAGCATAGAATTCTTTACTGTTGTACTTTTAGGCGGCAACATATCTGTAATTCAGTGCCTATTGGTCTTCCGAATAATTCAGTTTCTGCGGCGTCTCGTGCAGTGAATAATGCTGTATGTAAGGGTTTCTATAGCAGTTGCAAGCAACTGGCAACCTGCAGAAGGACATTTTGTCTTGATAAGCTGGACAGCCCACCCGTTGCATACTATCTTCCAAATATGTGGCTCCCCAGATGAATTGCACATTCATTTTACTTCATCACTTCAGCTAGAGGCTGTTTTATTTATTTATTCTAGAGATGCTTCCTTATGCTATTGTAGTTAAGCGCTTGCCAGTAAGTTTATTTTTAGGCCTTGCTCTTTGGTTGTAAAAACTAAGAAAGAGTAATACTTGACAGTGAAATCATTTGTATTGCTCAAAAACGATGCACATCTCTTCTGAAAGCGCCTACCCTCCCAATCCTTTCAGAAGCTGAAGATGTGCAAACAGGGTCTGTGATGTCCAAGTGCCATTTCATGTGTGCAAAGTGAAGAAACACAATTTACATGTGTAAACAGGGGTTGCTGGAAGATTTTTGTAAAATTCCCAGTGGAAAATTACATAGATAAGTTTTTAACAGTGTTTGCATGCTCAAGCACACCACTTATGTCACTTTATTAATTAAAAAATATTTTTTTTTTACAAACTTTAACCTCTAATTATAAAAGTATGTTGATGTTCCAGCATCAACATTATGTTAAATTATGTTATTGAACTTATGATGCTGACTGTAGGCTTTGCATTTCTTTGGGACTCTAGGACTTGCATTACTCTGTTCAAAACACCATCCCTGGCTAGTCTTATACAAGATCTTCATTTTGGCATGCTTAAAATTTTGCGGTGCAGACTGTTTAATAATGCACAGAGTATACTCTTAGTAGTAGGGACTCTTAAGGGACTACTGCTGTGTAAAACTAGCCATGAAGGTAGGAGATGTTAATCCTTGCCCATGACAAGGAGGTTGCTTTTCTGTGTGGTCAGCAGGAATAAAACATCCTAATATCTAACAGCAAAGCTACTTCTGCAGCAGCAAATTTCATGAATGTATTCCGGTTTGAATTTAACCTGGTTTACCTCTGGGGACCCTGTACCAGCTTTGTCATGTCTTCAATGAACATATTCCCATCTGTTAAACACTAACTTAAAATACAAAAATGAAGCAGCTTTCTGAGGTCAAGGAAAGGAAATATAAAAGAAAGAGCAATGAGAAAGGTAAATGGAAATGAGATTCAAAGCAGCAGGCAGCTGGAAAGGAGGCAACTGGAATTAACTCTTACCTGATGTTAACTGCCTGATGTTAATATGTGACCCGAAGTGCTCCCAGCTCCACAGTCTCACCCTCTCAGCAGGAGTAGGGAGCAAAATAAGGGAACTGCAGGAGAAAGAGACTTTACAGCAAATGGATGGACTTTCCTTTTCCCTACTCCTGCTCGAAGCAGCAAAATCGCAGCCTTGGGCCACCTGGGTTAAGAGGCAGAACGTTTTTGCCATGTTATCCACATCCATGCCAACACTACACTAGGAACTAAAATGCAAACGTGTGCCTTTTCCCAAACTCCGTGCACACCTGTGACGTGAGCCAGCCTGTCCTCTGAGGAGTTAGACCCATTGGGTCTCCCACTAAAACGTGGCATTTCAGCCCGGAGCAGCAGAGCTGCCTGCCTGCTGGGAGAGGTCGCAGGCTCCTTGCTCTGGTGTCTCCGGGGTCGATCACCAGACTCTAGTTAGCGAATGCCACGAGGAGTCTCCCGGTTGCAACGAGGCTGGCGAGCAGCTGGAGCAGGGTCAGGCACAGGACCCGGCTCGACCCACGAAAGGAACTAGCCGCATGCCATGCGTTGCTTGTTGTTTATTGTTCATTCAAACTATTTGTTTAAATCATTTAATGACTTGGATGGTTTCGTCAAGGGCAGTTTGTTTCCAGAGGGCCAGCGTCCTGCGTCACGCGTACCCCAGGGAGGAAACGCAAGGCCCAAAACCCAGCTAAATACATCAGCCTGGACCCAGCTGATCACTGCGGGGCTCGGAGGAAGTGGAACTGCTTACGCTAAGGGGCATGAAGGAAAAGGCTCTCGTGCCAAAGAAGTGCAGGAAAGGGAAAGAAACCCGGCCAAACTCATAACAGCATGGCCATACTAATTAGAAAGAAAGTGAGCCAAAGCAACACGTGCAAGCGCCACTGACAGTGCCCTCATGCTAGCACGATACAAACGCTGAGCGCTGGGGAGAGCCCTCCTGCACAGCTCCCTGGGGAATCGAACGCCTTTAATAATTGCTTTAGAAACACTTTAATTTTAGTTAGACGCCTGTGTGTGCGCGTGTGTGTGTGTGTATATATATATATCTCCTGGTCTGGATCTTCTCCCAAACCATGCACCTGGGGGCTGCTGGAGTGAGCCTGAGCCAGAGCTGTCCATGGGATGGCCACTACATGGGGCAAACTGAAACCCGGTTCCCCTGGCAGAAGGGACAGGACAGGACCAGGAGGGCCCTCTTTTTCCTCACTGGGTGCCTGATGCTACTGTGTGCAGTCCATGACACCGAACAGCAGGCAAGGATGCCAGCTCTGCCTACACTACAGAGAAGAGTAGCAGGAGCCGCTGCACTACAACCGGGCCATGTGCGCAGCAGAACATGTGATATTCATCATCTCTGAACACAGCAACAAGCAGTGACGCGTTTTAAGGCCTGTTCACAAATTATCACAATCCACATGTGCATCCAATCTCAAGACTGCTTTATGCCCCTTTCCCCTTCTCCTCATTATTTCTGCTAAAATGAGAAAATGAAATAAGTAACTCTAAAGCAAACGAAATAAAAACAGTGACATAAACACCCTTCCCACAGGTTTACCTTGTACACATAAGAAGCCTTTTTTTCCACCCCAAAAAACCTCTCAGTGCATTCAGCTTTCCACAAATTTTTGCTACCTCATCACATTAGAAAGCTCAACTCTGTTCCTAAGCTTTAACTTACTACTACCTATCTTTCAACGAAGCTTTCCAAACAGCACTGCAATTGCAGGAGACTTTCTATGCTAACGTGGTTTCAAAGACTTGAAATTTATTTAACTGTATCATTTAGCTCATTTTCAGCATAACTGCCATTTTCAGAACAAGCCTGTTTACCTACACTACGCTACCAAATATTTATGCTGTTCCTAAAAATAATTCCCACAAGGTCTGAGCAACCTACAGCAACTCAAATATCCAGATTGTAAGTATATTCACTAATATCAAAGACAAAGATGACACTGCACCCTACAGAAAATACATACATGCAAGCAAACTTGAGTGAAAACAAACTTCTCAAACCTAAAGACTGCAAAAAAATAGACCATGAGTCTGCAAGGCCGAACAGAACAGTCCTTATTCCCATACTATTCACTGGTGTTAACAGAACTTCTAGTATGAACAAAACTTCTAGTAGGAACTCGTGACTGCAAAGTTTGAATCAGTAGCAGTAAAAAGCCTCTTGTGTCAAAGATTTTAATACAGACTGAATAGAAAAAAAAGAAAGCAACATAGTTCAAATATTAATAATAAAATGAAACAACTTAGTTCATTATGCTTTGTGTTCACCTGCACACCAGAAACCGTATCCCAACTCTGACAATTATATTGTACTTACAGCAGTATTTCTGTGCCAGTTCTTAACATTAAGCACCATTTTTCAAAACAGCTGTGGAGAGCTATTGAAATAAAATCTTGTTCAACTGTGGCTGTAGAAGAGCACAATCTTGTATACATGAGCAAATTTTAAACTGTACTTCCCTGTTAACAGCATACCAACATGTTGTGAACTACCTGCTCTAATAGTACTTATTAACTAGAATTATTAATTCTAATTATGCTTACTTGCAGCCTTCGTTTCCTTCACTGATAGTATTGTTACCTTAAACAGAAGGCTGATATGCAAATTCAAGAAAACAACATTAAGTAGTATGGATATTGTGACACAACCAAACTTTTATTTGACATACTGTGTCAAAATTTAGAAAATATCACTTGAATTTTTACCAACATCCTCTTTGGCATTCTTAAAGGAAGCTCTTTCAAAAACTTACACAAGCCAGTGTGTGCATCAGCACACACTGCCCCCAAACCCTTGCTCACTGCTACTTCACAAAGAAATTTTAACATAGTTTTTATTAACATAGTTTTTATGCCTATCTTATGAAAAGAGTAATAGAACTGATCTCCTAAGTTCCTAGAATACTGAAACCTTTCAGAGTGCATCCTTTAGTCCCGAATAGAAAAATAATCTCAGCAGATGTTGACAAAATTTAAGGTCAGCTTTGGTTCAGCATTGTCTGGGCAAGGGGTAGGAGTTGGGAAGTGCTCTTTTCTCTCATTAATAACTAAGAGCAGCTTCGCTTGAAGGATGTGATCATAGAATGAGATGCCAAAGCTGAGTTGCAAATAACCGTATTATACAATATCCTGAATTCTTATTGGTCCCGGTTCTCACCGGTCTCAAGATGGAATCCATGTAAGCATGAGCCTACAGATGGTTAAATCCCTCTGCAAGTGTGAAGCACAGTATTGACTTTGACTCATCGATAGCAGATGAGAAAGCCAGCCATGTGCTTGTCTCCAGTGTCAAGTTTGGTGCTTTTTGATTTTTTGGTGTGTGTCTCAGAGAGGGGGACGGTCGGGAGTCCTCATCAAAATGCATGAAGTCTGCACACTATTTTCTGGCTACTTACATCTTGTTGGCTCTCATTTAGAAAGGCATGCTGTACCAAAACTTGGTAACGATTCCTGCTCTCACAACTGTTCCTCCTCCTGTTTCCCTTGCAAATAAAAGCAGAACTTATTCTGCAGCTGTAGGATCGACCAGGATCTAATTTGCTGCCATTTATTTTTGATTCATTTTTCAGTATCAAAAAAGAAAGAGTAGTGGAAAAGCAGATTTTAATTAGGTGCTTTGTGATCCTACATATATGCAACATGCCTAAGAGGACAGCTTCACCGAAAGACCCAAAAAAGTGCACTCCACTTTTTTAACTGAGCCTACCGACATCTCCTCACAGGCTTCCAGAGCTTCATCACGACCTTCCTCCAAGGCCGGGCATCTTGGCAACTCCCACCCTTTACCTGGGAGAGAGCTGGGCCAACAGCACCCGGGCAAAGCAAGGGTTTTGGCTGTGGGAGCTGGGGAACGGTGGCGGGAGCGGCAGGAATGAGGCAGGCAGGGAGCCAGCAGCCTCCGCACGGGACACAGGCTGCAGCTCCCAGCAGCTCCATACTTATTAAAAAGATTGTTCCTTAAGAAATCATGTTGTACCTTAGCACCTGCAGCAAAGAATAGTTTAAGGTTTCATAGCATAGAATACCTTCCTTTCCTAGAAATTCGTAGAAAAAAAAACAAAAGTCTCTCTGCTTGTTATTTTAACAGAAACCAAAGGCAAGGTGCAGGACAACTGCATCCTGCAGAGGTAGAGCAGAGGTAAAACCACTATCAAAGAAGGCCTGTTAGCATCTTTGCAAAGAGAAAATAAGTATTGTATAAAAAAGAGAAAAAAATATGAAGGATAATATGCGTGAGCAGTAGGTAAAGGGTCCTGAAGTATTAGGTATACTTGGAAGTTGACAATGTGATTTTGTCCTTTCATTTTTTTCATAATGTTTTGAAATTACTCACTCCTAAACTAGAAAAACCTTTAGCATTCTGTGATAAGAATCCATTCAATTTTCCACTCTCATCAGGTCACTGGCCTCATAAAATCATGCCTTAAAAATGGGAAGTTGACATGCATGTGGAATTTAGTTTCTTGCGTCTTTTTCCTGATATTTCAATAGATCTTTCCATTGGCAACAAAAAAGTTAGCATTTGCTAAATGTTGGCTTGTAAAATAAAGAATGTGCTTGTGTGGGGGTTAGACAATATTAAGAGAAATCTTTCAAGAAGCCTGCCCTGTGCACAGCTCCTAAGCGATACAAACTCACCTTGCAAGCACAGGGAAAGAGGATAATGCATGTGCATATGCACACATGCAAACACATAGAATGATTTAAGGGACAAGCTAAGCAAGACTAACAGAAGAAAATCAGACTGTCTGGATTCCTAGACCAGGGATTTATTCTGATTTTGTTTCCATGTTGTAGAATGTAGCAGCCAGGAACGTTTCCAAATAAAAAGCATGGTAACTGCATTGAGCAGAAGCAGAGAAATGAGACTACAGTGTTTGCACACTCAGGTCACCTACAGTTGCTTGTAAACCCATTATCAGAACATACAGATAACACCCTTTCTTTTAATTTCACTAATATGTGCTTGTAGATTACAAAGTATATACATCCTCTGAGGAAGGATTATCTCTAAAACCTTTATTACAGTCTAGTCCTCTTGATTTGAAAACATTGCTAGCTCCTGCAGCACTCAAAACCATAAGCTTCTGATGCTTAAAATGTTAAAAATGGCACTTCTGTGCTCAAAGATCGTTTTGTCACGAAATGGCTCATGCTTCAATCTTTAATGGCAAAATCTTTCAAATACAACTTGTTATATTAAGCTACAGAAGGCAATTTAATTTTAGCTTGAATACATGGCGGGGAGGCAATTATACTTCAATCATTTCTTAAAAATGCAGGGAATGCCTAGATGTTCTACAGTTTCAAGAATCCTCACCAAAACCTGAATTAGTATTTTTTGTGTGTTTAGTCTCATCTTCTACCTGCTAAGAATAAACAATTATCTTAATTTGCTAGGAAGACTTATTTTTGTAAATGTAATCAAGAAGGAAAGAGTAAAACCTTTTGAAAACATTTTTTCATAATGCCATTGGGGGTATTGGAAACAAGACAACAAAGTTTTCAATTAAAAATACATGCATCTTCAGAAATATTACATTATTCTCACTTTTTATTATCATGGAAAGCTGGGTTGTAAAGCAAGTATTTTTCCAATCTTACAATTTGTATTCACCACAAACAAGTATTTATGTGATAGGTAACACCGATTTTTCATTCTGCCAGTTCACAAATTCTAGTGTAATTTGAACGTTTTCTCACATAGACTGAATCATCACAGTATCATGGGGTAAGTGACTTGATTAACGTTTATTCTTGATACTTTGTCCCAGGAGATAAAATGTGTGTGCAATATCATTTGCATTCTTTTAATATGTATGGTCTTTGTATGTAACCACAATATTTTCCATAGTGAAAAAAACAGTTAGGTGTATACAATGTAGATGATGTTCATATGCCAATTTATTGGATGTTCCTCATAAACCCATGAAAAATACTGACAATTTTCGATTTTGTTTTACTTGGGTTTGACTCACTATTCCTGTTAAGATTTCCTTGCTGATCAGCTAGGACAAAAAAAGGGAGACAAATACTTCATGTTGGACGAGACTTTAACTCTACAGGGAGAGATTTTAGTAGTTAATGTGTCAGTCTGCCTTGGAAACACACGGGAAGCCCACCACTCGGATGCCCCTTTCCTGACAAGGTACAACCACTCTTCAGCTGGAGGGTGAAGCTGCGAGCGAAGGCGCAGGAGGCTGCGCTCCCTGCGCGAGTGAGACACAAGGCTCCCATCTGCCTTCCCAGGAGCCCTATCATACCAGAGTTAATCAGTGAAAGCTTTTTTTTTTTTTTTTCCTTTTGAAAAAGGTTGCTTCAGCAATATTGAAGAAATGGAAGCTGCAGGAA
This sequence comes from Crypturellus undulatus, assembly GCA_013389825.1. NCBI lineage: Eukaryota > Metazoa > Chordata > Aves > Tinamiformes > Tinamidae > Crypturellus > Crypturellus undulatus. Next base: position 346,511 of record VWPW01010637.1, read on the forward strand.
AGCCTGATTTTAAGTCATTTGAAAATCTGCGATACTTGGCTATCCATACTGGAGCATCAAATACCAATTTAAGAGATATTAAACAAATGAGCAGGATGAATGCTGTACTTCATTTAGAGCTCTTGTTTTTTCCGACATGGCTCTACACAGCTGAGCAAATACACTGCCATGGTCCCATCTCCCTCGAAGTATCACTAAGGTCTTGCCTGCACCAAGAGACTGCTTTCCCTGTTACATTTAATGAGCGGCCCCATCCTGTAGCACAAATCAAGTGTAGGGTAGAGGACAAGCTGTCACCACGGTCTCTGAAGGTTTTCTGAGTGATTGATTGCACAACTTTGCCTGACCTTTCTGCGGTTCTCAAACAATACGTTCTACCTACGCTGTCCGCTCATCATCAGGGTAGAGCGCAATGATGTTGTGGCCCTTTCAAGAAACATAAATGTACCATAAAACACACTGCAGTTATAGCACTCAAAACTGGTCCCCATCTGAAAACTACTCCATGCAAGGAAGGAGCCCTGTGCTCCCGTTTCTCAGACTTGGGCTCTGCAAAAAGCTGTCTTTCAGCGTAGCCTCTTTTCCAGCAAGTCAAGAAGNAAAACTGGTGCCCATCTGAAAACAAGGAGTTCAGCACTACTCCATGCAAGTAAGGAGCCCTGTGCTCCCGTGTTCTCAGACTTGGGCTCTGCAAAAAGCTGTCTTTTAGCGTAGCCTCTTTTCCAGCAAGTCAAGAAGTTGCTGCTAGTCATCAGAATGACATTCAGCGTGTGAAATTCTCACTGCAACTCCGGAACAACTGTTTTCTTATCATCCATATGAAACGGCCGTCTCCCATGTCTTCCCCAGGATCTAGAAATCCCTGCAGCAGATGGCTGGAGGTCAGTGAATATCTACTGAACCTACAAGGCCAATCTCTTCTCAGCAAAGCACTGCTTGAAAGCCTGTATCATTGGCACAGGTAGTATGAAAAAAATATACAAAATACTCAAATACTGTCTACTAATACTAAAATGTCCTGAAAACCAGGTGGAAAGAAAAGTTAAGAATCATTAAAGGGAAACAGAAATGCCCTCATTAAAGACAAGCAAGAAAAGATAAGTGCAGTGATAGAGAAGCACAAATTTGCAATGAAATTGGGAGAGAGGTGAAAGGGATGAAATACGCCTACAGAAAAAAAAAGTGTCAGGGTATAAAAATTCATGTCTGCCCATGTGAGTGAGTGTTAAAAAATGGATATATTCATCAATGATGTGGTGTGCCTGCTGAGAAGTATAAAACTAAGCCCTCCTGGTCCTGTGCACAAGCAAGTAGCTAGAGTATGCACTCATTGGGGATTTTAGTACAAAATGTATACAAAACCTTTCAAAAGACAATGCGTGCTTGGAATATATCGATGTCTTCTCTTTGATAAAAAGAATGGACTGAAGAACAAAAGTCATCAAATGTTACTGAGGAGTCTTCAGCAATTGACTTCACTGTCTTCAAGAAATAGCTTTATTACTAAAAGTACCTTGGTTAGGAGAGGAAATAGAAAGGGATCCCACCAGCAAATCCAGGTCTGGTGAACTGTCCTACAGCACTTCCTAGGCATAAAGGAATAAAGTAACACCAAACCCAAGTACTACTCCACCCTACCTCAACACCCTAACAGCTTTAAACCAATTCAAAACGTCCTCCAATACCATCCTTTCTTAAAGACATGTTCTTTTGGTAGAGGATGAAATTGCTATAATTACAATATGCATCATGTTTTTAATCAAACTGACCTTCTTTTCTGCAGAGCTTTCCCACATACAGCACGCTCGAAGCCTTGAGCCAGGTCTGTAATCTGGGTTCAAATCTTCTTTAAATGGCTTTAGCTGTTGCTTAGTAAAGACTTGCAGTCCATTTCAACTCCTGGGATTCTGTTGACTATTCTGAAATAAATTCTTTGACAGAGTTTGCCAAAAGACCAGCACAGCCAAGAGAAATAAAACTGAAAGCCTGTCATATATCCAATGTGAGCATATCTTGGCTATTGCAAAATGCAGTACGTCATGAAGCACAATTTTTCCTCTGAGATCACCTAACGTTATTCCTTGCTAATAAATGAATTAACTGCCTGTCCAACTTTCTTTGAATGGATCTTTTTGCATCTGACTGCAATCTATGTTCCAAAAATACATAAATTATAATCAAGCACTAGGCAGCAATATCCACTTTCTCCTCTTTACAGAGTTTAAATCATAATCCCCATAACCCCCATTGATTAACATGCCATAAATTAGACTCTCTAAATAATGTTCTTCATTCTGGTATACACTCTGCAGATATTAAAAACAAAAGCATGTCAAATATTTCAGCGTACAGAATTTATTTCAAAAATTTAGTTCTAATCACAGCGATTCCTTAATGATTGATTTGCACGGGGATGTTTGAGAGTAAATGGTAATTCTGTGACATTAACTGTCAGAATAATCTGGACACACTTCTTCCTCTGGCAATTATCTTTCTGCAAAGTGGAAATCCCAAGAGTTTCATGGTAAGGAAGTTCATTTTCAGCCCTCTTGCTGAAATTTGGATTCAGGCTCCTCAACAAATTCAGATATCTGTCTGGAGGCATGAATTATCTCTTATCTTTTTTTTCTTTTTTATATCTTATACAGCTTACAGACTACCATCCCAGACCATTGCTCCCTTTAAGATGTCCAGTTGCCAAGGAAGCTTCTTCAAAGGAACCAATGTCCCAGGTCACAACAACTTCTTCCCTTCATCTGCACTGTCTTGGCTGCAGGCTTGCAGAAAATCTGCTGGAAAGGCCACACAGGTCTCCCTGATAATATTTGATCAGCAAAGCACAGAACCTTTGTCTTTCATTTTCAAGTTGCATTACAACTAAAAATGAAATTCCTTGTTTCAAATTTCTCATCACATCTCTGTCTCACAAAACCAGAATGAACATTCCTGTCCACAGTGTCTACATGAGGAACCTGCAAATATTACATATTCTAACAAAGTTAGGTAAAATATAAGATTATATACCAGTATGTTAAAATAGTAATTCTCTTCCCCATCTGTTTTTTAAACTCATTTACATTTCAAATTATCATTCCAAGAAAAAAAGAATTCAAAGAAACAATAAACTGCTGCTTCACAAGACTTTACATTCATTTTCAGCTTACTTTGCTTTGGAAGTCCTCAAACATTAAATAATCACTAGAAAACTCACAAAATGGAAGCATATGAAGTGTTAACTGACAATATAAGTTACACTGGCATTTATTTATTGTCTTTAAAAATATTTTTAAAATGGTAATATTCTCATTTTTGACTTTACAATTGTGGTAGATAGAAATTGATTGCATTCATCCACAGTATATTTTTAAATGATTATTCTTGTCCCATTTCATCAAGGTAACAGTTCCTACAAGTCACTTCTTGTACTTCGTATCTTTAGGAAGAACCGTTATTAGCTGCATTTTTGTTGGCACATAAACAGTGATTACTCTCTAACTTGTGGAAAAGTGGCTTCATTCCCATTTCTAATTTCAGAGTGGAACTGATTATGACTGGGTTATGAACCCATATCCTATTGAGAGCCAATAAAAACATAAATAGGAAAAAAGTTTTTATAAAGAACTTTATAATAATATTTTTAATAGGATTCTGTTGGCATTCTGCAGTTTTGCTAGAATGTTTACAACTCTACAAATCTTAAAAACCTAAAAGGGATGCAGTTTTAACTTCTTGCACATATACTGCTGATAACAGATTTGGTATTTCAGTTTTTCAGAAATTATTTTTATCCTTCAAAAATTACCCGTATCTAGCAAATATCCATAGATTTTTTTTAAATGATGCTTTTTTTTTTTTTTTCCCCTGGTAACCACAACCTTGACAGACTTTTTAAAATGCCAGTAATCTCATATAAAATGAGGAGGCAAGTACATGTAGAGTAAAAAGAAATGCCCGGCATTAGTTCCTAGTTGTTTGTTTTTCTTCCTCCTTTCAGTTAGGCAACAATGTTCATCGGGAAAAAAGACACATTAAAAAATAACAAAACAAAACAGTATAACCGTCCTCTTTCCAAGAGCCTCCTCCCCTTCAAGGACCTCTTCTCAAATAAGAGTGCATTTCAGTTCACATCAGACTTCAGTTCTTAACCTCTCAGAGCTTTTAGCCATCTGCTCAACTAGTGACAAATAAGGTTTTTTTATTATTATTTGATAGGGACATGTGGCAGAGACAGATACCATCTAATTCACTCTGTACAATCACACCATCTTTAGTCACTGAGCAGGTGACATCGAAAGACAAGGAAGGCCGAAGTGGATCACGTCTTCTCATGCTGCCAGTCTGCAGAGCGTTCAGCACATGGGGATGCAGTGCATAAAAGCGAGATGCAGCAAAAATCTTGTTACTTTTTTAACTTCAGTTAATTGTCTTACGTTTAAACTACCTGCCAAGTCTAGACTTTAGATATATGTTTATATATATATATTTCACATATGCTCACATTCATTCAGTCTCTCTGTCCACACTGGTTGGCTGTATGTGTGTATGTATCTATGTATGTATGTATGAAGTATGCCAATTCTAAGACACGTAGATTATTAATGGGTGTCTTTTATCCCAATCAAGTAATTTTAAGGCCACCAATTGCTTTTATATGTATTTCTGTAATGCTGATACAGGTTTTGCACATCCAATGAATTGCTGGAGGTTTAGTTTTGAATCTGTGGGAGCTAAAACTGTGGGGGAAAAAAAAAGTCAAAGGGAAAAAAAGTAGAGATTTCCTGGTTACAAAGAATCCCAGAATGGCTGAGGTTGGAAGACACCCCTAGAGATCATCTAGTCCAGCCCCCTGCTCCAGCAGGGACACCTAGAGCACGTGGCACAGGGTGGCATCCAGGTGGGTTTGGAAGATCTCCAGAGAAGGAGACTCCACAGCCTCTCTGGGCAGCCTGTTCCAGGGCTCCGTCACCCTCACGGCAAAGAAGTTCAGTTACAGCTACAAATCAGCAGAAGGAAATAAGGAAGTTTTAGATCTTTTTTTTCCTAAAGATTAAAAAAAACACCTATGGTTGGAACGTTCTTTGCCACCAGTCTGAATGGAACTATAATGACTAATAACACACATAGCCTTGGTGAAAATGGTCAGGGGAGGCGATCCTTCCCCTCCACGCAGCCCCGGGGAGGCTACAGCTGGAGCGCAGGGTCCTGTGCTGTGCTCCTCAGTACAAGAGGGACATAGAGCTCCTGCAGAGCCACAAAGGCAACACGGGGACTGCAGCTCCCCTCCTTATGAGGAAAGGCTGAGGAAGCTGGGACTCTTCAGCCTGGAGAAGAGAGGGCTGAGGGGGAAAATTTACCAGTGGATATAAGGAAGGTCCATCTGAACATAAGGCAAAACTTCTATACTGTGAGAGTGACTGAGGACTGGAGCAGTTTGTCCAGGGAAGTGGTGGAGTCTCCATCACTGGACATATTCAAAAGCCGTTCTGGACAGTTTCCTCCAGGACCACCTGCTCTAGGTGACCCTGCTTGAGCAGGGGGATTGGACGAGAGGTGTCTTCCTACCTCAAGTGTTTCATGACTATAAAATTTAATTGAAGGATTTACTACCTGTTGCTCTTTGTAAATGGAATGACGCATTTTCTTTGTACAGTGCTCATCAAAGTCACTCTAACCACTTAGTATCAAGCGATGTTGATTTAAAACTAAAATCATTTACTAGTAAAACACATTTATTCACTACAGTTCAAACATTAACAACTAAAGATTTATCCTTCAGGGCAATTACAAGAGAAGTCTTCATTCTAGACAGTAAAGCCTATTTTTTCAAATAGACAAAAAGAAGGTATTTTTCAGTAATACCAAGGTCTTTACTGCTGTGAAAGACAAAGGGGTAAAAAAGAAATGTGCAAGCGCTCTTACTTTTGCTATATAAAAATCAAATTGGGTATATTTAGTGGGGTTTTGGGTTTTGTTTGTTTTTTATTTTTCTGTCTTCCACACAGTACTTGTTTGATCTAATTTAACGCATTTCCCATTACACAGTTGTATCAGCTCCCTAAGGGTAAGAACATTTCTGGAAGCTTTTAAGGCATAGGACCCTTTCCCCTATGGCTTATCCATCCTTCCTATAAATCTGGCCTTGTCCAAGTGGTGCCCTGCACTGCACTTTCTTGGCAATCTCTTTATGTTTATTCAATTCTTGTAGGCCAGCAAGCACCCAGTTTATTTAGAGAATTTTCTTTGGATTGCACTTCTAAATGTTGGCGACTATACAATAAAGCACTATCACTGCTTAATATCAGCACCTCTCCAAGCTGGGAAAAGGGTGTGATTTCTCCTCTTCATATTCATCACCTCTTTCGTGCTCAGGGATTAAGCCACAGGCGGAGGGGTGGGGGTATTTAGCATTTTCTCTTTCCAGGAAAACTCTCATGCAACAGGAATGTTGTTCTTGTTCACGGTGGAAAGACCTTAAGTGAAACATAAGTGATAAGCTAATTTTAATATGTTGTGATTTGCATTTTATTTGGGTTAACCTTTGAGACAGAGGACTCATCTTTTCCTTGCAAAGCACAATCCATAGTTATGGTGCAAGAAAACTGGCAGTACCTTTCAGCACTCCTTTAAGTCAGCTGCCTTCGCATGGACCAACTAAGCTGATCATCAAAAACTGCCATGTAGACTAGAAACATTACTGTATGCTTCTGGGAATACACTTACAGAAAGTTTTCAGCCTTTAGTAACAGATGAGCTAGCAGTGGGTTTTTAGCCTGATTTTTATGGAAACAAGACTTATGCAATCAAGCTGCCTGTGTGTAAGCCTCTGTTTCAGCGCAAAACAACCTTTCAACATTAGCTGATTTCAATCAAACTTGACAGAAGGGAGAACTCAGAAAAAAACTCCATGTTTTAACATACTTGATGAAAATAAGTGATCTAGTACAAGAAAAAAAATATATATGCAGCTGCAAAAAAGGTGCAGTGTGTGACACCTATATGGAACTTATAAGCAAAGAAACTCCTGCTGAAGAAAAAATCTTCAATCTGTGTTTAGGCATCTTAGACACTAAAACAGGGAATACAGAACCATAATTCCAGGCTTTATTAATCCCGCTGCTTATTTATTATATTATTTATTAATTAAAATCTTTTTCTGCCTCATACTAATTCTCCACTCACTGCACATTTAGTGTTTTAATTGCTTATGGTAACTTTATACATAAGGAATAGGGTGAGGAGAACAAGTTAGCCAATAGTGCCTTAATATCAGTCAATAAAAATCTTGTATCTTGTACCAATATCAACAGCATCATAATAAATGTAATGAATATATGATGTAATGCACATGATGCCTGCAACCCGTATGATGTAAATTATGTAACAAATACCAGCGTCCCGGAGCGGCAGGCAGGAACAGCCGCCTTTACCTCCGTGTCGCCGCAGCAGCCGCGGCAGAGGCCCGCGCGTGCCGCTAAGAGGCAGGAGGCGATGCCACTGCCTGCGGGACGGGCTGCCGCGACACCGCAGCTCGCAGTGCGGCTCGGCTGCCCCTTCCACAACCCAGGGCACCGCCGCTGCCAACAGCCACCCGGAGGCCTAACGCTGTGCCCAACCCTGCAAAACCCTTCACCTCCACGACAGCTCACTGCTGCAGTCCAAAACCACCCAGGGTCAGCATTAAGCAGTAACTCTCAATCTTAATAAAATAAATAAATAAATAATTGCAACCTAGAGTTGGCAGTCATGCCATGTAAAACTATCTACGCAGAACTGGAGACTATCAGGAGACATAAGGAAAAGCATGGAAAGACTCCTCCCACATGATACCACATCCATGATACCCAGTTAACTTCTGTATTTTTCTCCTGAAAACTTTACTTCAGGTAGCAGGTATCAAGGAGCTCCAAGCAGCTCTGTAGAAGACTGTCCCCAAAGACCAAACATAGTGACCATGGAAATGGTCTGGATCAGTCTTCATTTACAGCATGTTGCATACTTTCATTTCAATCAAAACACTTTTATGTTTATTTAATCTGCAAAATAGTCAAGAATATTTTCAATAAATATTCAAAATAGTCAGGAATATTTTCAAGAAATATTCAAAATAGTCAAGAATATTCAAGAATATTCATGAACTGCATATTCAATATGCAAATATTCAAACTTTCTGAAAAGAAAAATTCCCACACAAATAAAAGTAAGAATTCCAAACACTTCTGAATTCTGAATTTAAGCAGAGGAATTATTAAATGCAGACTCCTTTCTAATTACTTATCTTTGGAAAAATCATGGTATGTGCTAACATCTTCAAACACTACCAACCAAGGGAACCGCCAAGGGAAGTCCGCTGTGAGAATACAGGTGGGAGACGGAAATCAGAAGCCCAGAGATGAGGGCAAACAGATGAACAGCAGGACACGCTGGTCAACAGGAACATGGAGCGAAGCATCACTCATGTGGCTCACTCTCACATAAAACTGCAACACCATCAACAGGTTTCTGTGGCATTGCCTGGTGATGCTTCCATAGGAACAAATATTAAAGTAGATTAGAAAGCTTTGGAATGACAGCAACTGCCAGAGAAGCACATTATTTTGCCAGAACTGCATCCTGAGTGATGCTTGACTGGTATTTCAGAACAAAAAAACACTAGTGATTCTAGGTCTGCTCCAAGAAATATGCACCCCTGCTACATCAGAACCTGGCAGCAAAAGCATACGCACAGCTAAGGGTGCATCTTTTTTTTTAATATCAAAAATGTCTCAAAAAGCTCCTTCAAGTATAAAAATGTGATTACTTTAAATGAATCAGAACATTAAGTGCTCGCTGCACTGGCTTCTCAGCTGTTATTTTATGCCTTAAGCCAAATTTAAAAGAAGCAATACCAGAGTGTAACATCAACTTGTCTTCATTTAGTGCTTGCTTCATTTTCATTCTCTCAACACAGAATCATGAAATGTTTAAACAATGTGAAGAGTATTTGTAACTTGTAACAACAACTTTGCTTTGAATTATTCTCTGATTAGTCATATAATAAAATGACTTTTCTCCTCAAGGTATTTCAGATATACATAAAAATTAACAGCTTAAAAATGCAACATCACATTACTAAACATAAAAGTACTACTACACCTATTATGTATCAGTCCAAACATTTTATATTTGCATGAAGTACAGAGTATCAGGATTGCTCCTTTTTGATTTATGGTAGAAAAAAAAAAGAAATATCTTTTTAACTGTTTTCTAGAGAACACATTAGACTTCTAAAATGTTATTTAGATATACTAAGCTTCTAATAAAACAAACAAACAATACACAGAAAACAAACATCTCACTTTAGCCAGACCCGGGACTTCTGCAACAGCGCTATGAAAGGCACAGACTGGGCCAGGCAGCACTGTGAAATTGCTGCTAGCTCATTAGGGGTTTGTAAATATTTTTCATTCCATAGTAGAGTGCTACGTTTGCAGTTGTGAGGGATCAGATGCGGGCCTTTGACAACAGTAAAGCCGACCACGAGCATCTTCGCTGGGTGCCGCGCAAGCCCAGCTTCCCGCCGCATCCCGCGGGGATGAGGGTTGTTAAGCCCTGCGGCAATTCTTGGCTCCCGCACAGCTGAAGGGCTGGAAACCACTGAGATGCACACTGAAAATCCTAGCAAGAATGCAAGAATCTGAGTCTAAAAATGGGTGAAATACATGTTTACGCATACAATCCTATGGTTTGAGGCACAGCCATGTTGACGCATAATTTCAGAATCTGGCCCACAGAGATTCAACTTTTCCACACACTTACACTTTCCAGGAGAGGTAGTGGTAGGTGATGAAAGGCTAAACGTGGAGTTCAGCCTGCCAACTTCTTTAAGAGCTTCCAGTGCTCTTAAGCAGTGTCCATCGGTCTTCCCACACACGCTCCTTCTCCACCCTTCCTCTCTGCTCCCCAAGCCTACGGGGTGCGTTTAGTATTGAACTTCACTTCCCAGACCACTCTGCACAATGAAACCTTTCTGTTAAGAGTATCAGCCTCCTACAAGAGTTCATGAAAAATGCAAGAAGCCACTGCATCAGAAATCTCTGCAGTAGAAATCTTGCTATAGTTTCGCATGTTGGCCACCTGCAAAGGAAAGAAGGCAAATGGAAAAGAGAAGATGGATAGAGAGAAATACCACTAGGAATTTTGAGCAGAACTTTACCCAGACAGAAAAATACTGACTCAGGAGTATCAAAATCCTTCATCAAATGAGAAAGATTGATTTTCTTCCTCCTTCCCAGAAATGTGGGGACTGCCAAATATTTCCATGATTTCAAGTGAAAAAGTGTTCTTAGTTGAGCTCAGTACATTTTTTAAAAGTATTATGCAGTTAGCATTGAATCACATTTGTCTAATGCACAAATTCTGTTTTTTTTTTTTTGGCATTTGGAAAACACTGAGAAATCAGCTCTTCACTGCAATGCTCGATACAGTTAAAAAACTGGTGAATAATGAAGCACAGTATGTGTCCAACACATTCATATTTTTACACATGATTTGGAAAACACTGAGAAGAAAATTCATTGCAATTTGGGATGCAGCTTTTTTTTTTTAATCCCACATTTTCACAAGACAAAAGCATTTTCCAGCAGCTCTGGCTAACGATCACCTTTTTTTTTTTTTTGCTGCGTCTCAAGGTGGTATCACCTAAGGAGCTATAAATCTCTCCAGACATGCCACTCTCCAGTTTTCCTTGCCTAGGACCAAGCCCTGGTCACAGGTCAGAATGCAATTTGTCCAAAGATCGCTCCTCTTTTAGAAGATGGACAAGATGACCACCAATCTAATTATCCTCATTTTACAGCATGCCTGGAAGACACTCTACTCTCAAACGCAATCACCCGTAGGTCATAAAACATGATTTAAGTTTCATGCTATAAAAACACCATTCTGGTGGGCTGCCACACAGTCCTTTCAAATACTTTGAATCAAAAACCCCATAACTATGGGCAAGGTCCCCCAAACTACTCCCTGAGGCCCAGAGGAGCTCCATGGCCAAGTCCTAGGTAGGGCACATACAGCCAGTCAACACAGTCCCAGCGCTACACGGAAAGGGGAAAGGCTGCATCATCGCACCTCACAATCAGGAGCTGCTACCTGCATGTATTTACGTGCGCACACACATACACACACACACATACATATACACACACACAAGTAGATTTAATACAATTTCTAAGTCCATTATACGGACGCACATTCAGCTGGTCTATAATGTGTTGGAATGGATTCACTTGGGGTCACTGCTGCTGAAATGAGCGGATGCTGCCATGCCTTTAGCATGAATAAACCTGCTTACCCACTAAACAACAGTAAAGCTCATACAACATCGGCCCACCTAGCAAGCAAGTTCCTGTCAAAAGGAAGAAAAAAAAAATCAGAGAAAGGAAAGGCTAAAAAACAGTAGAAATACCAGTTTCATAAGCAACGGACAAAGGGATTCATTCATATCAATATTATTTTTAAAAGCTTACTGTGTATGATTTTTAGAATGATATCTTTATGAAAAATTAATGGAAATATTTCCACCCTTTAAAAAAATAAACCAAAAATACCACAGCAATTTTACAAAATTCCAGCTTCATCTGTACAATTCCGTTCTTTGTGTCTCCAATGTTACTTTATTTTTCCTTTCTTGGTAATCCAAAGATGTTGTCCACACTATTTAATAAAGGTAAAAGACACTCCCTAAAATTCAGTTTAACTAGATTAACAAACGCATTTAAAGCAAATTAAACTGAATAACTTGGTATATACTATTTAAACATGTAATTATGCAAAATAAATTCTGTATTTTAAATGATTGCTTTTTATTTTAATTATATATAAAGTTTTTATATATAAAAAATCATATGCAAAGCAATTTTAGTAGAGGAAACAAACAAGACTCAAAAGACCATAAATTTAAAAAAAATGTAAATAAAGATGCATAATAGAAAGGCACACCATAAATATAAAAGCACAGTAATCCAACAATAATGGTCAGCCCCTACAGATTTCAGCACTGAGTCTCCAGATGTGCAACTGTGTTGCTGCTGCAACATCGGAAGAGCAGCCCAAAGGAATGTCAAGGCACTTGTGCTTCTCACACTGCCATTCCACAGCAGGCATTTATTGGTACCTACAAGAGAAAACCGTGTCCATTATCACTCAAGAGTAGAGCTGATGCCATGAATGATTTCTAAAAGGAAGCAGAGTTTAGCTTTCTTAAGAAAAATAAATCCTAAATTGATTTTTCCACTGTGGCTTTTAATTCTACCTACTTCTCTTGGGAGGCAAAAACATAATCTTTTCAGTACACAAGGTGTGCAATTGTGTGCCATGATAATATATATATTTCTAGTTTATTTGGTTTATTTCAAGGAAGTCAATATTTTTTTGCTGTTATAGTAGTTCCCAGGTGTATTTCAATTAATATCCATAAGGTTTTTACTCCATTATTCTAAGTACTTAATCATGTTTGAGGCAGTTAGGATTTAATCTGTCCAGCATAACTCTGGTCTTCAGATCTAAAGAAAACGTTTTTCACGTACATTTCTTTGTAGTAAAGACAATTACGGTCAATTAATCAGCCTTCCTTCTCCTACTGACAGTCTTAAATCCACTTATTAAGAACCAAAAATTATCATGGGCAAATAAATTCTGTATCCCATTGAACACAAGCTGCTGTTTGCAGTCCTGTTTTCAATTAGCATCATGCACCCAACTGCAGTACCCCTAATTAGAACAGATTTTTTAGGCGGTTGATCATGCAAACCAAACTACAAAGGCTACAGAAACAAAATTCACTTCCAAAAGCAATGCCCCAAGACAGAGCTATAGAAAACCAGCAAAGGGTTACATTTAACAACAATGCCTGTTTTATGTAGCTGCTCTGAGGTTATAATAGGACACCTAAATTTCCAGAAATGCCCATTCATCATATTTCATGTGCATCAAAGTTACAATGAATTAAACAGAATCACAGTTTTATCAAAAGCCTCATCAGAGCTTTGCGATCAGAACACAAAGTTAAATGATACTATTATATTCCAAGCCACGCTTAAACCCTCACTTGCATTTCTGCATTTTGTGTGCCTGGAAAGTTACACAAAATCTGATGCTCCAGGGCTGCACCTTATTATATTGAGCATCCAGAAATAGGTGAATCTGAGTCAGAATTTCTGCGTGCTTTGCCAACCAATCACACGATAAGAAATGCAAGTGATGGTTAAATTAAGTAATAAGACACCGCAAGCTGCAAGCTGTGACATATCGGCATACACCACAGCGCAAGGAAGAAGAGCACAACAGGAAACAGTTTTAAAGTAGTAGTTGCCCTCACTCCTGCTAAGAATATCATCCCAGCCAGGACTGCAAGTTCAGCTCGTGCAGCTGGCGTCGGAGGACACAGTACTCCAGACTGACTGTTACAGAGCGTGATTAAACATAAAACTAGGATAAGTGTATTTTCCTGCTGTTGTAGAAGGCAGCAGTAATATTTTTGACTGTCAGTTCTTATCTATCACCTTTTTAACTCCTTTAAAAGTGAACTTAAGAGGCTTTCTTGTATGCAAACAAGTGCTAAAAATAGCTATAGTGACGTTGTTATTTTTACATCAATCTTTCACTACACTGATAAAGGGATGGAGAACTAATGCAGGATATGAAATGCTACTCAAAATGGTGCTGGTAGAAGTGTGGGAAGTTTGATTACCCATGAGCGATGGGGCCATACAGCAAACATGCAGTAGATCCAAGTGTCCTCTCAAATCCTGAAATCACAAGATTTATTTTCATGATGTGTACTTTGAGAGAACAGAACAATATCTAAAAGCGCCTCCTATTTTGAGAGAAGAAATTCAAATTTCTCAGTGATTCCCCTATGTGCAACTTCTACTTACAAAAGACTGCAAATGCCATGAACAGTTTGGATATTTTCTTTTTGGAAGGCTGTAAGACTTTTTTTTTTTAAATTGGCAGTATGTCTTTCTCACCTGCCAGTCCAATTGGTTTAATTAACACTTGCAAATAGCAGTGCAGACAGCAATTGCATTCCTATCACCAGAAGGGAACCTTACCAATGAAATAACTGCTATTTACCAGTTAGCCATACAAGTTAACTTTTAAAAAAGGGGCAAAAAAAAATGTATTCATTATGTAACACAGAGTAACAGAAAGATTTGTAACATGATTGGGTGTTTTTACTTATTTTCAACTGCTCAGATATGCCTAGAATCAGTTGCACTGGGGCTCAAAAGGAGTTATTATACGCCACAAAACTTACAGTCACCTGGAGAAAAATTCCTTCTTTGATAATCAGCACTGCATATAGACAGAATCTTAAAGTCAGAACAGTCCCTTTATAACTAGCCTATGACAAACTGGTACAAATATATACTAATATAGCAATTCACATGGGCACCTCGTCATTTACCTTAGGCTAAATAAACAAGCTGAGCTGCTGTATTTTGCAATTGGGACAAGTGAGCAAAAGACCACATCACTCCCCGGATCCCATGCTCCAGGTCCAGGTCTCTTCATTCATCTGCAGCGCAGCGGATGCAACTCTCTCTCACAGAACTATGGAGTCAGGTTAGACTAAAACTGGTCCCAGAAACTTGAAAAGAAAACACATCTTATCATGAGAATGTCTGGTTATTTGTTTTCATGCCACAAGGGCAATCATTAATAACTAAGGACTTCCAGCATACCCACCAAAATGAAGTAAAAGATTAAATCCTCACGTATTCTCTGCCTGCTTTATAGAAAAGCTAAAGATGAATAACAACAGTAAGAGAATCGGGTCAACAACCCTCACACAATTATGGTTATTGATAATCACTGCATGTATTGGCAATAATGACAAAAAAAAAGGAGGGGGAAAAATGACAAAAACAAAAAGTCAAATAAGAGAACCCTGCCCATATTGAAAACTTTCAATTCAAGGCTGTTTCTCCAAAGGACCATTAAAACCTTGCTCATGCTGTTATCTGATAATGTGTCTTCCTTTTCTGAAGGCAAAGTGACAAAGTTTGAGTTAGATTTTAAAAAAAGGGTCTTTTTCCTAGTTGATAACTATATCCCAAACAATGTGGCAATGAATCTCAAGCAATGTGACAACTTGACACCAACTGCACTAGATGGAAAAAAAAAATACACGTCTGTGTTTAGATTGATAATATAAAGAACATTCTTTATCTATATTCATCATGAAACTAACGGTGCTATTAAGCACTGCTTTTCACAATGGCTGCAAAAATAATATACAGTCTGCTTTCAAACTAAAATATCTGTAAGAGTTATTTGAACAACTGGAGTATTTCCTATTGATTTTAGATTAGGAACGTTTCCAGATTTCCAAGACTGCAAGAGAACAATCTTTCTCATTTCTGAATAAAACTGTACATAGCAAAGTATGTTATTTTGTACCATATCATTTTCCAAACTCTATAGTTACTTTTGTGGCAGTCTGTTTTAATGACTGCTTTTAAAGGAAAAGTATTTTGCCACTTATCATCTATGCTATTCATTACAAAGGGCTAAAACAAAGATCTAAAAACACTGTCTAAGTCACATTGTTGCCCATTTCAGCTGCAGGTGATTTAGCATGTAACATTAAAAACTGCAAGCAGAATTTAGTTTACATTACATGTCATTCTTAGAAAATTCAGGAGTACCAGGATAAAGCATCCTATTACTCCACTGATTTTTTGCTTGACTTTCCAGACAGCCTGGAATTAAAAGCTAGTAAACAGTTTTCGGATTTGGCCTGCTGTTGACTATCTATAAGTGCTAATGCGTAATCCTGTCCTCTACCTTTATTAACTGGTGTATCAGTACGTGCTTTTTTATAGAAGTTTCTACGAAGGTAGATTTTCAAACTAGAGACCACGATGACCACCTCAAAACCAGTATCTCAAGAATCACCCTTCTGTCCTCCTTCCCTTCCCCAGCTGCTTCCACATATTACACTTTGCCCTTTGTATTCCACATATACACTTTGCTCTCACACATCCCTTCTGCAGACACACAGCTCAAGAGTTCAAATAAATGTATGTAGATATATATATACACACACACACATAAAAATATACGGATGTGTGTGTTTCTATGTATATATAAACACTTGAGTTCATCAGATAGTTTTCTGAAAGCCCAAAATAAAGTGAGGTGAATGCCAGGATGGTGCTGCAATTTTAAGGGAAATAAGGCGCAGTGACAGGAGCTCTGCTCTTCCCACCCACGTCCGCTATGAGGGTTGCCATTCTGGGGTCTGAAAGGAGATGGAGTTGTCCAGAGAGCGCAGGTCATGCCAGGAACCAACTGGTTTCAACCAGAAGAACAAGTTGCCTAGCAGAACGGGTAGAAGCCGCCCAAAGGGGAAGCGAATATCCAGTTAGGTTCAAGGGCTGAAATGCAGAAAGCAGTTGAAGTCTGGTAAGAAGAAAGAGAAGATCTTCTTCATCTTTTCTCCTGGAATAAGAATCCAGAACATATGTTCATTCTCAGCTCAGAAGCTTGCCATGATTTGCTTCTTCAAGTTAAAAAAAAAAGGAAAAAAAAAAAAGGAGAGAGAAAAAGAAATCACTCGGGTGTGTTTGTTTTGTTTTTCTCCCTTGGATAAAAGATTCTTGTTTGCTTTGTCTTTGGGGAAGATGGCAAAAACACAGAGATGGGTAATGTGTCAAGAAAGTTTGTGTTGCCTTTTGATTTGCTACGCTTCTGCCAACTGGAAGGCCAGACACTTGCAGCTTTCCCCGGGTGTTCGCAGATGCCCTAAAAAGGCTGCAGAAGCAGCATGAAAGGCAACTAGAAGAAATCAGTGCACGTGTGCAACAAATTGTAAGGTCTGTTTTAATGGGCATGGTGTTGTGAATGATCAAGTGAAAAGATGGAACAGCAGGTGCTGTGCACCCAGCCTACCTAGGCACAGTATGTCTCAATTTGAAACACCCATCACCTGCAGGATAGCTGGTAAAATTTAAAAAAGAGCTATGTAAGTCTTCTAATTACAAAGATGTGAAGTGCACTTCCATTCTAGGTCACAAGCAGAAGAGCAGAAACTCCTGTTTCCCATCAAATTTATGCTAGGCAGTTAGTCTACCAAGTGAGGCAGACTGTCCCAAGGGACACAGTAATCATGTCATAGCAATAGGATCAGCTGGAAAGAAGCGAAGAAGCTCAGGACCATCAGGGCCCTCCTCATGTCACACTGCAGGCTGCAAAACAGGAGCTGCAGCTGCAGAAGCCGCTCCGTAAGAACACACTTCAACACAAACTGCATTAACTCACGTCATCACATTTTGGCAACAGCCTTTCTCAGAAGACTCCATAAGACTAATATCAAACTGCTCCTCCAGAGCACCCCCCAGTTTATTATCAGTGGTAATTTCTGTTGGATTTATGGCTTCCAGGCTCAGGAAAAGTCATGAGACTTAACACACTTTTACAACCACCAGTTTACCATTCAGCTTCTTCTTCCACCAATCATCCAGTTACCTAACTCAGCATCTTCAGACAAAGCCAAGTAATGTAGGATGAACTCTCTCATTAACCGCATAGATCTATCATTCACAGAACTCCGTTATTCTGACATTCCAGATTACCCAACAGCTCTATATATGCCAAAATAAGAGCATTTTCTAAAACTGAAAACAATCACATACCACTGTTTTAGTTACAGGTGTGTGGAAGTTACACTAACTTGCAGTTAGAAGCCCATCCCACTATAGTCTTTTTCTGCCATTACTTTACTATAATGCCATTAGTTCACCATAATGCTGTTGAACACTGCTGAATCACCACATGCTACTGATGCTGCCACGCAAAGTAAAAAGGACCAGTTTCATGTCCTTTCCCTCCCCCCTTAATGAATCACGTGCAACTTTCTGCAGCTGTTATTGTAAAATCTATTTATAAATGCAATTAAAAAAAAATGAATTAGCCAGATGTCTCTCACGGCTACTAAAAGCGAGGACAAATCCTCAGACAGGAAAGGAGCTAGATCTGGGCAATGCAGTCCTCACGATGGGCACTCAGAACATCCCGTTGTGCCCACGCTGAGGGATGTCACAGGAACCGAAATGACAAGAGCTTAATGACATTTTTTTTCTGTGTTAACAGATAAATCATTGAGGTACTGGGTAGATAAAAGTGAAACTATGAATGATAAAGGTCAATCTCAGAAATTATCCCTGGATTACAGGCCTCAGTAAAACAAAGAATGATGTTATTGTTTGCATTAATCCAGAAAAGAAATAGGCGGAGAATGACATTCCTGTATATTGTGCTGCCTGATGCCATTTTATTGTCTTGCCATATTATTCCAAGACAAAAGAGAGGAATGCTCTTTAAAGATTCTTCCCTCTGCTGGCTGAGCATCCGAAACAGTGGTCAATAACTAGGATGCCTAAACACCAAATTTATACAAATGCTCTGCATTTTTTAATCATGAACTTACATCTTCCAGATTTGTTACAGAAAAGAAGTTTACGGATTAGTGAAAGTTACAGCTCTGTGGGATACTACAAGCAAACAAAGTGCTGGAGTAATTTTTGAGTATGCTGCATTAACAGTTGATTTTAATCAAAACAATAATGTCTTTTACAGCCTTTTTTTTTTACAGAACTCAGAATCAGCAGTTCAGAGGGCTGGACTGCAAGGGAGCTAGCTTTATCCTCCTGCCACAAAGCAGCATTAGGGGATCTGCAGTGATTTGTTGCTGTCACCTGAACACCCTCTAGAGGTAGGCAGGGAAGCCCTCACTATAAAAATTAAGGCCAGGAATCAGATGGTAGGAGCACAAGCAGCCAACATCAAGCATCTCTACTCAAAGGCGACCTGGGGAGAGAGAAGGGTCTCATGACCAACTCTCAGCCCCGAGTTATTTCAGAAACCTTTTTAGTGCTCTCATGTTCTCACCCAGGATCATTTTTATGTTACAGCTCTATTTCAGAGAGATTTTCTTCTTTGGTGCTAAAGACTGAATGAGCAAAACTTGCCAAGGGTTGATAAATCTGAAAAGCACAATACAAATTTTTTAGAACTTTGTATCACAAAAACTGAGCATGAAAAGCTGTGATGTTTTAATATATTTGAGTTTCCGATCACTATCTGTTATATTATATAGGATTCATTGATTCAATATTACTTAAGATTAATTTATAGGTTATAAAGGCAAGCCATAATACCCATGATGACCCTGCAGTACTGAGGCAATTTACAGATATTAGCAGATAGAGAGCAAAATGACAAAAAAGTGTTTTTCCAGGTAAATAACCCTCTCCAGAGACTAACTGGTATGAGATCGTGCTTCAGTTTGGTAAAGATATTTCACTTGATGCTTTCTCATTCATGAAGGGCAAAGCCAACAAAATCTGGTCTGCTTTTATCTTTTAAAAGGCTTAGGATATTTCGCAGATACAGCAAATCCAGGTGTGGTTTCAGGAAGAAATCCCTGGATGGGAGCACTGGAATGACTTAATTCCCTGCAGAAAAGAAGCCCCCAGATAGGAGGCTCCTCAAGGGCATGCTGAAGTGCTGGACTTCAGGCACACCGCGGGTCCTCCCCGAAATGCAGCCATGCTGCAGGCCAGCGAGCAGGCCGCGCTGGTGACGCGGCTTCATGCCCTCCTGCCCAACGAGGTAGTGAGAAGGAGTCACCTAAGCTCTAGGAGAGCGCGGAGGCCGACCTGGATCAAGCGGCTGGGACTCAACCTCCGCACTAAGGCACGCAGGGCGCGCAGGGACGGTCGCCCCCATCGCGAATCAGGCCCCTCACAGCCATCAGCAAGATCAGCTGCCGCCTGCCCAAGAGATTTCATCCCGTGCAGGCTGCCAGCCAGCGCTGCGCTGGCCCCGCACGTGCGCTGGAACCAGCTGCACCGTCCCCTTGCTGGCACAGCCGGCCGTGGGGCGCCGCTCCGATGCCGCGGGAGCTGGGAGCGCGGTGGGAATGAGCACCTGCCGGCAAGCCGGCCCGGACACCCCTGTGGCGGGACACGCTGCTGCGCGGCCCGTTCGTTTCATTCTTGCCTCACATTCGCTGTCAGAGCACACACGCACACGCAAAATACCTGGACATTTGCCAGAGGAAAAGCACTCGGAAACGCAATCAGATAAGGAATAAGATTTTGGCTATGTAAAAAAATATTTCTCGTTATTTCCTCTGCAAACAGGTTCAAAACTTCAAGAGAAAAGAAAATAATAAAGATCAATACCACGTTTTAGTTACATAAAGTCCAATAAATTGGTTCACACTGGAGTATCAGCTTTCTTTCTGCCGAGAATAACAAAAAGAAAAGAATCAATTAAAAGTATATTACTAATTATATGCAAACACTTATACATGTTTAACTTTAAAGTACTGTTCAGTATCAATCAAGTAGTCTTGCAGTCAAGTGGATTTTCATAAATTCTGCTTCACCTTGGTAATTCATTCCCAGCAAATACATCTAGATAATACCTCCTACCTCTGAAATTTCACAAGTGCTCTCATCATAACTCTTCCTGCACCGTATCTCAAAACAGAGCAATCTACCGTAGAGGCAGCGCCTGCACATGCAGTGTAGTAGCTATTAAGACTTCAGCATAGGCCTTCATCTCTCCATACAAGAGCAAGTGCATCTTTATAAACATATCTCTAAGTCAAACAGATGCCTTTTCCCCCTGTTGAAAGACTGAGGGATAAAAGAGCTTTAATCAATACTGATTTTGATGATTCTACTAACTACTGTGTAAGGATTTAGAAGTATTAATAATAGCACAAAAAAAGTATGTCTACAAGCACTCTCAGGATATCAATATTACTTCCATAGTGCATGTGCAATTCAGGATTGTCACCTGCCTCGTCCTTGCACACAATAATATCCCAATCCCAACAGGGATATTACTGGGATAACCACCTGCCTAGCTGGTTATTTGTGGAAGCCAGGTCACAAGCAGAGTTTCTCCCGCAGGCGGCGTGGCCTTTGAGGAAGGCTAACTTCTTTCCAGGCAGCATCTCCCATCGGCAAAACAAATGTTCATTTCTGTGCTGAAAGGGACAGAAATATGCATCTTTGAACTCTATGTGTTCTTTGAACTCTGTGAGCTTTGAATATAAAAAAATTCCGTAACACGAAAATGTTAACAAGGTTATTTTTTATTACTATTATTATAAATTCTTCTTCATCTTCAGTTTACAGATGCAGTTATTATAATGGGACATTTTCTCGAACAGGGGAACATCCACAGGTTAAATGAGGAACAACTCAGTAAATCACTGAAGTCCATGCAGGTTTATTGCAACTAGCTACACAGGGCACAGCAAATGTACTGAAAGGTCCTCAAAGGAACTAGCATTTAACTCTCACTTGCAGTTAAAAAATAGCAGATGGGATGAAAGGTGTAAGAGGAGGCTGCACTTTAGCAGGGTCTGGGGGCCAGGTCTAGGAGAAATGACCCAGCTGCCAACATCAGGCACCTCTGCTGCAAGCAGCTCGCTCCCTCCAAAACTCCTGCTTTACATTTCCTGACACCAACAGGAATCCTCTTGCAGAGACCAGCAAAGAGCAAAAACCCACTCTTTTTTACGGCAATGGTTCATGCAACACGTGATGCAAACTGACTCCAGCGAAGCACACTCCGTTGCACAAAGAAAAGCCAGAGAAGAAATGCCCATTTCTTTCCTCCTAATAATTTGAGTCTACTTCTAACCTCAGTCAGCATAACTTTCTCGGATCTAAAAGCATTTTTGAAGCTCGTGCGTTTGTGTCACTTCCTGGCAACACGGCAGTGCTTCTTCTCCAGCACAAGGCCACATAAAAGAAACGTAGCACATCATCTGTTTGACAGCCGAGGTTGCAGTCTGTGCATCACTCTCCAGGCTCGCCACACTAACTTTGAGCGATCGTCTGTCATTCTTGAAAGGCATGACAGCTTTGACATTAAAATTAGAAAAAATGAAAAAAAGAAGTTACTAATATACAGGAAAGACATGAAGACCCACCTAGCTTTCCAAGGCCAGTGCCAAATATGAGTGATCCTCCACCCTCACCACTTACGGAAGTGTATCCAAAACAATTTTTCATCTTATTTTTCCTACAAAGACGCTCTCAAGTCATTACAAGTTATATCTTTATGAAAGGTCTTTTAAGTGCATTCCAGGCAAGAAAGCTTGGAAAAAGATGATTTGCATACTTGCTTCTAACGGACATTTCTCAGATACCAGGGCTATGGATGGGCTTAGGGCATACAAAGCAATTAAATTAAAATTTTTAATCTATTAGACATAGACATTATTTTTGACCCACTGACCTCAAAAGGGTCTGTACGAATGCTCCATCCTGAAACCCCAGTGAACGAGGAAGAAGCCAGTTACGCACTAGCTAACTTTACTCCCTCCTCCTCCCAAAGCATCAAGATTTTATTCCCTTGGTTTTGTCATGTTTGACTCTTGGCACCAGTACACAGACACCATGTAATATCTGGTACGACTGCAATAAAATAATTAAAACACTACAAAAACCTTCAAAGGCTTAATGTGTTTGCTCTCCTCAACTAGGGAGTCTCAAGGCAAGAAGGAAGCCAAAACAAACAGGAATATATTGCTTAAATCAAGAAGTGGGCAGGTACAGAGCTTCCTTTCCTCATTATTTCTAATCAGTTTAAGAACATGATTCATTTGTTAAACTTCATTCTGCAGAAGAAAAAGCGTTGAATTAGCTTTTGAACAGCAAGTAGAATAATTAAAGGAAGCGACAGGTATTCTGTGTCTTTGAAACTCCTTTACTCTTCAAGAAAGTGCTTACATACATATTTATGTCCATCTCTGTTAAAGAAAATACACAAATATATGCTTGAGTATTTTCTTGGATAAAGGCCTAGCAGCTGAAGCCAAATATATATAGCTGTAGTGCTACGACCACCTCTGAATCCCTGGGCCAGGCATATAGAGAAGTAATCATACATTCTGTCAAGCAGAATACAGCGCCTCAGACTACACTTCAGTGCCCTGAATGATGGATGTTTTGCAGAGCTTCCTGTAACACAATTACACTGCAGCTCCGGCAGCTATCACAGGCTAAACCTACCGTTCAACAGAAAACTGACAATGCTGCTTGATCAAGTGCAGCTGACCTGCAAGGCAGCCTTTGAACTCCTAATTAATAACTTTTAAGGAAGTGTATTTTGACATGAGCTCAGCAACTGCTCAAAATTATTTTGCAATTGGTAAAAGCACACAGATGATGAATTTTCTTCTCAAACTGGTCTGCCAACGCTGTGGCAATCCCCTGGGCAATCTAAATCTGCTCCCTTACAGGAAATCTGTAATGCAAACTCTTACAAAGAACTCAGAGAAAACAAAAAGGGGAAAAAAGTAAGTACGCAAGTTTTCACAAATTCAATGCGATTTATGTATGTAAAATATCTCTGTACACAAGCAGCAATAACAACCACAAAAAAAGAATGACGAATGATCTGTTGTGTCAATGCTCTGCCAGAGGGAAAAAAACAGCTGCCTCATTTGGAAGATTCTAGTAATGTTAACGATTTTTCATTAGACAAGTAAAAATATAGGGTAGATACTGCGAGCACAAGACCCAGTTTTGTTTCCATTAAAATCAATGGTAAATTTCATTAATTTTCATCACTTAGAATTTATGATAATGAAAATATGAACCATATAAAATCCTTGGCAATTAAGTTTTATCTGTGGATTATTAAGAAGCAATTACCATGCAGCACTGAGCTTTACTGGAACATCGGGGTGGGAGGAGTTAGGTTACCTAGGAGTAAGAACTCATCTACATCATTTTTTTTTCTATAAAAAGATTAATGAAATGAACTGTGCTAGAAAGGATCATGAAAGAGTTCGCTGCATCTTCATGAGCACTGGTAAATATATTAATGATGATTATTATAATGAGTAATGAGTGTACTATTAATGACTAAATGAGCATAAATATTCCATATTGCTGAGCCTGGAGATGATTTGCAATTATTAGAAAAATGCTAGTTTAACTGAACTCATGCAGTTCAAGAAATCCAGTTCAGCTACAAAGAAAGACAGCAAGACAGTGCAAGTGGATTTTAATAATACAGTCACTGCACTAAAAGCACATCAAATCTGTGCAAGTATCATGATTTCTATTTTTGCTTTAAGAAGTCAGACATCTCAGAAACTTAAAAACTAACACCAAAAAAAAGTTTCTTAGCTCATTAAATTGTTGTCTAGAACCTACTTCTCAAAGTCTGTCACAGAAAGACTGTCTCACGGGCAATTAAAAACTTCCCAAATCTTTCCTGCATCCTCTGAAACTAAGAGTCCTCGGAGACAATGCCCGTTTAATACCACATTACACACTCACGGATTGTCCAAACCTTGGACAGACTCTGTTATTTCAAGTAAAATTTTCACTGCATGAGGCCATAGAAAGTGCATCAAGAGAACCCACATCATACAAGACCCTCAGCAAGCAAGATAAGAAGTGTAACACCAAGGACTGGCACAGAAATGAAAATGGATCTAAGATTAGACTGTAAACCTCAATATACTGCAGACTGCATGATTTTTGCATGAGGGGAAAAGATTATAGCAAAAGGGTGAATATAAAGGAAGTTCTGAACTCATTTCTTGGACAAAGGTGGAGAAGAGAAGAAGACCCTAACCATTCAGCTAGTGCATTTATTTTTAAATTCCAAAATGAAATGGTGATCTGATATACGATTTATGTTTGTAACCACACACACAATTTATAGTTCCATTTCAGAACCAACCATCATGACCACTAAAAAAGAAGCCCAACCATCATGACCACTACAAAAAAAGTCTACATATAGACTTTCACCAGTCTATATGTATGGATTGAGTGACTCTGTCAAAGTTCCTTCTAGGATCACATAAATCGCTGAAGCAGTAAAGAAAGGCCAGCATGGAAGAGCACACTTACTAGACCAAACCTGAGAAGATTATAAAAGCAAAACTGTATTTACTAAGGTAAGTAAAGAATATTTCATAGACATTTTACACATCTGATACTTATCTACTAAAAATCCTGATGGAAACAATAGCTCTCTAGTTAAAAAAAGAAAAAGAGAAAATTGCATGTTATTATATATGTAACATGTATATATTGTATGTGCATATATTATCACACATGCCTATGACAGGGCTCCAGAAGACGATTGCTCCTCATGAGCAGTGCCAGGACAAGAGAAGGAAAAGTACTGATGTCCATTCCATCTTCTCTCCTGAGCACAGAGAATGCACTGCAATTCTAGAGAACGTGGTATTTCTGTCTCTATGGCCAGCGCACAGCGCCTAAGACATCCAGTACAAGAAAACAGAGGGAGTGAATGTAAAAAATAAAAAGTCCAACTAAGAGAAAAGTGGAGCACTGCATCTGGTGCAGAACAGACCCCTCCAAATGGGCTGAAAAGCCACATCTGGGGAGCAGTCCTCCCAAAAAGGACTTTGGGACTATCCCGGGCACCAGGCTGAGTACAAGCCACAACAAGCTCTCATCAGAAATAAGGCAAAGGGCCTATTGATGAAGAAGCCAAGATCTTCTTGCGAGTACCAGACAGCTCAAGCCGGGGCGATGACTGCAAACGGCACTGGGGAGTTCAGGCTGGCCAAAAAGACCAAAACACCTTTTGCAACCGGAGGGGACTACTAGGGGGGTACCCAGAGAGGCTGTGGGACCCCCATCCCTCAGAGTTCTCAAGACCTGTGGAGACAACAGCCTGCTTGACCACACTGAGGGGAAAGTGTCTCCAAATGGGACTCACGATCTCCAAACACCATTTAACACGAGAAATATGCATACATATAAAATCACATACTGCCTCAGGTGAGACAACATGCTGCAGATTTACACTGAAGTGAGTCTAACTATTTATCATGGTTGTCACTCTCTGAAAGAAAACACTTACTGAAATTTAGGTGACACATGAAACCATCCTAAATTTTTACCTTCTCCGTAATCTAGTAAAACGATTTACTTTGCCACACCGTTTATGTTGTCAACATCATTGTTATTTGTAAATATGCTATCTAATGTAAACACAAATACAGTTTTATTTTAACAGCATAATGCCCTAACTCTGAAAGGGTACCTGAAAAGAGGAATACTTTAGCTCTACTCACAGAATGCTAGAAGCTGGTATATTAGGTGCCTTGAGCTGGACAAAATACAAGATAAAAGCATGTATACAATTTCTGATAGTAGGAGAAAAAAGCCCAAGTATTTAGGTTGTTGCACATACTGCTTTTTTAAATAAGAATGTGGAACCTCCCCAATTACACTAACAGCATGGTATGATCCAGCACCATTAGCTCAGATGCAAAGAAACTGCCGTTCAGCAGCCATCTGACCATTACTAAACTATGTCTGGAAAGCAGATATGGATACCTGAAATGGCTAGTTAAATCTTCGGTGGCCTCATTAGCTTTTCTCGCAAAACTGTTTTCTAGCCTTTTCTATGAGGAATGCAGGAGAGTCGTCCCGGGTCGTTATATTATCTGGGCACAATACCTAGTAATGACCAATAGAGGATGCCCATGGAGACGTCTCAAAACGGGTCACGCAATGTGACACCGTCCTGGTGCTCTCGTCCAGCCCTCCTCACTTTGTGATTCAGAAGCTTCCAGAGCAAAGGTGGTGGCTTTGCAACACGAGGGACATACATACAGATAACCTTAAAGGCCTTTTGTATGGAATATGTGATAAAGAATTCATTAAAAAACAAAAAACAGAAACTTTGTTACTTCAGAAATAAATCAAATTAGGAAACTTATGCAATTAATTATAGTATAAGCACTATCAAAGGGTACTATTGTTTTCTGAACAGCCCAAGCCATCTCTTTCAGAATGTCAGTTACAGCTAAAAGCAGTACGAGATCCTTATGACAGTTGAAGATGAAACCCAGAGTTAACTCTGCAACAAATCTGGAATTCCCCTTTGATCAGTCGAAGGCGATGTCATGGTATTTGTTCTACATCCTTATCAAACCAAACAACCAAAACAACTAAGTAAACATCAGGAACAAGAAAGGAATCCTGTGGCATCCCAAGAAGATGCCTTAAAAAGTCACAGCATCCCAGCGTTTTAACGTACGTGCGCATGTTAAGTATGCGCGTACTCTGTGCGTATGTGATGTGGTGTGGCATAAATATTTTACTAGCAAGAGTTTAAGTTACTGACTCATTACTCACAAATGGTATGAATGTTCTTTTCTGATTTTATAAGTGTTCATATTTTAAGTGTTCCTAAATGATTAAGAGCAGAAGACTGTGGTATTTGAAAAGCAGTTTTTCAAAAACTTGCAGCAAAGATCTTAGCTTTCATCAGGGCTTCTATGCAACAAGCTACTGAGGTGCACAGAAGGAGCCAAGAAACGTGTAATTTATGGCTCTCCTACCCAGCATAATCATAGTGAAGTCAAAGGCCTGTGCTCAAGAGTAAACACCCAAGCCAGTAGCAGAAGTTCGCAGCACAGCTGTCTTTCCCAGCATTTTGCAAGTTTATGTTTACAAATAAACTAACAAATTGACTTCTGAATGTAGGTCACAACACTCATTCCTCAGGTGGCTGGTCTGGTTTTTTTATTTTATATTTTTCCTCTTATTCAAAAGGACTAAAAGCAAAAAAAAAAAAAAAAGGAGCGTCAGTACACACAATTCTCAGCTCTAAAAATGAGAAATGAAAATATGTTTTTTATTAGTTAATGCTGAAGTCCCTCATTCTTCTGTTCAAAAACAGACATGCCAAACCTAAGTAAATTTATGTATTTTAAACATTAAATTGAAACTCCAAAAGCAAACAGGTTATTTCAACTTGCATATCAGCAAGCTTCATTTCAGGAGAGCAGGAACCTAGACCAAGCCTTAGAGCTCACAGCCCTGCAGGAGACACACAGAGCTACCAGGGGCTCTAATCTGACCAGAAACCGCTTAGCAAAGGTGGGGGCAGACGTCTCAGTCACCCCCTGAGGAATGTCCTTGGAACTCAGGACTTTCCGGTAGATTTGTCTTTTTTTAGATTTTCTCTAAGAAAATATATTTTTCAGCAGTTGTGGCTGAATCAGGTGGAAAGAAATGAGTCTGCAACAGCAGAAGTACTATATAAACATTTATGGTCACTAATTCAGAATGATACAAATATACTAAAAAAATCTTTTACAACACCAACCAAGCTGACATCCACCAGAATCTGAAGTGTCCACTTGAAATGCACCTTAAAAACAGGGAGCTGTAGCAGTGACGGATTCTTAAAAGTAGTATTATTACTAGGTGCCTCTCTATTACAGTATTTCAAGCTCTTTCGCACAGATCTGCTCAGATAAAAGATATTATGTTGGCATTTACAGCTGCCAAAATTGCCATTTGCAATTAAAAATTAAAATTGGCACTTCTTCTATGCAGGCAATTATCTAAACGCAGCTGGCGATCTTCCTTGTTTACAGTGCTGCTGTGTCATGACTTCACTCTGTTTGGAATTTTTTTTTTGTTTTTGGAAAGTTCAAACTTCTCAACTTTATTTCCCCCTTGAATTTTATTTGTTTTAATTTTCATCATGCTCGCAGGTCCAAAGCTACAATTACAGATTCTACATGGCAGCTTCAGATAGTGCAGTGTGACAGCCCTTAGCAAATACTTCAGTGTCTTTCACATCAAGTGATATCTAGACCACAGGATACAGGAATCAACTGTTAAGAACCCAAAGAGCAAAACGTACCAAATAAACGTCTTCTGAGAAATAAGTTCTATTTGTAAGAGTAGATTTTCACAGTGGAATAACAGAGTAAGCAGCTGTACTGAACGGACAAATAAAATCCCTTCACCGAGGAAAATAAAACATTAAGTATATTTCTACTGTTTATCATCTATAGCAATTTTGATCTACTAAGTAAATCTATCCATGAAGTATCTCATTAATCACCCTGCCATATTCTTGGCAAAATATTCCTTCAGCTATAAAAACTGTTATTAAAGTAGGGTTTGGGGATTCCCCTGCTGCTGGGAGAAGAGCACTTTTGGTGTTATCAAACAGAGCTTTTAGGGGATAGCTGCTTCTTCACCCAATCTGCTGCAACCAGTAGTTCAGCAAGTGCCATGGGAAAGGCAGTTTACGGGCAGCAAACCAGCTAAACCCTCCACTCGCTTCACGATGCATTTTCTGCGATCAAACACAGAAACACCCTGGATGAGACTGAAGATCAATTCTCTCCACCTCATCGGTGATTAAACCCACCCTGCTCCCCCTGGACTTCACTGCCACGCGTTAATCCGGGCTGTGATGCGCTGTGGCCACCCGGTGCTGCAGGCTGCCCTGCCGGCAACAGTGTCCGATCACGGGGGCTTTGAAGTCGGGCCTTTCTCCTGACTGCTGCCAAGCCCCGCGACACCCACAGCCCTCCCTGTGAGGGGGTAAAGGACCGGAGGCCGCGGAGATGGGCACTTAGACGTCCCCGCTCACCTCACTCTCCCGCCAGCAATAAACCAGCACGAGTTTCACAGTGCGGGAGCCACAAGGCTCTTCAGAGAGCAAGAGCGACCGACCGCGTGCGCGGCTCAGCCGCCCGCTCTTTGGGAGCGTCCTCGACCCAAAGCGGGTTAAAACGGGCGAAAACACCACGGAGCAGAGGCACGAGCCGCAGCCGGGCTGCAGGAGAGCCACCTGTTCCCGCAAGGGGCGCGGGACCGCTCGCTCGCGTGCCCAGCGCCGGCCCCGGGACGCCCCGGCTGCAGCTGCGGCTCCCGCAGCCTCGGCCCGCGGCGGGAAACACGCGTGGGCTGGGGGTGGG